>REGM01000125.1:632127-677070 GCA_004194415.1 Aurelia aurita
CGAAAACGAAGTCCATTTTGTTCTCAAATGCAAATCTTTTGCCATTGAAAGAAATGCTTTTCTCTCAAAGATAAACGATCTCTACAGAAATTGGTCTAACATCCCATCATACGAACAAAAATATATCTTTTTAATGACAAATGAGGACCCAGAGTTCCTTTTACTATTCTCTAATTTCATTCATACAATATACACCACGCGCGTTGAGTCTGAAAACAGGACACTTAAAACCAATTTGAAAAGATATTAGTTTCCCTCTCTGTTTTTGGTACGCTTTATAGCTGTTTATTGTTTTGTTAGTTTGTTGTAGATATGTGTTAGTATGACCATGTATTTTTAAAATATTGTGTCATTGAATATACAAATATTATTTATAAGAAACTCAACTCCAGATCACTAAAAAATGAATAAAACTTCAGTACTCAGATAAAAACATTCAAGAAACTGTATTTTTTAGTCAAGGAAATTCATAGGATATTTTCACTTGATTTTCATTTGTTACTCGGAAGGTACTATTGTTTAGAGAGTGGGTTGGTTCATAAAACTTCGTTGTGAAGTGTTCACAAGGGCAAAGGATTTAATAAGCAAGAATTTGAGGAACTGCTAAGAAACCTTTAAGAAACATTGAGTACTCAAAAAATGTGAATTTTAAGAAACTTTCAGCATTGGGTTGAATTCTTAATTTCTTCAAAAAATACGTGTAGCTTCATGTCAAATGTCTCGATTTCTTCAACTGATAGGGAAGGAAATGAGAGTTCAACTGATAGGGAAGGAAGTAGTATAGTAGTAGTTGTGCAATTTTTAGGCAATACATATCCTTGCGAAATAACCTTTTGACCCTTAATGAATGCCTAAAATGTCGTTCCTTATAAATATAGAATTAACCTTTGTATCGATAGTCGGAACACTGCTTCCTTGATGTAAAGAAACAGTAGTTCCCTGATCGGGATTATAATTTGTTTATTGAAAAAATACATTATTTATTTTTTTGTCACACATCGCAAAGAAGTTGGCTTAGTAAAAAAAACTTTAGGGAAATGGTACACCATCAGCACAATCAGCCCCCGGTGGGGGAGGGGGAGGGGGTACTCCCCTTATGGCCTAACAACGGGGTCCAGTCGGTTTGAGTGTCTTACCGAATGACTACCAAATGGCCCTATTTGTTAAACACATTCTACCAATTGAGGGTACTTTCTCCTCCAGGGCATCTTTTAAGGATTTTTCACTGGTGGGGGATTTATTGAAAGGGCACCTTAAGATAGCACCAACGGGCATTTTACAAAATCAATAGATACAGCTATGTTTAGAGCCTTCTATCAAACCTGTCTTCAACCAACATTCGTGATTCTTAACACAGTTTTTGACTGAAAACGGCACTTCACTGGTGGGGAAAATGGGCATGACTGGTGGGGAAATTGAAGGGGCTGGTGGGGAATTTTCCCATCACTTTGTATCTTAAAAGATGCCCTGCTCCTCACCAATAATAAGATTTCAACTCTACGCTCCTCCGCAGAATAATATGCTTGAGTCTCGATCAGTGGCGGCGCCACGGGGGGGGGACTCGTATGTACACTTTTCTCCAAAGTTGGTTTTCCAATTCGACCAAATCCGTAGAGAAATTGTCAAAGGAGGGGTTAGGTAGTTAGATCCTAAATTTTGAGGACAAAAAGGGCGTTTCTTAGCAATAAAAAGGGCGTTTCCAATGATAAAAAGGGCGTGGTCTTGAAAATTTGCCCGGAGGCTTCGCCCCCGGACCCCCATTTCTGGGGTCTCGATGCAGGTTAATACTTGGAGCAATGATCACCAATGAATTTCGAAGTTCTCTTGCTCTATAACTTTTTCATTTGGAAATTATCAAACATTGCAGAAAATTTTCTTTAATACATGCTACCAAATGACCCAATTTTAGGTCCATATGAACTACCATTTGGGAACTACTCTGTAAAAATATACCCCCATTTGAGGATAATTTTTAGAATTTTCGCTTTGGCCCTCTTTAACCCTGACTGGACCCCCTGTCAGGAATTAATTGGAGTACTTCCCCGCGGGACAATCAGTTGCTTTCCGCCTTGCTCTATGCCGAATCTCATATTCATGGGGGAAAATTTGTGACGCCTAGCGACATGAACTATACCCGAACTGATTCGATGTGTCACACCTTTTGCATTTGTGATCAAGTCTAACAGTTGCTTTTCGTTCCTCTGGTTCCTGTTAGCCTCTGTTGGAAGTAACATACTTTTTAGACACTGAGAAAATAACGGACGGACAAATTTAGGCCCATTAAAAGATAGCTGTACAGCCGCCATTATCCCTAGGTTGGTTCACATAGCAACGAAATAGGCCACTTCCATGGTATGGTAAGTAAACCTTGCTCAGCAGGGACTCATAACTACACTGCCAAACCCATTCTCAGCTTTCACCACCTCACAGAATCGAAATGCAGCAAAATCCCATTCGGCACACAGTTAATGACGAAAACCTAACATATGTAATAAGTAGTGTGAAGTTCACACAGTCGATTGAAGCTTAAATCACAATAGAATTCTTCGAATCTTGCGAGCTGATTCCCGCCACAAGTTCTTGTGGCGAGGGCCTAAATAGGGTCAGGTTTTTCAGAGTAATAATGAGCCTCTGGTGACAGAAATAATATCATTCAACTCAAAGAGCCCAGGGAAACAAGGGAGTCAGGCAATGAGTTATGAGTCTACTTCCATGGTAAGCCACTGAAGATGAGTCTGATCATGATGTGGATGCCAATTAGTAAAATTATCAACGGAAAGTCGTCCAAACTCTTAAAATCTATGATCTATATGCTATCTGATTCCAAAAGAAACCAAAGAGTCTAAAATTTCACCACAGTCACCCTCAATGACAATCTCCATCACTGCTTGTGATAAGCACGTAAAGGATAGCATGTAGCCAAACTCAATTTGACATTGATAATATCCTAATTTTTAAATGGAAAATTAGATTCTGGTTCGATTTTGCAAAACCAAAACAAATTTGAAAACCGCCAATCCCATCAAAATGTTACGTTTAAGCGAATAAATAACGACTTTATCAAATATCGTACAAATTGAAAATTCGGCATAAAAGCTTCAGGGTATCAAAGACCATGGATGAAGGAAGTCGTTCTTACTTGGAGAGTCACTGCTCTCGTCAAAAGTCTTAAAACAAAATAGTTGGAGAAAAAAGCGTTTTAAAAGAAGGGAATTTCTTTAAAACTCTTTGTAAGAAACCAAACCCTCAGATCAACAAAAAATTAAGAAACTCGAGTACTTGAAAAGATGATTCAAGAATATTTTGTCATTCATTCTAGGAAATCCAAAGCATCTTTCTCTTGTCTCTTTTACTATATTACTCGGTGTTACTTGAGAAATGTTAAGACAGAGGCACGACTGCATATACCCTGGGTACCACACTTCCATATAAAAAAGTTGAAATTAGAAACAATTCTTTTTCTACCGAAGTCTGGTACACAGAGTAGGCTGCATACAATTTGCGACATCCCACCCGATGTAAACAACGAGAATTGGAGGAACTTCTATTCTAAGAAACTCCTAAGAAACCTTCAGTACTAGGAAAATGCGCACTTAAAAAAACTGTTAGTGCTTGGCTAAATTGTTAGTTTCTCATAAAACTGCGTATATCTATATCTTATTTCTCTATCAAGGACCACGAAGTGCAAGAGTGCAAGCAGAAATGAATAAATTTCCTTAACTGGCACTCAGATACTGTGACTATCAAGTGAGCAATAAAAATCTCTCCACACAAGTGAGCCATAAAAAAGGTCTTACCGCTGACTCGTTCTCGTTCAGGGACATCGACGAATTCGAAGTCGTGTCCTTCAATGTTCTGCTTTTGTTGAAGCCAAACAAACGCATTGCAGGGTCTCGGTAGCTCAAACAACTAAAATCTTGTAATCTAAGGATACTTCCTAATTTTAAGGCGGTTAAAAACAAACAATGTATGGTCGAAGAATAACGGAAGGAAATCTTTCGTGTTCCTATGTGGTGATATCATGTTTCAGCCCATTTCAGGTCGATCAGAAAAAGTAAATCAATTGGAGTTTGGAGAATACACTCATAAACCGCTAATAAGCTTAATTAGAAATTAAGAAACGGTGCTATCTGGATTAAGTACTTTAAGCCGCATTCACACCGACAGAGTCAAACCAGCTTTATCTAAACCAGGTTAAATTTCAACCAATCAAATGCATTCGATTTACTGGATTGACCAATTAGATGGCCTCATTCGATAACCTGGTTTAGATTGAGTTCGATTAACTTTCTGGTGTGAATGGGGCATTAGAAGCCCTTTTACCAAACATGAATCAATTCCGCACTTGAGAGTCTGGTACCCAGGGTAGGACTGACGACGTGATTCCTTGTATTGGTTCGAAGTTTNAGCTCAAACAACTAAAATCTTGTAATCTAAGGATACTTCCTAACTTTAAGGCGGTTAAAAACAAACAATGTATGGTCAAAGAATAACGGAAGGAAATGTTTCGTGTTCCTATGTGGTGATATCATGTTTCAGCCCATTTCAGGTCGATCAGAAAAAGTAAATCAATTGGAGTTTGGAGTACTCTCCTTCGCGAGGTTTCTTTATATGTTCCGCAGTTCCGTGATCCGCAGTTCCGTGGTCCGTGATTCCGTGGTCCAAACCTCGCGAAGGAGAGTAAGTTTGGAGAATACACTCATAAACCGCTAATAAGCTTAATTAGAAATTAAGAAACGGTGCTATCTGGATTAAGTACTTTAAGCCGCATTCACACCGACAGAGTCAAACCAGCTTTATCTAAACCAGGTTAAATTTCAACCAATCAAATGCATTCGATTTACTGGATTGACCAATTAGATGGCCTCATTCGATAACCTGGTTTAGATTGAGTTCGATTAACTTTCTGGTGTGAATGGGGCATTAGAAGCCCTTTTACCAAACATGAATCAATTCCGCACTTGAGAGTCTGGTACCCAGGGTAGGACTGACGACGTGATTCCTTGTATTGGTTCGAAGTTTTTAATCTGATGTTTTATTTTCTCTCATACAAGTTTGAAGCCATAACTATCATTCAATTCAATTTGGAAACATGAGACTAATGTAATCAATCTACACTGAGGGTATAAAAATGTAAACATCTTGATACCACCCGGACCTAACTTTCTTACGAAAAAATTAGTGTATTTGACTTAAATTGAAGAATCAGGAGCCCTGAATCTGCTAACCTGCGTGTAGACTATCAATCTGGTTCCCTGACGTCATTTTCGACTAAGGGGACTGGACTCCAGGCAAGAGGTCTCAAATGAGTCGATATGAAGCTCTTCCTTCTCCTTCGCAATTCAACCCTTTTTCTTAACAAAAAACGCGTTAGTCTCCTCCGCAACATCGAAGACTGGGAACCAGGCTGGCAAACTACACACTTCCACTGCGAAGGAGCACTCCTTCGCAGTACGAAAGAATAGTCTGCACGCAGGGTACGAATCTGCTTGCCTGGTCTGTATTTGGACATTTACTACGGATAACTGTGATACGCTCAGTTTTCCCTCAGTTTTACTTACTCAAAACGTGTTATAACATAATTCGCACTCAAAACAATGTCAAAACATCCACTATTATTGTACAGTGTCAAAATGTTGTCCCCTTTGAAGGAGCTTTAAGGAACAACATACAACAACTTAAAAAAACATGGCGCTTGGATAGTTGGATGGAAAGCGATAACAACCTTCTGAAAATGCAAAATCGACAGGACAACGGAGAAGATCGACACAGAAAACTTGCACAAAGGTAGGCCTAATAGTTCTGATTCTTGCTACCACTGGATAAACCCAAAACACAGTCCGCTTTTCCTACTACCCATGATTAGATCCGGTGAATCAGCTCGAAGCTGCGAGAGTCAACGTCCGTCGGCAATGTTGTCATGACAACTTGATCAACCAATCAGAGCGCGTTATCTGAGTGCTATTCGCCTATATTTGGCCCTTGACTTTCTTTCGACTGCAAATGCTTCTCTCTGATTGGTGATACACAAAAGTGTCGCGGCTGGCCCTCTCAACTAACAGTTAGATCATTAGTCTAGGAATAACTGCGCATACCTGCACACTTGTGTTGAATTTATTTCTGAAGAGAATATCCAGCCAAATGAATTTCTTGCGACAAGAAGATGCAGAGAATTTCACAAACTTTCCATAAGGACATGTTATCGTAAATATATGGTCAAATCCTGCTTGAGATCCATAGCAGCTATTGATGCTTATACAGTCGGAAATGTCGAGATGCCCTGCAGAAGAGAAACAATAGATGCCTGAGAATTACTCAATTTGTGACTGAAATTATCCAACCCGAGAGTAAAAAGTGGGCACACTTTAGGCCCTCGTAGAGTGAATCCGTACGCATCAGTCAAATTGGTTTATTTTGTTTGTAAAGAGTTTAATTTGATTGATGCGTACTAAAGTGTGCCCACTTTTTCATAGTAATGTTTTGAGTCCCTATTGACCGGAGAGATATCAACAAATCAAAGAACGCAGGGAAACAAGGGGGAAAGGTCATAAGTCTAATCTGAGAGCCCACTAAGGTTTTCATTGGTCAATCGAAAAGGCGCAAAGAATCCCGGGGGGGGGGGTACTTGACTTTACCACATACGGGGACGTGCCTCTAGGAAATTCGTAAAGGCACCCTGTCCCGGAGTCAAATGTACCCTGTCCCGGAGTTAAGTTGAGAAAATGACACCCTGTCCTGGAGTTTCTTGAAGACAATCACCCGGTCGCGATGGTTTAACAAGCATGCATTATGCACAAATCTGGTTTCCACGAATATTTAACCGTTCAGATGACCGATCTTGGTTGAGCCTGACAAAAAATTAACAACAAAATCAATCTGTCTTTCATTTTTTTCGGATGTTTTTCGACTTCTCGCATGCATGCACGCCCTTTCCTTTGGAAACCGTTGGAAACTGGAAACTGTTGGAAACTGGACGAAGTATTGTGCGTAATACAGCTATTGTGACACAGCTATTGTGCACTGCGCATATTTGATCATTACCATAGCAACAAACGAAAAAGTTGTTGTTGTGTTGCTGTCCTTTCTGCTGCGCTGCTGCGTTGGACTCTACCGTTGGTGGGTCACGATTAGAATTCTTGTGTCAGTCTGTCAGTCAAATTTGCATTATCACCCTGTCACGGAGCCAACCGACAAAAGTACAACCCTGTCATGGAGTCAGAGATAAAAAATGATACCCTGTCCCGGAGTCTGAAGTCTGAAAACGATACCCTGTTCAGCGACACGTCCCCGTATGCAAAAATATATGAGTACCCCCCCGGGCAAAGAATACAAGATGCATGTTTTCCGACTTAGATCTCTCTCTGTAGAAGTTTTAAGACTCTGAATGGTCGTCTGAATCCATCTTTCATGAAACATATTATCCGAATAAGATCTTCTAATCATTCATCGCGAAATCCTTCGCAAGGCGCCGAATCATCGTAAAACTTTTAAAATTAATCCCGTAATCGTAAATATCATTGCATTTTTCTTTCAAATGGATTGCTCGAAAGGAACGTTAGGTAATGTTCCATAGTTCCAGAGAGAGAGAGAGAATCTTTCCAAGTCATAGGCATTTCCAGAATTACAGCGTTTTTTAGATTTCTGCTAGTTTTGAAGCTGTGACGTCTTATCTTCAAATTGCTAAATCGTAAACCATAAAAACTACGGACTTTGCTTACAACCATATTGTAGACAAAACTGAGGTCTTCTTGAACATTGTATTGATTTTCCTCCATCAGTTTAGAATTCATGGTGCTTTACATGTTACATAGGGTTACATACTATAATTACAATTGTCAGTCAGACCTAAATCTATGAAATAAACACACGAACATGCTGCTTTTAAAAGCAAAACAAAAATTTAGGCCAAGAAAGCTGTGAAAAACTTGCCTTTACGTCGATAATTTCGTAGTTAGCAGCACAAACTCTGTCGGCTGTGAGCTGCTCGTCGCTTCTTCAAAGTCAACCTTCCTTTTAGACATTCCCCTATCTATCTGCTAAAGTTTTTGAATAATTTGAACAGCCTCCAAGCTTTTTGAATTTATTTATTGCGATAAATAAACGAGACACTCTCAAAATCCCAGTGCGACGCTATACTTTGTAATGGCTTCATTTACCCCAAGTCTGATTTTCGAGCGCGAATTGATCAAGTCACTTGACATGTCGTCTGTATGAATATACAATAACGCTAAAGACGGCGGCCGTGCGAAGCATGCTGGTAAAAAGCTCCCTGACGACCACCTAATGACATAACAAGTTTGGTCTGCCGTTTCGGCTAGCTAGCTGTGGAACAAGTAATCAATGTAAACAAACAGGACAATTTTGTAATTCGAACGCGAATCTTTAAAGGTAATGTGTCCATACAAGTAGGCCTCCTGGAGCAAGGCATGTGATCAATTAAAATTTCTTTTCATTCACGCATTACAGCAATTTTCTCTATTCATGTGATCAGTTTGAATAGCAACCAATCATTTGCCGAGAATTTGATGGATGTTGACAGGTTGGGTATACGCTGGCCTTATATATGGACACATCTTTAATTGAAACTTCATTTCGAATCAAAACTTTACTTTTTCTGCTTTGGAATTAAAGGTTTCCTTTCGAACCATGTTGCATTCGAATTCAAGAATTCAAGGTCGATTCGAATTCAAGCCAGCTAATCGAAAAGGCAGTAAAACCCGCATCTGCCAAAAGGAACAGGGATAATCAGAATTTTAAAGTTGGGACAAGGGGACATTCGACGTTTTCAAATTTATGAAAATAGTCTTCAAAAATAAGAGAACAAATCTGTGGAAAATCATGCCTTTGAGAAATGAGTCTCATTTTTTTTAGAGTCTGGTACCCAGGGTAGCCTTTGGAGAACAAATTGATGATTTTCAAAATTTGTCTCATAGGGAACAAACAGAAAGAACTGGGCAAAACACAATGAATGCCTCCTTCTCATAATGCCTCCCATTATTCGACACCACACCAGAAGTGCGAGATTTTAAATAAACACCCCTCTCGGCTCCCTCGGCGACATCGGCGTTGGCGTTCGTTATTCGTTATTGGAGGAAAATATATCCAGTGCGAGGCTGGCTTTTGCCGCTAAAAACCTCGTTTTGAATGATTTACTTCCCTTTCCTTTCGCCTTCAAATTAAATCAAAGACAGAAGAACAACCGAGCGATGTCAGATCCATGTGAAGGATGAGCTGGATCTTGCCAAAAGACGACGCTTGCTAGTGATGTGGCAAAATAGCTCTACCATTTCTTAGGAGCTTATCCAGGTTATCCATACAAGATTATCCAAGCAGTCCAGTTACTTATTTGGAGAAGGGGGCCTAACTAAATTTAGGCCCCACACCAGATTAGGCCTATTCATAATTATGAGCCATGAGTTCATCGTCGGATGATGAGCCGTTTGAGTATTTTGAATTTGAAGTTCAACATGCCCTGCTTGGAAGTTTACCAGTGAAATGTAGATCCCCACTTCGCATAGACTTGTGTGATATCGATATGGAATATGAATTTGTTGCAGTCTCGAAAGATCTTCCAGGCAGGGCGGAACTAAAGCGACAAACATTTCGTACTAATTTTGATTGTTTAAAGAGAGTCATGATCCATGACAAGGAAGAGCTGCACGTAATCGTAATGGTTCCAACAAAATCTTGGTCTAAAAGGTTCAATGACAGAATCAAGAAAGTTGTCGTCGACACAAGTTGCGACTGCGAGATTGCTGCAAAACAGCAACTGATATTTTTCCTTGAACCAATTAAAGATGATAGCACCAAAAATGATCTTAGAAAGTATTTGTATGCACGCCAACGTTTACATTTATTTAAGTATGAAATACTTGACTTAAAAGGTGCACAAAAAATAATTTCTGGAGTAGGAAACAGAAAACTTGAATGCAAGGAGTGCAGTCCCAGCAACACCAGTGAGGATGTTTATTTTGAACTTACAATTAAATACTTCCAACTTGGAAATGTGAAATGTATCACTCAAACGCCATTACTTCTAAATGAAGGGGATGATGATGAAATGGTACTGGAATGTATCTTTGAAAAAGTGCAGGGTCAGAAGAAGGAAGGCATGAAACCACACGTAAACAGATTATATCTATCATTCATGGAAGTGGATGAAATTATTATCAAGTGTGACGATGATGCAGAATTGCAGATTGTTATAGTTTTGAGCAAAAGATGCTTCCGTGATCCTATGTTTCTGCTCACTTTTTTATGTCTTGTACTTGCTGATACTGATCCAGACATCCCAACAAAGAAAGAAATCGTGTTTCATATACAAAATGATCCTGCTACATTTAAAAAAATGGTTCAACAACATCTACTTGAACTTGAAAACATCGCTCCCGTATCGATAATCGGCTCAATTGACATTAGAAGACAAGCTCCCAAAAGGGATGTCCCTGAGCATAGCAAAAGATATCATTACAATACAAGAAGTAAGAAGCCAAAGAAAATGTCAGAACAAACAATGAACAAAACAGACTGAACAAACAATAGAAGTTGGTTGAAAGCTAATAACAATTTCATGGTTGTTGGAAAATTTTCTATTTTTAAGAGTAACATTTTCAAGCCTTTTTCAATAATCCAAGCTAAAAATGTAAAGCCCAGACAGTGTACTATAGTTTGTATCATGTAGGAAAAGGGTTTCGCGAATTGGCATCTACACATATTTTTTATAAGAAACTCTTTATGAGAACCTAAACTCTCAGATCACACCCCCCAAAAACCACAAATTTGAGGAACTTTTAAAGCATAATGGTGGAAATGCATAATGGTGGTAATTCTGTTTTCAAGTGGGGGAGGGGGGGAGGTGAACAAAGAGAAAATGGCAAATTCCAAGGCTAACATTGTCAACATATTGATAGTTTTGCTAAGTTTTCGATTTTTTCCCAAAGCCCCCACAATTTTTGCCTCCACTTTTAAGAAACTGTTAAAGAAACTTTCAGTACTCAAAATCTGATAATTTTAAGAATCTTTCAGTACAGGACCAACTTCTTAGTTTCTTATAATAAATATGTGTATTGTATAATAATAAACAATTTTTATTTTCGCTCTTATGTTCTTATTGCAAATGTTATTTTTTGTTCTGTTCTCATTATAGAAAAAGCTCCTCTCTCCCTGAAAATCCACTTTTGGTTCACAAATTAGCTGCTAGAATTCCAAAGGGAACCCATTTTTAAGGGGAGAGGGCATACCCAGAACTGCAACAAAATAACAGAGGCACTAAAGCCACAAGTAATTGACTGATTGGGCGCACTGAATAACTGATGGAATGTAAAATACTAAACAGATCAGATGGTTTTTCAAACCGTGAACTGATTGCAATCTTTTAAATACATTTGCAGACCAAATTCATACAAACTACTGCAAAAAAGTTGCTTGAGAGAGGCTTAAAAAGCTGAAAAGCAAGCACTCAGAAGAGTATCAAGTAAATCCACAAACTGCAAAACATAAAAGCACCCGCCCCCTATTTGAGTTCAAAACTAAACCCCTGATTGATGATGATCTGGTGATTGGGGAAAAATTGATAATTGGATGAAAATAACCGCCAAAAATGCAGTCGCGGATCCACAGGGGGGAATCCCTGTCCACTTTTCCAAAAGATGGTCCTAGAGACTCACACAAAACTGCAGATAAATTGGTTTCTCAGGAGGGGTAAGCCAGATCAAGTGTTCTTGTCATGTAATCAAACGACCTAATCAATATTCTTACCAAAAATCGAATGTAGATTTACCTAAAAGGGCGTTGCCTACGTTTCCCAAGAGTTTGAAGGGTGGGGTCTTGCAACATTCTCCTCGGGCTGGCTTCTCGAGTGCTGGCTCATACGATGCAAAATGCCATTTAAGATTAATTCCTTTGATCAGCCTTCAAGCCCATTCAAGCTTTACACATTGTTTGCTTTTACTGTTTTTACATATTTCTGAAAGCAAACCCAATCAAATACCTGATCTGAAAAATCTCGAAAACACTGGCTACAATGTACATTCCAGACTGCAAGTTTGCAAAGTGCAGACAGAAGATGTGCGCCTCGCTATTGCTTTGAAAACAATTACTCTATTTGTTTTTCTTTTGTTATATTTAAAATTTCTGCGTGCGCAACATAAAATGCAGTCTGGTGTCGGTCTGGTGTACCGGGTGACTCAAAAACAACTTCATTTATACATTTCTTATTTAGAGTGAAATAATCACCATCCTTTTCCAGTCAACATTTTGTGAAAACTTAACATGGCGATGGATTTGAAGTCGTGGGGATATAATCTGTTATTTGCAAATTAACTGCTCTCAACTACTTATTCAAATTTTGTGCTCTCATGCAAATTTGGAATTCGGCTTTTTTCACTTCCAAAACATGCACTGGAAAAGGAGGTATGAGAAATGACTGAATTACCATATGTTTGAAACTGGTTTTTCGGAAGGTACCTAGTCATAGATTAAAGTTAGTTGACGGAGCTAAAGCCAACATCGTTCCAAAAATAGTTTCAATTCAATTGAAATTTAGTACACAATTGAATTGACCAATCAGCGCATGCCTTTCCACGCGTGACTGAAGTGATCACGTGAAATTGGAACCACAGAAACAAACTGATCACGCGAAATTGTTGATCACACAAAGTTGGTCAATTTTCATTGGCTAAGATACCAGATCTATTTTTATCTTACCCAGTCCCCTGCATATGCAGCTCTGAGTTAGCTATTTATGTCCGTCAACTAACTTTAAAGTTCTTAAAAGATAGCTAAGGCCTTCAGCTACATGCTGGTACCTTGTTTGTGTTCATAACATGTGCTTTCAGGAAGCTAGATGCGATCTAGCTCATGAAGTTGTTTTTGGGTCACCCAGTATTTGTAAGTAATTTCGATTGAATTCCCATTGAAAGGGGTTCTGGTAGGGGAAAATAGGGGGAGCACTCAACAATCTCTCATACTTTGAGACTTTGAGGTCAGTCTGATATTTTTTATTAAGAATTTTCAAAATAAGTTTCACACCCTCCTCCTGTATAGGGAAGTGGAATGCTGCAATAGAACAATATCAATGTACAATACCAAATTGAAGCACTTCCTACTTCCTTCTTTTTCAAAATCATTTCAGCTCAGCCCCCAGGGGGGGGACTCGACATTGGTAGGTGGCGGGCGGTCAGACATTTTTTGGGTTTGGAAAGTGTTGCCTAGTATACCTTTCTTGGGTACGCTATTTTCTGTAAAACTCAGAAAACTACTCTATATTTTTGTGGGCAGCTTTGAGAAAATTTGACAAGGTGATTTCTAAGCTGAGTTTTTCTCCAAAATATTGCAATACAAACACAGCAATGCTACAATATCTCTGGTTTTTGTATACTATGTATCAATTAGTTTGGCCGTATATATTAGTTAGGGGTCTAAATAAAATGTCCTAAATTTAGTATATTTTTGGGTTTTTCAGAAATATGCTGTGTCTGACCCCCCGTCATCTAAATAGGGAGTTCCCCCTGAGGCTCAACCCTCGGTGTCACATTGGACCTTTCAGAGGCCTTCAGAGAGTAGAATGCCAATGGACAAGATGGCCTAAAACGCCTAAACATAAACGCAACGGCACGAACCATGAAAGCAAAAGTAAAAAAAATGCTTCTACCTTTAGAATTAACATCTCGCTTGTGACTTCCCCTGTCTTCATAGTAATACAATATCAACTTTGAATCTTCTGCAAAGGTGAAGGGATCTGTGTAAGTAACTTCAGCGAAGACACACCATCTCAATTTCCAAAACATCGTATGTTTCGCTTTGTCTTTACTTTTCGATGGTGATTTTGCAAGGTACCCCATACTAATAATTCGCTCTTGCTTGTTCATCATGGCCCCCAAGAACAATGCATCTGGAACAGATTTCTTGGATGACATGGTTATAGGCAATATAAGAGGCAATATAGACAAATCTTTACAGATCGGTTCCAGTTAATTGCTTTCCCAGATATTTGCAGCGAATGTCTCAAATGTCATTCCCATGCCAAGATAAGATTGGGTCACGTGATGGCAAAACACTCCTCTTTCCACCTGGGACATGCGCACAGCACCTCGGAAAGAAAATCTTGGTTGGCTACTAACATAGTCTCACCTCTGCAGAACTGGCCAATCAGACTGCGTAAAAAACGACAGCAAACATACCTTGGGTAAAAACTCTAACGACTCTAACCCAGCAGGGAACAACAAATACAAATTTCCCCCTTTTTACCATCACCCATGTTTCTTGAAGACAAACCAGCAATGATGCACCGATTTTTGGGAAGGGCAAAATTTAATTCAACCAGAGGTTTAAGACAATAATAATATTTTAGGGCCACTTGGCAAATTTTTCAAACTTGTATACAGGTACTTTTTAGAACACCTGGTATCTTTCAACTGTTCTATTCGTTGCATTTATGCATTTATACAAATAAAAATTTCGCTTCAAAAACCAGTTTCTAATCACGTTCAAGAATCTGTACTAGATTTTCCGCCTATTCGTATTTGATTTCAAAATTTGTAAAAATAGCTAGAAGCTAGAATTTTCCAAATCTCCAGATGCAATCAATTAATGTCTGCCTTGTTGGCTTTAGGCGATAAAGCTCTGAATCACCAAATTCTAGGTATGTTTAAAATGTTTAAATAGTGTCAAGAATGTCCTGTTTTTTTGTTTCACGTTTGCTACTAGCCACGACAGATACCACTTTCGTGTTTCGACTCTAATGTTGGCAAAAAGGGACACTTGCAATTGACAACATGTTGTTTGGGGAAACGCATATCAATTATAGCGGAGTTTCGCATGGAAAAGCTTTCCTCTTTAGGCCCAGGACATCTTTTAAGGGACCAGGACTCGGGGGCAATCAATTTGTTTCCTTGCTTAAAAGGGACAATAGACCTATTGTTTGAAAAGGTAAAATAATAGATCTAAAGAAGGGACTAGGGGGCCAATTGCCCACCCAGCTAGTATGTTAAAAGAGGCCCTGTTTAGGCATCTTTCAATTGGTCTGTGAAAAATCGAGGCCGTTTCAATTTCAACATGTTTCTCTATGGGTACATTTTTTGGCATCAAATTCTTGGGGAGATTGCAACGAGTTTCTACCGTCAAATTTCATACCATTTTCAAATTGTGCCGGTATCGTATGAGTTGCGTGTGAACGCTAGCTAAAATTTTGCTACCGTCACATTTTTCACCGTTTTCAAAATCTGCCAGCATCGTGTGAACGTACTTTAAATCATCGATTAGATAAATTCGAAACTGACTCGCTCAAGCCAAAAGCTGAACTTTCAGCAACAGCGACACAATTTGCCAAGATTCTAATTTTAGCCTTTTGATTTTAATTTTAGAAAACTACAGGAAGATACAGGTTGACTGTGTAGGGCAGTCTTATCTGAAGAGGTGATAATAGGTGATTCATAATCTGCTCTTGAAGTACAGTATGTCTACGCTGAAATCATATTTAGCTTTTTCGCATGGTTTTGCAAACCCACTGTCGTCGGTTGGTCAAATTACTTCCGTGTACCTGGGATGAATCCCCGTTTCCTGAGCACAGATTTCCCTCAAAATTGGGCACATATTTTTCTCAAACTAGTATCAAACTGTAAGATTAGCCACGTAAAGGAAACAAAGCTAATCCTGATGTGGTAAATGCATTTTGCAGCAGTAGTCGGCCCCCGCTACACCAATGACATGGAACTAAATAAACTGCAGGACATAATCTACAGACCATACTTTGAGGGCTCAGGAAATGTTACCATTGTAGTAACCAGGGTGGTAGTAACCAGGGTGGTAGTAACAATTGACGATTGCGCTAAAGATGGCGTCATGGAATTTTTACCATCATCCTTTGCGTCTGAAATGATTTCGATTGATTTGATTGGTTGATTTATCATGGAACGCAAAGGATCATGGTAAAAAAATCCCTGAAGCCATTTTTAGCGCAATCGTCTGTTGCTATAGGGCGCAAACAGAACTCAAATTCTATTCTACGTTCTGTTCGNTAACCAGGGTGGTAGTAACCAGGGTGGTAGTAACAATTGACGATTGCGCTAAAGATGGCGTCATGGAATTTTTACCATCATCCTTTGCGTCTGAAATGATTTCGATTGATTTGATTGGTTGATTTATCATGGAACGCAAAGGATCATGGTAAAAAAATCCCTGAAGCCATTTTTAGCGCAATCGTCTGTTGCTATAGGGCGCAAACAGAACTCAAATTCTATTCTACGTTCTGTTCGTTATTTGACATCAGTTATTTGGGACCAAACAGATAGTGTATTCTACGTATATTTAGATACTGTACAGCCTGTTCCGACAAATTAAACTACGGATGTCTGCTACGAAATATTGGACATACAGGCCACTATTGGGTGTTTATCAAAAGAACATAGGTAATCACGGGCATCAAGGATCGTAGTTATGGCAGACTGTTTGATACTTATTCTAGACTGCTTACAATGAGTCCCAGTTGTCGATTATCAAACGAGACTACCACCAAAGCAAAAACCACGACAATGTGATAAGCGTACATTTTCCACTTGTTAATGAATCTTCAATCTTGACAACTTAAAAACCATATTATTAAACAGAGTATAAACTATTTCACTACCAGTTTATCTAAATTATACAATAATTACATTGATCGACCCAAATGGATGTATTACACAGCAAACAAAAACCGATAAGATTTGGACTCCAAATAAATTTTGAATTAATAATATCATCATACCGGGTGTCCAAAAATAATTCCCACGTTTGATCACGTCTTGTTGAAAAGTGAAAATAGAAGCAACTGCAAAAGATTTCCATTTCTAAAAGTCTAACTTTGACACTTACACCATGAGTTCTGAACTTACTGGCAACACAGTCTCAGTATGTTCCTTGGATAACAACAACAACTGCGGAATTGAGGGACTAGTGCAGTTAGTCTGTTCTGAACTCAGTATAAATCTTTAGTAAGACCTAAACACCTAAACAGCGGCCTGAATATTGCAAATGACAGTGAAACAGAGTTGTCAAATTATATATTTTTTGAAATACAAAAGTTTTGTCAGAATTCAAGAGAGCTGTCTTTCATTGAAAGAGATCTCTTTCTGATCACTGTGAACAGATAAAATTTTAGGACTTTTTATTGATAGATTCAGAAGACGTTGTGTGTCCTCATTAAAACCAGAGCTAATAATTCGGGAAGTTTTCGTCCGAAAGCAAAGCTCAAGACTATTGGAAGAATAAAACTGGTTTTTTCCAAATTCTAAGACTAATTCCCCATTCACACTTGCAAGTTAAACCAGCTTAAACTAAACCAGGTTATCGAATGAGGCCTTCTAATTGGTCAATCCAACGAATCGAATGCATGTGATTGGTTGAAATTTAACCTGGGTTAGATAAAGCTGGTTTAACTGAGTCAGTGTGAATGCGGTATAATACAGCCTGGGGTAATATATTTGGGAAACCCGGTAGATCTGATAAACTTTCTTGCTTCCTTTTACATGTAAACAAAGAAGTGGATACTATTATTCCTGTGCGGAATAAAATAAGAAATAAAAGCAATACCTCTCAGACATTTCTTGCCAAAAATTCTCTTGCGAAAATCTGATGACTAAATCACAGTATCGGAAGAATGTTTGTTTGAACAATGCAAACAATTTTAAAGACCCATTACTAACCATGATCCTTTGCAGGTCCAATGTCGCTTTTCATATGATACGAAAGTCGCTGCTGGCCTAAGTTCTATTTGTGTTGCTTTTCATTCGGCCCGCATATGTACAAACAATTACTGGGATTTTCAGCAAAATTTCACAAAGAACATGGGACTGCGGACACCCTTCAGGACCCTCTCAAAATTCATGGCATAGCATTCTAAACATTACCAAAGGCTTGCGACTGTCTATTTGCGTAGTTGATCAACAGAGAATATTTGTATGTCTTACTTATATTCCATGAACCAAACCTAAATAAACTGACACTATTATCTACAGTATACTAATATTTTAAGATATTTTTCTAACAACATTTTCTTGCTACTTTACTGGTGCTAAATTTCGCGGATTCGGTGAAGTAAAGCAAACTATCCGAGAGTAAAGCGGTGGCCAACTTTTAATTGCAAACAGTTAAGATTTGCTTGCTAAGCAATGTTTATCCGTTTGGCCACGTCACAAACATATCAAACATGTCAAACATGTCAAACATGACAAACATGTCAAACATGACAAACATGTCAAACATGACAAACATGTCAAACATGACAAACATGTCAGACTTGACAAGCATGTCATGCTTGTGACAAGCACAAAATATTGTTGAACTTTCCTGACACATTTCTCGACAAAACCAGCTTAATTCTGCTGGTCAAGCAATTTGCGACGCGGCTAAACAGAAACTATTGCTTGCCAAACAAATCTCAAAGGTTTGCCAAACATCAATTCATCTACCTTCAACTGGCGCATGCTAGCGCCCCCACGAATCAGTCACAATCGGGTTGTGCCATGGTACAGAGTGCTTCAATTTCAATTTTTTTCTGAGATCATTTGTTAAAGTTTTTGTTAAGTGCCGTTCATAGCCAGAACCAGATGACATCATGTCTATTTCTGCTATGGATGGTACAGAATATTGTATTTGTTGTTGTAGTTTTTTCAGTTTTTTAACAGTGATAAAAAAAACAATGTTTACTTGTTTGGTCAATATTATAAACAATAAATGATGAATAACTTGTACGCAATCACAAAATGAGGGTCTGAAAATATATCAAAATTCCTAATCTGAACAAATTAGTTCAAACTAAAACGTACTAAAAACCTCTTGCGAAATATTCTATTCGCGAAATTCAACACCAGTAAAGAAGCCAGCTAAGCTTCAATATTCTTTTCCCCACCTATAATTTTAAAATTATTTTAGTCAAGCTAATTTTCCTTTCGAAATTTCCAAAGCTTGTTTGGTCCGATTTCTGCAACGTAAATGTCGTTACCATCTTTGGAGATGGCTAAATCGTGAGGGCGAGTAAATTCCTGCAGAAACAAAAGGGTTAAATCACATTAACATTTTGAGAAATTGATTAAGAAATTCAATTTTAAGGGGGAGGGGGGGTCTCGTAAGCAATGATGATGAAGTAAAAGAAAAGGGTACAGATTTTTGAAAGCCTTACCCCCTGGAAAAGTATCAGTTTCCAGTGCATGCTGTTGGGCAATACAGCCCTTCCAGGGATGAAAGGGTTCAAACATTGACCATCAAGATGAAAGTGTATTTAAAAGGTTACAGCGATTCCCTTTTTTAGCGTTTCCCCAAGACTACTATCTACAAATCCTCTATGGCTTATTTTCCTAATGTGACCTCCATTTTTAGTTTCGTAGAATCTATGTTTACAAATTGAGATCTTGATAATTTGCATTCAGAGTAATGAAGAAAGTAATGAAGGAGACAGCATAGATTTGCAATAACGAGAAAGCGAAATTAAAAAGAAAACATTTCGAATGGTAAGGTCTTACTCAAAAGATGCCGTTTTGCCTTATTCAGACTCGAAATTCTTAAATATCCGATTGAATGTGGCGTAAAATCTTACCTACACCCTGCACACAACATAGAAAATGAGGACAGTGTAACCTGCTGCTGAATTTCTAAATAACAACAACCAAGAGCAATTCCTCCTGAAGAGACTATGTTTCAAAATTTTGTGCCATCCTTTGTAGCGAATCTAGGAGTTATATCTCCCTGGTGCTAATGCGCTTGCAAAAAAGCGCTACTGTTAAAATATGGTAGTTAGACACCGCAGTTGTACTTACATTGCCTTCATGATAAGAGTGACTTCCTTCTGTAGGGTTCTGTATAATAATGTCTTTTTTTGTTTCCTTTCCTCTAGTCTGCACGCAGGCTACCTATCCTCGTGTCAGCCGCAATTTTGAAATTTCTGTTGTTAAGGACGTTCTGTTGTTAAGGGGGTAGCGAAAGAGAGAAGGAAGGAAAGAAGACATTATTCGTTTTCTTTCCTTTCTTTCTTTCGCTACCTCCTCCGCAGAACTATATAGATACATTTTTCCTCCGCAGAAGCATATTATTTGCGGCGCTCCTCCATAGAAGCACACATGCAATGTCTAGCCACCCATGGTTAAAATCGTAAGGGATACTCACCGCCCATGATGTAAGTTTCTTGCTTTTTACATTGTACGTGAATCCTTTAGGCTTGTTTGGACCACTAACCGCATGCAGATCACCGTCTGTTAAGAAACAAATCAAAATTTTCAATCGATGTATGTAAAGAGAAATATTTATTTCAAAATTCAAAACGCTAAAATACATTAATTACAAAAATTCAGTGCAAAATATTTAGGTGAATTTAATTTTGGTAAATTTAATTCAAATTTCGGTGAAAGTTCTGGGAAATTTCGGTTGGAAATAAAAATTTGAAAGAAACCACAAATTAGTAAGGAATTTAATAACGACGAGGGTTAGTTAGGGTAAGTTGGGGTTAGTTAGGGTAAGGTAGGGTTTAGTTAGGTTGAGTAGGGTATTTGGTCAAATACATTCCCGAGAGATATGACATAAAGCTGGTCCGCTAAAGTGCAGCCATCCCAAAATTTTCAGGAATCAAAATTTCCGGCGATTTTAAATTTTGGTGACCAGATTTTAAATTAATCCCAAAGTAGTTGCATTTATGCCAAACGTACTTGAAAAGCCTTCGTGTGGTACAGAATTTGGAAAGTCAACATCGTGTAACAGAACTATTAGCAAATTGCTCCGTTACTCACCACGAGTTTTAATAAGTAAATAGACCCTATTTTTGATTGCTTCATACCTTTATATGTGATTGCATAAACTGTTTCACCAAATACGCCAGTGATTGTACGAACCAAATTGCCAAATAGTGCACTGAAGACAAGTACTCTTCCATTTTCACGATCAGCAACATATAATTCTTGCTTCTGTTCATCAAGACTTAAGCTGTGTGGAATATGGAATGAAAATGGCGGGAGAAGGCCACCTGAAAGAAGCATTTCGTAGTTTAAACTCAGATGGGAGGGCACGGGCTTAAAATCGTTGAAAAAGATAACGTTTAGGGACCGCTGACCGCTTAGATTTCGGCATAGTGAAATCTCTTAAATAGCTGCAAGTTTTGGAAAAACAGCCGATAAAACCGCTTAAATACCGGCACTTGGATGATAAAATATTTTGCCGACTTTCTGCTGAAAATATGAAGTGCCGCATGTTTTGACTAAGTATTCAAAAAAATCAGATCTTTTTAGCCAATGTTCGGCTGTTCCTTGCTGAACAGCCGAATTCGCTTGATAAATAACTGATTTCCAAAATTGCCATAACGGAATACTTAAATTGCAGATAAAATTTACTTTCGATAGAATTCGGCTAAGAAGCAACCGATCAATTTGGACGATCCCTTATGGCTATTACATCTTTCTTTAGTTTTACTGGCTTGAAAGGAACTATTTTTTTTCCTCTATATTGCTAACTAGCATCCGAAGGTAGTTTTAGGACACTGAGAAGCTAAGCTTATCGAAGCAATGTCCTGGTCCTTCCTCTCGCTGTGACCACACCTCGCGATTCCTTTAGCCTGGAATTACAGACAGTTGGCGACTCTCCTCACTCTACGTAGCAGGTTCGACAGGGCGGGGACTCGAACCACCAACCCTCAGGTTGGTAGTCAAGCGCGCTACCATTGAGCCATCCCCGCTTATAACTATGGGTAATTTACTGTAACTCTACCGTGAACTGTTTTGATATCTCCATTATTTTCAAAACTACAGCGTTTTACATATTTAAAATCGTTTAATGTTGTGACGATTACGTTTAAGGTTCGGTTCCCATCACGATAGTGAACATTCAAAGTAATCGCTCTGCTACAATGACATGGTTTTATGAAAATATAGAGTAAACTACTCACGTGACTTTTTTAAAGTTTTGTCATTAATCTTCATCAATAACTGGCCTCGAGCTGAAAACATCATTATCCGACTGTTGCAATATCTGTGAAAATAATTTTATCAAAAGTGAGTTATAGACGCACTAACTGCGAAAAATTTCGACATAAAATTTCACGAAATAAAACACTGAACATTGAAAAAATGGACAAACCAGTCTTTTTTCTAGGGAAAATTGCATTAGATGTCAGATCATCACCAAAAGTGGGGGTCGTAGGGGCTGACTGCTCGCGGTTTTAGCCTTTTTAAGAACTGTTTTACGGTTCCTTTCTTTCTCAACGGTTTGCAGATTTCTTCACTAAATATGATTCCATGAGGCAAATTGTTACAAGATTTAAGATACAGCTAAGAAAAATATCCAGTTCGATAAAAGTTTGGGGGGAATTCCGCACATTTTCACTTTTACGAGCGGATAAAAGGCGTTGGAATTGGCTTTCAGTTTTTGGGGTCACAAAAATAATAACGAGGCAGTCGTCTGCGACATAGAATCGAGGTTATATATGCAAAGCGCGGAAAGATGGTATGACGGTTTTAGCTGAATTCAGAGGCGCTTTTTGGTTTTTCTGTAATATTTTGGAGGCTTTACGGCCTAAAAACCAACAAAAACAATCCTTAAATCTCAACGGACAATCCCTTATCAGGTTAAAATTTCATAAGTCTTGCACAGTAAAGCTTCACTTTCCAAGCACTTTTAAATGCCATACTTTAAGACATTTTGCAATCAAGAAGGGGTTGTATGGTTTAAAAAATGTGTACTCTAATTGTTTCCGTCAGACTTTTAGAAGGAAGATTAATCGCAGCCATTCTTACCCATCAGAGACGTAGAAAACACCAGTTCTATCCACAGCAACATCAGTTGGCTTGCAAAAATGCTTCGAATCACTTCCAGGCACGTTGGCTTTGCCAAGGGTCAGCAATGGCTTTTTGCTTTTCATCAGATCAAACTTGAAAACCTATCACGAAAATAATAATAATTTTATTAAGGTTGCAATGCATCTAATAACTGCCCAGAGATCCACAGAACTGTAAAATTTTTTTGGAAGGATGAAAAATGAAAACTATTATCTTTAAAGAAGCAAATATCTCACGGCCTTTTAGTTAAAAGGCTAGCTAAAAGGCTAGCATAGACTGGCAGCTATTAAATAATGACCTGTAATCATGTTTCATTGACGAAAATCAAACAGAAAACTTCCCTGCGTTCTTTGTTATGAGAAGCTTTGAAGAAACTATAGTTTCATTCTTGTCCGTACTCTGTATTTTCATGCTATCTCATGGATGGGAGTGGTAGCAACTCGTTTTTATAGTTCCAGGGCAGGCGCTTCAGTGTATAAAAATTTCCTTGACTCAAAACGTTGCTCTTAGAGGGGTCCACAGTCGAACAATTTGTAGCTTCGATTTTCCATATGACACAAAGCTTCGATTCCTTGAAACTGTCTTAAATTGATGTCACTTTCAATGAATCTTCTTAAAGAAGAGAATTCTTCTCCCGAATTCTTGACTGGCAATTTCTATCAAAAAGAGCCGAACGCTGCGTGAGGCTGTCCGTATACCATCACCATAACCCACAATGTTCTGCACAACAGCGAGAGCTAAACAATTTCGAGAACCTACTTCCAAAGTTTATGAGAACGGTTCAGTTTATTTCTACAGTTTATCATAGTTCAGTTATTTCGAACATTCATTCATCAACTAATTACCTGATGAGATCCAACATCTGTAACCCAGATATTACTTGCATGATCCACAGTCAAACCATGAGGTAAATAAAATCTGGAATGAAATGAAATGAAGTAAAAAAATAGCGCGAGACATGTACATTTCTTCAGTGGTATGAACAACAAAACGACTCATAAATAGAATATATACATCAGTTTTGCTGTGTTGACTGCTGAAAATAAACCCAGAAATAGTCTTATTCAAAAAAGAAATAGGCCTACATTTGGCAAATTTTGACCGAAGTGTTTGCAACTTTGCATATCACCCAGAGAAAGACTAAAAGTAAAATAACGAGCAAAGAGCATGATAAGAAGTTCTAAAAGCATCTCTTTGTGCCTTTTTTACTTTTCTGACCAAAAATGGCAACATCACTTTGCAAACATATGAATTTTATTGGAAATGGTAGATGGAGCTCTCTTGCTATCTATCAATTCAGCAATAATCTTATTGCAAGCTTTAGGATGTTGACTCAGTATACAGTATTCCTCTTGAAATGGTTCTTGTTCACTGTCGAGTAAGAAGTTTTCTACTCTGCAGCTGTGTAAAGAAAAAAAGCTAAGCTGAAAGACCCCGCACTGATAGAAAAATACATGCCTTTATCAAACATCACATAATTTTATTCACATAATTTGGTTAGAGTCTACTTACAGATCTTTGCCCCATTGCATAACAATTTTCCCAGTCTTTGCATTCAACCATGCTATTGTGTTTTTCTTAATTGGACCAGGATTTCCTTGAAGTGTGTTGTCATCATTGAACGTGCTGAAAAAAGAGACAAAATTCTTCAACCGTACTCCTTCAACTGAAAGTACTTCTTGATAGTCCTGGCAATCGAGAAATACGCAAGTTGCAGTCTTCTCCATTATGCTTGCTTTGCAAATTTCTTTGTAAAGCTTTCTCTCTACTTCAAAAACACGGACTTATCAAAAAGGTTTTTGAATTGTTTGGTTTATTTTTGACTATTTTTAGCTTAACCTACAATTTTGCCAAGACTATGATAAGTGATATTTTTTTACAGTATTTCGATCAGTCCAAATCCATTGGAGAGACTAACTGTTTCCGAAGTGGACTATTTTGCAAAACGACAATAGACCTTTTTGATGTTCAGAAAAAGGGATTGGGGACCGCGGTCAATTCTGGTAAATTTGGTGATATAGCCTAGAACGAATAAGACCAAGGGTGCCTACCATGACAACAATTGCTCCGTGTACTATGTCACGAAACAACACTGTGAATAAAACCAATTCATACAAGGTAGGCGCCCTTGATAAGACTAAACGTTTCGGGCTTAATCCTTTATCAGTAGACCAAAACAGCAAATATTTATAATGCTTGCTCTTTACACAAGGTCTTAAAATACAAATAATTCCAAATTTCTTACCCTGCGTCCCAGCTGCGGTCAGCTCTGTGAAACACAACGACAAATCCTTTGTTGTCAACAGCAACTCCACTGATCTGCCCGAATTTGTTTTCGCTGCCCCAGTCAGGCTGCAAAGTAAACGTTGGCTTCTCTTTTTCAATGCCTTTGGATGGGGCTGCAATGAGATGAATGGTCAAGAATGTATTGGAAAATCTTCAAAAATGTATATTATTGGAGAAAATATAGACTTGCAAGAGTCGAAAATATGGAAATTTCTGAAAATTGATGTCGCAGATTATTGTTGGCAGATTGGCAAAATATCAACGAAATGACATTGTTAACGATCATTTGTGCCATACAGGCTTCGATAAACAGATCTTTCTCTTCTTGTTGTGGGCTGTTTTCGTTTTGTTCAAGCCTTGTCACTGTTCTTTTCCATTTCTCTCGCTCATATATCGTCCTTTTCCCTCGCGATAAACAGATATCGTGCTTTTAATGAGAGATTCTTATGCTTGATTGTTTCGTAAGAGATCTTGGCAGACAAATGCGCGGATAGCTTATGACAGAATTTGTAATCGTCTAAAAGGATTGGCAAGGAGAATGGACGCAAGTGATTCAATAAGCTTCCTTCGCGTTGCAAATAAATATTTGATGAATTCAAGTAATTATTAGGCTAGCTCAATAAATTCTGAATTCAAACTGATTGATACCAATATTCTTGGAATACTAATACATGAAAATAATATTATCTATAAATATGACTAACTTAAAAGCAGTTTGACTGAAAAATACATAGTATATTCTTTTTGCAAAGGGGTAAATTCCTCATCAGAAGAGTGAACCTGTGAAGCAAGCACTACAGGAAAACCCCGCAAACAAGAACACAATTTTGTACAAAACAGACTGATTACGTTCTTATGAATGTAGTACTCTTGCTGTTTTCAGAGTGGGGTTTTTATCCAAAGACCTTTATGACAATCACGAACACAAAGTTAACGGTATGCACGTCATAAATTTGGGAGAAGTATGGTTGCATTCTAAATGTTTGAGGAAATGGTAATTTTTGTAGAAGAAAGCAATTATTTCAAATGCAATTAAACTAAACAATTTGCTTATACCTTAAAATTATATGAGGTGTTTGTATATCTGGGACGACTGCACTTTAGCGGACCATCTTTATGTCATATCTCCAGGAACTTATTTAACCAAATACCCTACTGACCTTAACGAGCCCTACCTTACCCTAACTAACCATAACTTA
The DNA here is from genome assembly GCA_004194415.1 of Aurelia aurita. Taxonomy (NCBI): domain Eukaryota; kingdom Metazoa; phylum Cnidaria; class Scyphozoa; order Semaeostomeae; family Ulmaridae; genus Aurelia; species Aurelia aurita. The sequence goes on from REGM01000125.1 coordinate 658,403, forward strand.
ACCTAAAACACCTTTTCCAAAACCTAACCCTGACCCTTGACACATAGCTTGCTGATATTGAAAGTTGGTCCGTTAAAGTGCAGACTAGCCGTATATCTTATCTGGTATTCATGAAATGCTGTCATTTTCTCATGCTAATGACAGACAACAATCTGAAGTCTGCATCCATGAATTTGAAACATGTTTCGCCACCCTTTCGAGGTACATTGAAGCAGTGGCTATTTTGATAGCAAAGCAAAGTCACAGATCAAAGATCACAGATCACAGATCAAGGGCTTGCTTGAGTGCTTGGCTACTGAAAGGTGACTGTTAGTAAAAATAATATTCCCAATCTTTCGATTTTACTTTGGCTTTCAACTTAATTGTCGAGAATTAATCTCAATTTCAGATGAATCAATCAGCTCTGAAATGGGTAAATAAATACAAACGATTATTCTTGATCTAACGAAAAATGTGCAAAATACACTACTAAACTTGATGCAGTTCTTCCTGTACTAATCACGTCATATCTTTTCAGCTCCATACTGCTAATGCGAGCAGGGTTCATCCTAAGGAAAATTTAGGACTGCCCATTTTTCATAAATAAGAATAAGGCGTGCACCAAAATTTTTTTAGGCTTCCCCCAAACCATCTGCTTTAGAAATTATCCAATGAATTCAAAGAAGCCCACTCGAAAGCAAAGGTAAAACTTTGTGGAACTGCGAGCGCAGCGAGCAGAAAATTGTTGGTATCCACTATTCAGATTGACTTAAAATCGGTCAAGATGTCATTAAAATTGTATTCTTACCATCTAGAAATGCAAAATTTGTATAGTACATGACACTGTCAAAAGCAGGCGTTGTGTAGCTTAGGAGTGGTATTAGTTTTCTTGGTAATTTAGGCGTAGTCTTTTTTGGAAATTTTCTGAGAATAGCAGACTTTAGTAGAATATCCCAAAAGTGAGATTTTAGAACTGCCCATTTTGTCATTTAGAACTGCCCATTTTGGAAAATGGAAGGCCTTAGGATGACCCCTGAATGCGAGCACTTGTATACTTGATTCCCCACTGAATAAAGCCACGAATATAATATTTGATACTAGCAAACAAATGACTATTGGATTCGAGGTTCCTGGCAATTAGACACATGACATATAATTATAGTTAGTTATGCACATAAATCAGCTTGGCTAAATATTCATTCTAAGACTGATCTAATCAGAAATAAAAGTAGCTTAGGGTGTTACTGTTTGCTGGTTAGTGGTTACTTATAAAATTTTCTGGTTAGTCGAGTTTTCACAACAACTATAGTTCATACCTAGCACATGACATATAATTATAGTTAGTTAAGCACATATATCAGCTTGGTTAAATATTCATTCTAAGACTGATCTAATCAGAAATAAAAGTAGCTTAGGGTGTTATTGTTTGCTGGTTAGTGGTTACTTCTAAATTTTTCTGGTTAGTCGAGTTGTCACAACAACTATAGTCCTAGCACATGACATATAATTATAGTTAGTTAAACACATATATCAGCCTGGTTAAATACTCATTCTAAAACTGATCTAATCAGAAATAAAAGTAGCTGAAGATTGGTTTCTGGTTAGTGGTTACTTCTAAACTCTCTGGTTAGTCGAGTTGTCACAACAACTATAGTTCCTAGCACATGACATATAATTATAGTTAGTTAAGCACATATATCAGCTTGGTTAAATATTCATTCTAAAACTGATCTAATCAGAAATCTAAATAGCTTAAGATGTCATTGGTTTCTGGTTAGTGGTTACTTCTAAACTGGATGCACGTCAAATGATGTTAATCGTCTCGTCCAAATTGTGCATAACCTTAAAAATATAAAAGAAAAGGCGTGTCTTAATGGAATGTCGATAACTCGAACCATAGTTAATCGAGGAACAGTGTTGATATCATTGTTAATGCTGTTATAGTACTGTTGTCTTTTCCTGTATATATATCAAAGGAAAACAAAGAAAATCTATAACTACAAGTCACCAGTGCTTAGTAATCCTAAAAACCACACAATATAAACTGTCATCCATATATATATATATATATATATCAAAGGAAAACAAAGAAAATCTATAACTACAAGTCACCAGTGCTTAGTAATCCTAAAAACCACACAATATAAACTGTCATCCATATAAATATATATATCAAAGGAAAACAAAGAAAATCTATAACTACAAGTCACCAGTGCTTAGTAATCCTAAAAACCACACAATATAAACTGTCATCCATATATATATATATATCAAAGGAAAACAAAGAAAATCTATAACTACAAGTCACCAGTGCTTAGTAATCCTAAAAACCACACAATATAAAATGTTATCAAAAAAAAACTGCGGTGGAAAAACCTGCTGCAAACAAAACATAAGGTAACAGTGGTGATCCAAATTCGCCTTTTCTTGCTAACAACAAGGCCACCTACAACACGATTATTTCGAGAACCAAAATGACTAACTCCAACAGGCAAAAACAATGACAACCAAAGTAAACACCTTCGTAACGCCAGTAGAACGACTCAAGATGGCCTTAATTTCACGTTTCAAAAACTAACTCAGTAAGCACCAAAGTACATAGACATGACATATTACTCACATGCACACGTAAATAGCGAAATTTACAACAACAACAACAACAAATCACCGTGACATTAGGCTAGCCTGAGTCAGGTCCTTTTACGTTAGGTATCATGTCATTGGATTACGTATCAAATCAAGCATAGGGCTCAAATCTTTCAAATTTTTAAAAAAGGTGGGTGCAAAATTGTATTACATTTTTCTTTGAATTGAATGACTTGAAAGGAACTTAGGGTACTACTTTGCTGTAAATCTGCCTTGGAAATTTTTTGATACCTTGATTATTTTCAAAATGGCGGCGTTTTTATTTTTGTTGAAAGAATTCATGGAAAATTTTGAAAAAATTAAAATCATCGTAAATCCAAAATCAATATAGAAAAAATGATACAATCTTCAAGAAAACCATAGTTTATGAAGGTCTACAATATGGTGGCGAGCAGAAATCTGTCGCTCTTCTGGTTTAGGATTTAGAAATTTGATGACGTCACAGTCTTAAATATAATCAATGCCGCCATTTTGAAAATAATCAAGATATCCAAAAATTTCCAAGGCAGATTTACAGCAAAGTACCCTAAGTTCCGTTCAAGTCATTTATTCAAAGAAAATGTAATAAAGTTTACGTCCTATGCTATCAAATTAGGCTATAGCCTAGATCTAAGTTGTTAAAGACACGAGAGCAAAGCCTGTATTCTCTTTGAATGAGAAAAATCACAACCACAGCAAAAGATAAACAGACATCTCTAGAAATACTCGGGCATAACAGGCACAAATGATCCTTCCAACGCTTGCAATGTGATATGATGTAACGTGATATTATGTAGGCAAGCTCGACAGCTTGCCTGATGACTAGATCTAGCTCTTCATTAATCATTGGGAAAGACCTAAATCAGTGCAAAGAGCCACTTCAGCGTTACCAAATCACCAACAGACCTTTTAGCTATTCTACAAGAGAGTCTGGATCGAAGGATCTTTTTATACATTTTGTAGAAATCTGAGCAATTTTCGACTGTGATAGAATGTAATGTGCACAACAGTGATAGAAGCTATAACGTCACTCAATTGAAATTTTTGTATAAGAATGTACAAAATCATCGCTCGATCCCGACTCTTTTGTAGAATAGCTAAATGGTCTATTCTTGCTTATGAAGCTAACAAAATGCCGAACTAAAACCTTAGATAATAGGAATTTCTTCAGCGATATGACGTATGCGGCTTTCAAGTACCTAAATTTTGTTAAATGTCCTTAAAAAGTTTGTTTTCGTTTTCTTGCAAAATAGCTAAATAGTGACAATTTTTCTTAAATCTCACAGAACATAAGAAGCGGCAGCGTCCGTTTTAGATCGAAGATTGAATAAGGTAAATTTGCAAAGAAATGCTGACGATTTCAAAGCCGTTAGCTCTTTGCATCAAGCAAATTTTCCGCCAGTTCTTGCCTATGCAAGTGCTTGCTAATTAGACAATGAAACATCAAAATCTTACCTGGGTCTTCCACTGGTACTTTGCCTTCATAAATATCAGATCCAGCAGGGAATTTGAGGTTGTCGTCCAGGTAACCCCATCCGCACATACTAGGAGGTTCATCTCCATATTTCTTAGAGTCATAGAAGAACATGATGTAAAAATTACACATCTCATCGTTCATTGTTGCCCTGTGGAAGGAATAAGAAATTTCAATTGAAGCTAAGATAGGCGACATTCGTCTGAGCATGCGCCGCGATCATCAGGGATATCAATGGGAACGAGGCCACCGTAGCTGTGGCGGGACAAAACTTTGAGCTGACATGATAGTTTGTCTTCCCTGGGCCTAGCTTGAAAAGTCACCTACAGCTGCGAAAGAGTTCTCCTGAAAGGTTAACGTACGTGAAATAATTTATTAATCATAAAACGGCTTTTTTTAAAGCTACTTTATTTTTTGAAGCTATGGAATTCTGAGTAGGATAAAGTAGGATATTTGTGGCATATAGGGATGTACCGGATATCCGGTAGGCCGGATAATCCGGCGCCGGATCACCAATTTTTCAAAAATCCAGTTCCGACCGGATTTTCGTTTGAAGTCCGGCCAGCTACCGGATTTTCAAGAAATTAATTTAGAACTGAGACAACTTGCAGGGGATGGTAAAATCAGTAATATAAGATTGAATAAAACAAATAAAAATGTGTTTGTTGCGTGTGGTACCATTAACAATGAAACAAAAAATACAATATATAAATAATTGTAGTACCATAAAATAGCGTAGATGTATAAAACATGACGTTTCGAGCATGTACTCGTTATCAAGTGAATCGAAATTAATCGAGTCGAGCAAAGAGAAGGCAAGATTCGACAAATAGGAAAGAACGTGAGATACGACGTGACGTAACCTCAGTAGGAAATAGGAGGAAGGTAAGAACAAAACAAAATTGAATAAAACAAGCAACAAGAATTCTAAGTCAAATAGCAGAACAAATCATGCAACGTAATCAAGCACAAATCTCAAAATAGTCTCTTTATTGTCTATTTGCTTTAGAAATTAGAATTGTCTCAAGTTATGACACAGAAAAGCCATGAAATCTTTTCTATGACTAGCTGACTTAAGTTAAGTTTCTTTCTGCTTCTAAAATCATCATAGATTACAAGACTGTAAGTCTGTTAGATATCGTTATGAACATTTTTAGTTTTCGTTGTTGTCACCTAACACTTTTTTTGACGGATCTCGAAAACTTTTGGTATAGGAAAATCCGGTAATGGCCGGATTATCCGGCAAAATCCAACCGGATTATCCGGCCGGACTCCATGGAAAAATCCGGTAAATCCGGTTCCGGCCGGATTCTGAAAATCCTGATCCGGTACACCCCTAGTGGCATAGTGAATCGAAAGCAGGCTTAGAAGATTGCTGTTAAGGTTACTGTAACCCTTCAGACAAAAAATTCTCGATTTTTCGTTTTCGTCATAATCTAATGGTTTAAATATTTGAGTACCGTTTCAACCAACTCACTTCCAGAATTAACCACAATTACTGGGAAATTTGAGCATTTTAAAAGAAGCAATCATATTTCTCAAAAACTGCGGGAATAGACTTCAGAGGATTAAAGTAAACTCACTTGACCTTGCAGCTATATTCACAACATCCCCTGCTGTTATTTTCTTGATATAACGATTGACCAAAACCGCCCTAAAGCTTTATTGCTTGACCTGCGGCTTTATGTTTGCATTTTCAAGCCTAATCGTTTTTCCCACGCGTTTTGCTTCAATTTGATAAAAGCCTGATTTCTCGAAACAAGATTCCGGGGTACTGGTGGCTACTAAAAAACCTTGGTGTACCTAACGGGCCAATCAAATCGCTTTACACTTGGCATACAGGGTCACAAAGCATATAACTTCCAAACGGTGTCAGTGATTATTATAAGGGTTTAAAAGTTAAAAAAGACATTTCAGACATGAACATTAATTTAAAATTGCATTATTTCTAGACAGCACGTTTTATCAAAAATTCGTGACACCGTTTTGCAGTTCAGGACCTTAAGTCTTAGGTAAATAGATAGTTTTGGTCGAACAATGCCCGATGAGGTACACAAGATTTTTTCGCAAGGGTGGTCGATTTCGCCTAAAATCTGGAATAAATCTTTTGCGTTTTTATTTAATCAACTGGTTATATTTTTATGGTATTCTACATTTAATTTTGCTTCTAATAACATATACGTTTGTTTGGTATAGTTTAAGGAACGGCAATGAAAAGTAGAGTTTCTTAATCGCTGTCTGAAGGGTTACAGTAACCTTAAGACATACCAAACTCCATCTTGATAAAATTTTACAAAACATTTTTAAAACATTTCCAAGTTGCTAAAAACCTTCAAAAAAGAAATGTTTAGTCTACACCAAGTTTTATACATGATATGTCTCACAAGATTTCTCGAATAACAAACATTTTGCTTAAAAGCAACGCGAATATTTCTCTGTTGCAGTAAAAGCCCCATCGACATTTTCTCATTTCTAATGCAGAGATTTGTTTGGCTTGGTAGGTTAGTTAATACGTGTTTATATTTTGTTGATGTTTGTTTGGAGAACTGTTTCACAACTTTTGACTAGGCCCCGTCTTCCCACAAACTTAAGATCAAGGAAGCCTTCCAAATTGATTAGAATAGTCCTTCGATCAATAAACAGCTTTTTCACATTAATTTGACACTTTCATTTTAATCTGTAATTTTGTACGAAGCCTTCGTTTTTTACCACTATTGTTGAACTTTCCTAATCCTTCAATTATTTCCAGGAATGTTCCATTGTTTGAGCTCAAAAGCGATGGCATAACAACGTTTTAATTTGAATATTGTGAAGACAATATAGCATTGCGACTGCTAGGTCAAAATCATTTTCATACAGTATAAAAGTCACTGTGAGACGGCAAAGGATCATGGGGAGCACAGGGTCTTTATTACTTGTAAGACATCTCACGTTAATGCCTTCGTTTCATTGTAAAATCATATTATTACCGCCTTACGCTACGTTTCAAATCCAATGTAATCAGATTTTAAAAAAATTACGGAATAATGGAAATGCTTTTGAAAATTAGAAATGTCACTGTCATGAAAATTGTACCCCTTTTGACACAGAAAATCAACGAAATTGAAGGATCCATGTTGAAGATACGAGATTTGTGTGCGAATTTAATAGCATTGGAAGTTTTGAGCTTCTCTCATCTTTATCCCAAACTTGGAAAGTGGTCCGCTACTTAGAGTAATACTCATCTTCATCCATTATCGTAGCCTGCGTGCAGACTATACTTTTCCATACTATACCATACTATTCCATACCTCTTTGTCACTCCTTCGCAGTGGAAAAGTATAGTCTGCACGCAGGCTACCATTATCGTGGTACCGAAAAGTCACAATCACCCATTATGTGCAATAAATCCTTACCCAATTTTGGTAATCTCATTCTTCTTCATTGTATTGTATGTGCATCGCGCTTCCTAAAACATGATAATCATCAGATATCACGTGTTTATTCTTTTATTTCAATATTAGGAAATAATCATTAAACGATCTGACATCAACACAGGGAGTCATGTGATTTTGAGACATACCGTAAAAGCTCTACCGGGTGAGTTGGAAAAAAACAATCCCCGTTTGTAAGGCCACGGCTCCCTGGATATCAAGGCAATAATATTGGTAAATATATTGTTTTATAATGGATATGTTCAAATAAATTCTAAATTTTACCTGACTGAAATCGGCCACTCCGACCTGAAATTATGAGGGATTTTCTCAAGAAAGCCCCCCCCCCCAAGAAACTTTCAAAAACGGCATAAAATCACGACCAACTTTCCGTCATATTTCTGCCTTAATAGCAATGACTTGTCCATGCTTTAGCACGCTTTATTCCTTTGGGAGGATGAAAGTGCCATCCCTGGGAACATAACAACATTATTCTTGGAGATGTTATCCTCCCAAGGGGATAACACGTGCTAAAGCATTTGCAAGTCATTGCTGTGAGGCAGAAATATTTGGAAAATGTGATCGTGATTTTAGGCCTGTTTTGAAGGTTTCTTGAAGGGGCCTTCTCCAGAAAATCGCTCATAATTTCAGAACGGAGTGGCCGATTTCAGTTAGGTAAATTTTAAAATATATTTGAACATGTCAACCATTAAATAATGTGTTTGTCAATATTATCGTTTCCATATCCAGGGAGCAATGGCCTTTCAAACGAGGATTGTTTTTTCTAACACACCCGGTATTTAGCCCCCCTCTCTATTAAGCCCATCCCTTCTAAGCCAAAGCTATAAATAAGCCCCCTCTCTATTGAGCCCTCCTCTAGTATCCAGTGCAAAAGATCACCACAGGTTTTCTATCTATTTAGCTAAAACAATTTAAATGTAAATTTTCATATGGTTTTTGGATTAAAATTGCGTTGGATTTACGTAAACGTTTGACTCGCAAAAATCTATGTTGATTCCAAAAATATGAGGTAAAAGACCCAGAAAGCCATCATTTAGAGCCTTGTCATTTGAGTTTATGAATACGCCCCTCCCCCTTTCTAATAAGCCACCTCTCTTTTAAGCCCCCCTCTGGAGTCGCCGAAAATAAATAAACCCCCGGTAGTCTAGGTTACGCCAAGTACATTTTCTATCACATTAACTCTGAAAGTGTTGTGGCGCAGTGCTGTAATCCTCTGACTTTGCAGCCAGAACAGTCAGGCGGACAGGGTTCGATCCCAGGTAAAGCCCCACCATTTGAGCGTCATGACAAGGGGTCGCGGACTCGATTAGGTCTTCCCTACTTCTGCGATCCCAGCGCTTGGCGCTAAAACAACGCAACTTCACCTTCACTTNCTAATAAGCCACCTCTCTTTTAAGCCCCCCTCTGGAGTCGCCGAAAATAAATAAACCCCCGGTAGTCTAGGTTACGCCAAGTACATTTTCTATCACATTAACTCTGAAAGTGTTGTGGCGCAGTGCTGTAATCCTCTGACTTTGCAGCCAGAACAGTCAGGCGGACAGGGTTCGATCCCAGGTAAAGCCCCACCATTTGAGCGTCATGACAAGGGGTCGCGGACTCGATTAGGTCTTCCCTACTTCTGCGATCCCAGCGCTTGGCGCTAAAACAACGCAACTTCACCTTCACTTCACCTTCACTCTTGCAGCATCTGCAGTACGGTAGGAAATTAGTTGCAAAACTGAGATTTGAGAGCAAAACCTCTTCTCAAGAGACTCTTTAAATCTCTTAAATATCCAAAATCAAGGGTCTCTAAAAATCGGCTTCGAGGTATACCACCAACCACCAAAAACCCTTGAAATACTGGGTTTGCCTAGGGCTCAAATCTTTAAAAAGGTGAATGTAAAATTCTATTACATTTTTCTTTGAATTAAATGGCTTGAAATGAACTTAGGATACTATGCTGTAAATCTGTCGTGGAAATGTTTTGATATCTTGATTATTTTCAAAATGGCGGCATTTATTGAGGCTGTGACGTCATCAAATTTCTAAATCCCAAACTAGAAGAGCGACAAATTTCTGCTTGCCACCATATTGTAGACCTTCACAAACTATGGTTTTCTTGAGGATTTTATCATTTTTCCTCTATAGATTTAGGATTCAGATGATTTTAATTTTTTCAAAATTTTCCATGAATTCTTTCAACAAAAATATAAATGCCGCCATTTTGAAAATAATCAAGGTATCAAAAAATTTCCACGGCAGATTTACCATAAAGTACCCTAGGTTCTTTTCAAGCCATTCAATTCAAAGAAAAATAAAATAGAATTTTACATCCTACCTCCTTTTTTAAGATTTGAAAGATTTGAGCCCTGGGTTTGCCAAAAATTATTTAACCTCTTGACAGCAAATTGAAATTATAATATTTGAAATTTTCAAAACTGTATTCAGCAGACTTGGAAATCATTTTACGATGACTCAGCGGTTTGATAAAGAATTGGATACATGTCTGTGTTTGAGTTCGTTTTCTGTGCAAATGAAAACTTTCCTTCAGGGGGCTGTCAAAGAGGCAAATAACTTTTTGGTACACACGGCAGTCACTCTAAGAACAGTACATAAATAACCGTTACATTGGATATGACATAATCAATGCTTTCGATTCAATGCATCTTTAAACTTAATACAGAAACGTAAACAAAAAATTTAAATCTTCTTACCAAATGATCACCTTCAACAATTGTCATTGGGTTGTCTATGTAATAAAAAGCCTGAAAAAGGGATTTTTGTCAGAAAATCGAAAAAGAAAGTTCAAACTAAGCTGATAATAATTTTTGGCAAATGGCGAAGCACAACGTGACGCCTAACATAGAAATGTAAAAATGAAACTATGACACAAAGATAGCACATCTAACCAAATAAAGGTATTTACACAATATTGAAATGACCCAAATAGACCTTTTAGCTATTCTACAAAAGAGTCTGAATCGAACGATATTTTTATACATTTTGTAGAATTTTCGATTGTGCACCATTAGAGATGGAAAGAATTTTTTCCTTTCTGGGAACCTAGGTATTTAGCTCAAAACTTTCTGCGAAATTTCCAAAGGGGTGGATGTATAAAATATCTGTTTGTGCCGTTATCAAGGAAGATGAAAATGTTATTTTCCCATGAATGGAAGTTTGCTAGGCTGTTTCAGCAGTCTATTTAGTACTTGGGAGCCATCTGCATATTCCTCTTTAATTACTCCAAAACAGTTGTTCTGAAAAAATGCCATATGCTTCCTTTGGACCGCCAGTAGGAATTCATTGTTTCCTTGATAACGGCATCAGCATGGGTGAGATTAGGGCCATTGATAGCAATCAAAAATTCTTGTGCAGTACTTTCTTCATTCATATTCCTCCTGGCATCGAAATGGTTCTCAAAGATTGACACGAGAGACTCCAGTACAGATTCACAAGAAACTTTGACGCAGCACACACTGATTGCTTGCATGACCATTTCAATTTCACCAAAAAAAGCTCGTTTGGGATCAAAAAATTGCTTGAGAATATTCTTGGGATCTATTGCACGTAGCTCTTCGAGAGAATATTGCTTTGTTAGCTCTTCAAGTCGTTTTAAAAACTCTCTATACTGTCTTTTTAATTCATCGTCTGAAAACGTTACTTACTGATCTAACTGGTACCGAACGGACAGCATCGACAAAAAGAGGACCTTGGATGACAGCGTTCTTAATGTGTCCACCGTCTGGACCATTCAACTGGGCTGCAATACCTGGCAAATTCAAAACGGTCTTAGTAAGACTGATTACAGTGACTGCTTGAGCATCAAATACTTCGTCCTTTAGACCGGAATGCAACGTAGAAATTAGCATCTGTAACCTTTCTTCGACTAGCTTTTCTGCGTCTATGTTCTGCGAGACTGTGGCTTGCCTTTCCATGTTACGGGTACGGCTCTGCAGACCTGCAGCGATGACAGCACTCTGGTCCACAACAGGAATCTTTTGAATATCGCCTTTGGTCTTTAGGGATTCTTGGTCAGCATGTAGAAGAGGAAAAAGATACCTTATCTTAGCTGTTTCGTCAACATATTTGCTGCAGTTCTTGTGACCAGAAAGGCAATTTGTCATCTGGTCAAGAACATTTGCTTCTTTCATGAAAAGCTCCAAGTTGCGGCAAAAGATTAACGATTTGTGCGACGTTCACTATCTTTCCATACTGGCCATAAACATCTGCGCAACCAGCTAACGTCAACAGGAAGCGTACATTCAGCAATTTTCCTAAAAGTTGCTTTGCTTCATTTGCCTTTTCTCTCAATTTTCCATCAGATGGGTTTTGAAACAACAGTGCAATTTTGTCTTCTAGGCATGTTGCGAGGGCTTGCAGGTCATGATGGATGTTGATATATACCTGACGACGACTGTTTGCGAATCTTGTTTCGGAAAACTTGACAAGATCTTTTAGATGGAGTTTCCAAAGCACAGATGCTTCAACCAACTTTTCATGATTTTGACCCCAATTGAATAACCTAAAAAGCTGGGAACACACATCGGTGTCATCCACAAGCCACTTAAACCTCCCTTCCTTACAAAGGTGGGTATCTACGAGGCCACTTTTGTGCAAGGCATCCCAAGCCCAGAGAACATTTTTGGGCGGTAGATTATAGAGAGCTGCTGATTCTAGTGCCTCTTCGACTCGAAGGTGAAAATATTGACCATCAAATGATCCTCCTTCGATCTGGCATGATTCGAGGCTAAATTTGTCAAGTCCTTCTTTGATATTTTCGGCTATCTCGATACCTTTGTGGCCTTTTACTATGGGCTGGCCAAAACTAATCACTTGAGCAGGTCTTCTGCACCAGGCACCACTGTGACGCAAGATAGGAACTGCCTAGTGTGATGCTTGTAAGTAGCTTTGTCTGCAGTGATGTTTACGGCTGGGAGATGTCCGGTCTGCACAAGCCTTGTGCCTACGAATGTGCTTACTCTCCGAGCTACAGCCCTGCTGACGAAAGGCCTAAATGCTGCTGGAAACTTTCGCGAGTGATTCAGCTCTCCAAAAACTGACCCATTAATCTTCTCTACAAGGACATCATCTTCGTAGTCAGTGTAAGGGCGTCCTTTTAAATAGAGTTTCATGCACAGCCTCCCCAAATTCATCCCAGCTTTCTCATTCTTCTTTTCAAATAAACTTCTTTCTGCTTTCCTTTGTTCTTCTGCTAGGGCATTTTTCTTGTGGGTCACAGAATCTGTTAGGTGGCGTTTGATACTTTTCTTCAAATTGATAAATTCCCTTGGAAGAAATTCTCGATCTTCGAACTCATTGTCCAGATCATTATCATAACTAAAAATACCTTGATCAGTTGTCTTCTCCGTGTTTGCATTGTTGGCATCTTGACAAATTACACACCTTAGATTTGATGAATCATTTTCATATGTGAACCATAGTGATAGAAGCACTAACGCCACGCCACTCAATCGAACCTTTCGTATAAGAATGTATAAAAATATCGCTCGATCCAGACTCTTTTGTAGAATAGCTCAAAGGTCTACAGGTGTCCCAAAAAAATTGTGCCCCGTTTACCTAAAGATTGTGACGAAATGGAAAAAGACTCTTGCTAAATTGTTGGATGATCTTGCTCTTCAGATGTTAAATTGAAGTTTGCTACCATCCCCGTAAAAATCCGTTGAACAATGATGGAGCTATGATCTTCAGAAGACCAAATTTGTCTGATGACTGAAACCAGCGGTCGGCCATTTTGCCTTACTATTTTGCAGCGATAAACACATTCATGGATGAACTGAAACAGCCCCTAATTTCATAGCTCTCGCAAAAATTTCAATGAACTCCTTGATGATTATTTGGATTTTTGCGAGAGTTAGCATAGGTTCCAAATCTTTGAAAAGGTCGGTGTAAAATTCTGTGACCTATTTCTTTGAATGGAATGGCTTGAAAAAATATTTAGTTACTTTGTAATAATTCTACCGTTGGACTTTTTGGAAATCTTCAATATTTTCAGAATTAGAGTGCTTTTTTTCTTTTTGAAGAATTCCAGAAATATGTTGAAAAAAACTTAAAACCATCGTAATTTCTAAACTTTTTGAGGAAACATCGAATAATTTTCAAGAAAAACATAGTTTATGAACGTCTACAATATGGTATCAAGCAAAAGTCTTTCACTCTTCTGGTTTGCGATTTAGAAATTTGATGACGTCACATCCTCAAATGAGTTGAAATATGAAATACGCTGTAATTTCGAAAATAATCAAGATTTCTGAAAAGTCCAAGGGTAGAGTTGTAGCAAAGTAGCTAAAGTTTATTTCAAGCCATTCGATTCGAAGAAACATGTCACTGAATTTTACACCGACCTTTTTACGCCAATTTAAAGATTTGGAACCTATGCTGCGAGAGTTATGGCATTGGAAAATTCTGTTTGGGTTCATCAATGAAGCTGTTTATCGCTACAAAATAGTAAGACAAAATGGCCGACCGCTGGTTTCAGTCATCAGACAAATTTGGTCTTCTGAAGATCATAGCTCCATCATTTTTCAATGGATTCTTACGGGATTCGTAACAAATTTTATTTGAACATCTAAAGAGCAACATCATCGACAGGTCTGGCGAGGATCTTTTTCCGTTTCGTCACAATCTGCAGGCAAATGGGGCATAATTTTTTTGGGACACCCTGTATTGGAAACGTCTTTTGGTGCAAATGCTAGCCTGGAAAAGCAAAGGTTGTGAGCTCCAATCTCACACAAATTTTTAGAACATCAGTTCAGTAGTGGTATACGATCAGTTAGTAGTGATAAAAGTAACTGGTTTATAATGTACCAATAACTAAATTAACTGATTCAGACTTCAGTAATTTTCCTTTTAGGACAGATTTCCAAAAACACAATTTCACTTGACACACATTTCTCGAAAATAAGATTTTGAAAAACGCTTATAAATATCAACTTGGTTGTATTATAGATACAACGACAATATTAATTACATTATAATTTGGTACAATGAATGTGATCCAAGTTATTACAAAGGCATAATATTTGTGATTAAAGCTACCTGAGGTCTCTGTGGAGTCTCCTTTCGTATCAGTGTCCACTGTTTATTTCTGATACGATATCCACTGACGACAGTTGCTGTGTGAAAGAAGAAAACCAGGTTGTCAATCTAACACAGTACGAGTTCGAAAGAGAAGAAAGAAGTAAAAATATCACAAAAGTAAATACTTCCTGCATATGTGTAGCTTTAAAACAAGCTAAAATTTTGGAAAAGTCAGCAAAATATGATATTTTTTGGAAATTGCTAAATTCTCATTTTGTTTGATCATGTTGATGACCAAAGCTGTAAAAGGGCTAGGAAAGCATGCTGAGAAACTTAACTTGAGAAAACATTTCAGCGAAATCTTCCTACAGACACCAAAAAGCAACATGTTCCTAATCATTTCTGATCGCCACACAAAAGAATTGACTTTTGCAGCCATGACAAAGAAGAAAATAATCTTAGAGATACAAACTGTCACATTCATCCAGGAAAAGGGTTCTGATGCTACAGTATGAAAGAACTTATCTTTGGCTAGAAATTAAAGTGGTCAAGTACACAACTTTCACCACCGTCGTGGATTTTCAAATTGTTAACTGATCGCAAGATCAAAAAAAATTTTGGTGGTTTACAAATCAAAAACATTTTTCAGCCATTGTAAGAATTTGTAAGAATTAAGATGAAATGCTTATGAAGATAACAAATAATACATACACAGTTTGTGGGCATGGACCCTGGCAGCAAATGGATGTAAAACTGCTTTGCCATCATACCTGCATCCAACATCTAGATGCCACTCTACAAAGATGAAAATGTTATGTGAAATCCACATCTTAGCACATCTTAAATTTTCAGCCAGGGGAGTAGCTAGTTGAGGGTGTGGGGGTCACTCTCTAATAATTTTCATCTGATATGAAACAGACTTAGGTATTTAATCGTTTGTAGTAATTACATGTATTTGCATGTAGTTCCTTTTTCTGTTCTTTTTCGTTTAATATTTTTATCATGTAATGCCGTGGGGTAGTGGTAGTCTTCTGCTCCTCGTGGTATTGTCCTTGTAGTATTGTAATGTAGATTGTAAGTAGTGTAATCCGTAATATGTCTTGTAAAATATTTAACGAAATATAATTTTTTTTTCAAAAATGCAGAAATTCGGGCAAAATTTAACGTATTCAGGCAAAATTTCGTGCAAAATTGAAGAGAACAATGGTTGTTATTAATTAAAACAACGACGTGTAAAAAATAGAACAAAAAAATTCCGTCGATTTCCAAACCAAGATAGCACATCCCTCAAAATGCTGGTACATCGCTACGTTCCTCTTTTCAATTCATCTAACCTTTTGGCCTACGCTACGCTCTCAGTTGTCGATTATAAAGTGGTTTACAGAGGACCACACGAAAATCTCATGATTAGAAAGTTACAAAATTAAGCAATGATGCACGTAATTGACCATCACAACTTCAAATTTTTGTGTGCAAAATATTTGTGATAAAATTATTATAATATAAACAAGCATCATTGATAAGGAGAGAGCTTTTTTTAATCAACGAAACTCCTACCTTGAAAAAGCTGCCTAAATTTCATCAAAAAATGGCCTATCTGAAATTTGTCTTGCACACTTTAAGAATTAAGTTATAAAAGTAATTTTTTAAGGAAAAGATGGCGTTGAAGGCGATTTACGCAGGTGAATTGTGTATTATGATGGAATTTCAAACAAATCAGATGTCCTTAGAGTGCAATGCATCTTAGTAAAATGACCCACGCTGCCATCCTTGCCTACAGTGGCGGACACTAGGGGGAGGGGGGCGAGGGGGTGCCGTCGCTCCCCCATTGTTGGAAAGAATGATTACTTTTTGTTTTGAAACAATAGAAGTAAACAAAGTTTTTTAATCAAAACAATAGCTTCGCCCCCCCCCCATTATTTGGCAAAGTGTCCGCCACTGCTTGCCTACATTTTTGATAATTCATATTTTGGTTCCCATGGTTCTTTGGATGCCTAAAATTTTTTTGTACACAAATTTAGACAAAAGTTTCCTCATCTTAAATTTTTGCAGCTCTGAAAATGTCCCCTACTGCCTCATATCAAAGAGTGCACATATATGTACTTTAGAGCACAGTTTAAAACGGATTAAATCAAACGCCCGGATTAAATAGCTCTCTTTTGGTATTTTACTTTAACAGGTACTATTCTTTATCATAACTGGAATTCGTCACAGGTAATTATAGAAGATAGATAACAGTTGATGAATTCTATAAAGGAAGAACAGACTTACTTTTCTCGTGTGGTGGGATGTTTGCAAGTCCTTCAGCTAATATGAAGATGCCAGCTCTCATACGCAGACTAAAAAAATATGAACGGATTATAAATTAATCTCTGAAAATTAATATCTGGGTAATTATAATATCACGAACAGTTAAGTGAGTGAGAAAAAGTGAAAAAATTTACATGCCTGTAGTTTGCTAGTTTTTTTTCATTAGATTCTTTATAACTTCTGATTTTGTGTAGCTAAAATGTCATCTTAGTTAATGAAATTAAGGGTGTGTTTGATTGGCACCAATTCTGAAACGGTAGACTTGGTAGACTCGGAATTTGTGTTTGATTGACTCCGAATTCTCCAAGCGGTAGGTTCGGTAGGTTAGGTTTGAAAGGCCTTTTGAAACTTCTGCTCCAAAAGCCAGAAGGTTTGGCAGATTTTGGAGAGATTCTTGTTTTCGCTAGCGAATCGCAATGGTCAGTCCAAAACCTGCTGTTTTACAGATTTTTGTGTTTGATTGGGAAATCTATTTCCATCTCTGCGAAGTCTACTGTTTTCAGAATTTAGTAGGTTTGGAATTACCAAGCAAACACACCCTTAATTGCTTAAAATCAGTTGTATTGTTCCCAACTTACATGGGATTTTATGAAATGCTTCATCTCATTATCCTTCTAAACAGGCCTCAACTCCTTGATCAAACTTGCTTCCAATCCAGCCTAACAATACTAAAAACCGGGACTAAAACAAGCCTCTTAACTAACTGCTAAAGACATACTTAATTCACCTTGTCTGGCAAGCTTAAAAAGTAGCAAGAAAACAGTTTTCGACTGTTATACGTACTCTTTCTTTGTAATTTCCATTGTAACACCAGAATAATCCTTTAAATTTGTGCCTGTAGGTAAACAACTTGATACATTAGCATACTAATGAAGAAAGAGAGGTCAAACCGCTGTTTTTTGTAAAATATCAACACAAAGGAGATGCAAGACAATTTCCTAATTTTTCATACGTTTGCATATGTTTTAAGCATTTCCATTTAAATCTTCAAAATGGCGGGTGTACGCCAATATATAAACATCTTGAAATAAATTTGGGTTAGGGTGAGGGTTAACCATGAAGAAAATTAGGGTCAGGGTTGATTTTTGAGTTAGGTTTGGAGTCAGGATTAGGGTTTTCAAAGTTTGATTTACTGGTGTATTAACAAAATGATTGTCGAATTTGCTTGTGATATAAAAACACTGACAGCTCTAGTGACTGATAAGAAACAGGCTGATTTGATAGGTATGCTTTACCAAGTTGTTTGGGCCAAACACAAAAAAGCTAGTATCTTTCGTTGTTTCAACCGTATCGTGGACGAGATTTATCATTCGAAACAAATTTTGGCCTGTTTGGTTCTATCTTTGCTTAAATTTTTGTGTTACAGCCGCTTTGTCCTCATACAAAGCCATCAATTTCTGTAATATATAGAATAGAATAAATCCGGGAGAAAGGTGCGTAAAACATTTAATACACCTATCATTAGATCAAAACTAGTCTTCACTCACAGAGGGTTGCGGTTATTTTGCTGCCACACAAATCTGGCCTTAACTTTAGCAAATCAACAACAGCTGAATAAACCCCAAACTTGAAAACTTGCTGAAATTTTACTATCAAATATTTCCTTCGAAGCTGTTCAAGTGATATAAAAATTTACTACACTTACCAATAAACTTTTGAACTTTTCCATAATGCACTTGCAGTACTAGGTACTTTATTTTTGTCGATGGTCCAACTTTGAAACCAACACCTATCATAAATTGGAAACAAGTTTTGACACATGTTATTTCTCTTTTGTGGAAGATTTTGATGGAAAAAATACTTCAATATGTACCGGGTGTCCCAAAAAA
>REGM01000125.1:701236-744787 GCA_004194415.1 Aurelia aurita
TTAAGGAAAAGCTAATATGCAATGAAATTTAGACCGGGATTTAGGCAAATTTTAGTTAACAGTTTGTTTCATTTCACACAACAGGCTCTAAGTTAGAAGTCGACCCGCATTGAGGCATCAGAAACCTTTCATACGCTAAAGTCCCGATTGCAAGATCATAGGTCAGGACAGACTTTGTAATCATTCAAAAGGATCTTATGTTCTTTCCATGGCAAGAAATAAACAAAAATGTTAGACACTGCAAGTCTGTCTAACTGTAATTAATTGTTCACAGAGCATGTCATCGTCTTCACTAACATTCCTCTAGTTTTACTTCTAAAATTTTGATCAGCACTTGGTGGTGCTGGCCCAAGGAAATCGGTTGGATCATGGCCATTTTCAACATTGCAAAGGGTACAATTTTCGAGACAAATACAGGTCATGGAGGTCTTCAATACTGTGGTAAGAACAAGTCTGTCGCTTACATTTACAAAACTACAGTAACTACCGGGTGTCCCAAAAAAGTAATCCTGTTTAAAAAATCACCAAAAAGTGACTACATGGCTGATCTATAATTTTTTTTCTTTGGCAAGTAGATCAAAGACCAAATTATTTTCCAAGGTATAGCTGATCCTGTGATTGGTTTCAAAATGAGCAAACTTAGCTCTTTTTAGGGCTGCCTGGTTTTGAAGCATACTGCAAAAAGCACCGATGATTACCAGACTAATTTCTGTTTGTATTGTAAGCTGCTAGGTTGGTCATAAATGTCAGAAAGAAACGCAAAATATCATTGTAGACTTCAAGGATAATGAAAAATCTCAAAATAACAGCTCTAAGCAAAGAAAACAAACATTTTATCGTCTTTAGATATATTTGGCTCATTGATAAAATAAAAGAGATAAAAAAGAAAACTTTATGATAGATTTGACAAACGAATTTTGGTGATTTTTCAAACGGGAGTACTTTTTTGGGACACCCGGTAGTTGAAATAAAAAAAGTGCTGTATTACTTTCAACGCATTCAATCCAACGAAACATGTAAGTGCCATGCCATTTACACAATATTTTTTACAGATTTGACGCAGAGGCACATGCTGTGTGAACCGTTATGCAGAGATGCAAAAACCTACAAACCAGCTGCTTTGGAGGAAGGTTTAGCGAAAAATTGACGAAGGTTATTTAATAAATGAGAATTCTAAGCCAAAGTAAAGGGCGAGTCCTCAAAAATTTTAGTGGGGGCTTTGCCTTCAGACCACCTCTTTTCAATGCCCCCCAGTTAATTTACCCTGGCCACGCCGCTTTACGATTTCCTGATATTATTGATAATATCATCCAAAAATTGTTTTCAAGCAACGTAACGGTCCCGATATATCACGGGAAGATGAATCATTACCTTTCTTGCTACAAAAGCTCTTTTTTCGTTATTTCGACAAAAAGGTAAAACGAGGAAGGTTGAGACCTTGAATTCCAGGTTTGGAGGAAGGTCAAGGACTTTTTGCAACTCTGCCATTATGTGAACGAAGGATAGGCAAATAAACGTTATGAAGAATATTTTCTGAAGCTTTAATGAATATATCATGCTTAAAAACATCAAATTACAAGGCAGCTGAATTTTATTAAACTCTAAGCTTAATAACTATGAAAAGCATGAAGCAGCAGATAAATTATCAATTTTTCGATTTTGAATAACATTATGTACAATTAATAATCTGTAAAGGGTTTCCCAAATACTTTATGTGATCTTTATGTAAATACAGTTAACTGGCACGAAAGTGAATTCATGCGAATTTCTTGCAGTTCTGTTGGCAGCTTAAAACTTTGGTATCATCGCATAGGCTTAGGCTCCAAATCTTTACAAAAGCTTATGCAAATGGCTACATTCAATTTTTTTCTATAAGAAACTTAGGTCCGGGGTTGGTAGGCAGTTTTTAAATTTTAGGGCGATTTTGCTAGAGCCACTATTTCTAGCCTTCCTCTCCTCCCCAGTGACCAACAAAGTCTGCACGCAGGCTATTAATTTCTAATAAAAACCACTAGTTGCCTGTGTTACCAATCTTATCGCCCAGCTTCAAGTTAAATCTTTGGTCTTATCCCTCATAATGCATTCAAATAAGAAACATCGCTTTTGCTGCAATTTAAGAGCTATATTTAGCTCAAAATAAGAAGAATGACTTCGCAGTGTCCATTTAATGATCCATCATAAAAGAGGGTGAGCGGAACTACAACGAACGATTGCAGTAAGTCTAGTGTCTCATCTCAGCCTTGTCACAAATTTGCTAAGTGAAACATCATATCGTAATGAGTTTCCAGCCAATTTCCCTAGAAACTGTACCAAACTTTAGGCTCACATCAGGAGAATAAAACTACATAAATGAAATTGATGTTCACTTTGTTGCGTATTAGTTAGCTTTCTCAGAAAGCCACACAAGGTATTTGCGGCACCCTGTATTCTGTATTTCTTAATAAATTTAGGCATTATGAACAGGGCTCAAAAAAACGAAGTAGCGTGGTAGCGGCGATGCCAGGAAGGTAACTGAGATGCTCACATTCTCCAGGAAGGAAAAAGGGTAAAACGAAAAGAAAGGGGAAAGGAAGGG
Source organism: Aurelia aurita (assembly GCA_004194415.1). NCBI lineage: Eukaryota > Metazoa > Cnidaria > Scyphozoa > Semaeostomeae > Ulmaridae > Aurelia > Aurelia aurita. The sequence goes on from REGM01000125.1 coordinate 703,812, forward strand.
AAAAGAACGAAAGGAAAGGATTGGGCAGAATGGTAGGATAATGAGATTAGGAAGAAACACAGGAAATGTAGACAGGAAAATGTGACACTACACGAGGAGAATGAGAACCAGGAAATAAAGAAAAGAAAGATATGATAAGGCAAAGTGATGATGGCAATTGAAAGTGCGTGGAACATGCCTGAAGATGGCACTAGAGCTGAGAGAAATGAGGCACTGTCTTTTATAAATCATGAAAGAAGCTGGAAATATAAAGAACTTGCAGAAACCAAAAGCAAATCACTAACATCCAGGTTTTTTCGAGAGGAGAATGGGCTCTATGGAANGGATAACTGACGCCTAACTTTATATCAACGATTACAGATTCGCAATTGGCTTTAAACAAATTTTGATAAGGCACAGATATCAGTAGAGTCAATTTGTGATCTGCTGCATTCAAAATTTGAAAAATATCATTTGTTTACTCTTCGACCTTTCAATAGACGAGAGTGTCGATAATAACTGCTGGCCAATCATAATCAAAATTGTTCGACTTAGAATTTCAAGGTGTTAGATTAAAGCAACATATTTTCTGCACCATTTGCAGCTGTTATGACCTGTATTGTGAACAATTTTGAAAGGAAGGTTAAGGTGGTGTTTGGTTGCTACCTAGACTTGCCCCAAGTCTATTTCGTCAACTCAGTCAAAACGTTTTTTTTATTTTAACGTTTTGACTGAGTTGACGAAATAGACTTGGGGCAAGTCTAGTTGCTACCAGGAAGGAAAATATATTTTTGAGCCCTGATTATGAAATAAAATGGAACCAAATGTTGTTTGGCACAAAAATAATTGCATTTGCCCCCATCTCTGAACAATCATAACTTGATAAGAGCAAAATGTAATTGGGGAGACAGAAAACAGAAAAAGGAAAGAAAACTTTGAGACTATATAACAATTGTTGATTTTGTTGAATCTGCTCAAATTTGATTCTATTGTTTTAAGATATGAAAGTCTAAATTAGACTTTGTTACCACATCAAAATGGATTTCCACTGGTAACAAAAATTTCAGATCGTTCTCTGCCTGCCACGCAATCAAGTTTGGCTGGCACACAATTTTGGTTTGAGTTTTCAAGTTTCCTTTTCAACAACAGGGGTTCACTTCCTTATAAATTTATGGACCTTTTTTTGTAAAAAATGTTTAAAAAAATTCATCTGCAGTCATTTGAAAGCCTAATTCCTCTTGATCCAAACATGTGACCTCAAAACATCAAATTTTCTCTGTGAGCTAAAACAATTATCCACAATCATAAATAAGAATGAATGAACTTTAAATGACTGGAGAGCGCTGTCTAAGAGCTCCCTCCCTAATTTGAACACAAAAATCATGCTAGATGTGTTCAAACAAGTCAACGTTTTCAGGACACTAAGCTTTGTTCATACCAGAGCAAAATGTGTTGGAATGCATAAGAAATGCCAAAGAAAAAAACATCAACATCATTTTTGTGCCAATTTGAGATTTTGTCCGCACGTTTGAAGATGGCCTAATGCATTTGGATGGAATTGAAAGCTTTTGATTCCATTTGCAAGCAATAAATCACTAAATCTGTTACAAATGAGGTTATAAAATGTGTTATCTCATTTTTAGCGCATTTTTACTCTAGTGTGAACCAAGCTTTGGTTCAACATCTTACTATACTGCTATTTTCCTTTTTTGGTATTAAGCTTTCGGACAATACGATCCATTAAAAAATCATCAGAATATACCCGACTCAAATCCTCAGAGTTATCATCATGAATTTGTCCTTCGTTATCACCTTTGTGGACAGTTCCTGGATTGGTGGGACCAGCAAAGCTGCTTATTCGTTCTAAAAAGACATCTAACAATCGTTTGTTGAGATGATCTGTTTGCGTTGTCTGTCTTGCAGCTGGTTCGTCACCTTGAGGCACCCCATTCTCATCTGAGTTTTCAACATCAAATGTCTCATCTTTGTCATCTGCTGACATGGACAGCGCACTGTCATTGGACTCACTTATGTCCAGGTTTTCGGTGCTTTCTGAAACTTCATCAACGGTTTGGCTGACAACTGACTGACTGGTACTGTACAGGCTTCTTCGACCAAGCAGCATTTCTGTGAGGGAAAGCCGTCTTGTTCCATCTTGCTGATCAAGTCTTTCTCTCAATCTATCAGAGTCATTTTGGGAGTAGCTCCTTGTCCTCATTGCCTCACGGTGTGGGTTTCCAGATCCATGTGGACTTCCTTCCATATGTGACAGGTGGCCATCTGACCTAAGAGATCACAATTCCAAAATTGTGTTGAATTACTGAAACATGAAGAGGGCTTGGGCTACTTTCCCTGATGCCTGCAAATTGCAACAAATCATGCATGCATATTTGCATTATGTATTGTCATGCAGCTCAAATAAAATATACGGACCTAGTGTCTCCTAGTGTGCGTAAACAAATTACTATTATGAGTGTAACATAACGTAAAGTATGTAATGTAAGATATGTAGTGTAATTAAATGTAAGTTATGTAATGTAAATGTAACGTAATGTAATGTATGTAAGTAACGTGTATCTCTGTGATGGGCTAAGCCCTTTTGGAGAGTAACATTGAAGATTGAAGACATTTGCTACCACACAGTTTTGTTACGTCTCGTTCAATTCCTACCCTGACCATCCCCCGGGACAGCCCCGGGTATTTGCACAAAAAATATTCCCGGCCCCCGGGGATTTGACTGTCAATTTTTCCCCAGCCCCGGGGCATTTGACAACACCAGGAGCTTTCACATTACACAGTTATATACTGGGAATATGGCATGTTCTCAGTGCCCGGCCCCCGGGCATCAGCCAAGAAAATTTCCCCCACCCCCGGGCATTTGCGCAATCAATTTTTGTCGACCCACGGGCTGCCCGGGGGGATGGTCAGGGTAGGAATTGAACGAAACATTAGTAAGACAAGAGAAACAAGAGAAAGAGACTGTACACAAAAACTTAAACAAGGGCCAGACTGCAATTTTTGCTGTTCACGGAGAACATATTCTATGCGCAATTTTTGAGAAAACAATAGGACCTTTTGTTCTTCTATTGTTTTCATCTGCGCACTTCTCCACGCATGAAACAAAGAATGCAGTCTGGAACCAGGGCCCATAGCAGTGAGGGACACTTTGCCAAATATTGGGGGGGCGAAGCTATTGTTTCGGTTAAAAAGCATTGTTTATTTCCATTGTTTTCAAACAAAAGGACATTGTTCTTCCCAACAATGGGGGTGACCGCACCCCCTCGCCCCCCTAGTGTCTGCCACTGGCCCATAGGGGGCAGCTGTTGATTGGGCTTTTGTTTTTATAACAATAGAGAACAATACATAGGATTTATGCTTCTGATGTAGCAGCATTGTTTTCAAAATTATTGGGGGGCTCAGTCAAGCCCCCCTGCCCCCGATTCCTAAGGGCCTGTAAACACACAACTCTATGTCTGTTGAGGAAAGAGGAAGCAGTATCATATCAGAAACTTGAGTGTAATTTGGATGTATGGTTATTGGTTGGTGCGCATTGCCTCAAAAAACGTTCAAGTCCTCTCGGCTCGGAAAACTCTTGCTACGATACAAAGCTGTAAGCCACACCTTCAAAAAAATTTTCTTCTCGATACAAAAACTTCATCTTGATACAAGAAATATTTGCGGCGTGAAATGTCTTCAAATGTAGCTGCTTCTGACCGAGAACCGTGAATTGTTAAACAGGCGCGGGCCTAAATTCGCAGAAAATGAGTGACGTTAAATTTGGACATAAAGCTATGAAAGTAATGTTGTGAAGCAACGCAGCAAAGCGTTCATAAAATCCTATGGTTTTCATCAGGGAATCTAAAACATTCTTACCTTGCCTCACGCCGAATTGTCGATGGGCTTGGACAGCTTTCTTTCGTGCTCTTGTCAGCCATGTTGCCCTTTTAAAAATAGTGCACTGTGCTGTGTTTGTTTATTGTAATTAGCATACTCCTCATCGATATCTTAGGATAGCATTGTTTGGCCGTCCCATAAACAACTTTCGTAATTTTCACACATTTGAAAAGGTTTCGTCATTTTCACACATCTTGATAAAAGGGATTAAAAACAACTTCCTATCACGCAAAATTCAACAATTTTTCATAGAAAGCGTTAAAAAACTGCATGCAATACACTAATGACGCAATCGAAAATTCTCTTCTTCCACTCCCCCCAGACCAGAAACCAATAACCAAAAAGTAGGTCATTTTTGATTTTACATTATTTCTACGCGAAAAAGTCGCCAGCTAAATGAGTTATAATTATGATAATGTAAAATCTAATGTTAAACTAATGTAAGAAACTTAAACTTGGATCAGCCCATAGTACTAAAAGTTTCTTAATTTCACATCAAAATTTCAGCTTTTTAGTACTGAAAGTTTCTTAANATTGCTTGACCTGCGGCTTTATGTTTACACTTTCAAGCATAATCGTTTTTCCCGCACGTTCTGCTTCAATTTGATAAAAGCTTGATTTCTCGAAACAAGATTCCGGGGTACTGGTGGGTACTAAAAAATCTTGGTGTACCTAACGGGCCAATCAAATCGCTTGACACTTGGCATACAGGGTCACAAAGCATATAACTACCAAAGGGTGTCAGCGATTTATGATAGATCCACTGGTCCGACTTTTATAAGGGTTTAAAAGTTAAAAAAGACATTTCAGACATTAACATTAATTTAAAATTGCATTATTTCTAGACAGTACGTTTTATCAAAAATTCGTGACACCCTTTTGCAGTTCAGGACCTTAAGTCTTAGGTAAATAGATAGTCTTGGTCGAACAATGCCCGATGAGGTACACCAAGATTTTTCCGCAAGGGTGGTCAATTTCGCCTAAAATCTGGAATAAATCATTTGCGTTTTTATTTAATCAACTGGTTATATTTTTATGGTATTCTACGTTTTATTCTGCTTCGAATAACATATAAGTTTGTTTGGTATAGTTTAAGGAACGGCCGTGAAAAGTAGAGTTTCTTAATCGCTGTCTGAAGGGTTACAGTAACCTTAATGTGTTTCTTATTTTTTGGATGCATGAATTAAGATGTGGTATCTACAACTGCAACGTATTTATTTCTTGCCATACAGCACAATTTTTAGCGAGAAAAAGAGTTGCATTGGGCTCAAAACAAAATAAATCGTGAATATTACTCAAGAATAAAGGTTCAACGACAATTTTGCCATGATTTTCTTGGATTTGGCTTTTAAAAGTTTCTTAGCGCTTCTCAAACACAGGTAGCATAATACTAGAGTTTCTTAATTTTTTGGCCATCCTAGTCGAGGGGCAAATCACTGATTATAATCTCGTACACTTTTCAAAATAATCACAAAATAATCCCAAAATAATCAAGTAATCATGAAATTATCACAAAATAATCATGAAATAATCACAAAATAATCCTAAAATAATCTCAATAATCCTAAATTAATCAAATAATCATAAAATAATTACCAAATAATCATAAAATAATCTCTTGTGATTAATAATCTCGTACACTTTTTTTGGGAGTGATTTGCCCCTCGATCCTAGTACTAGTTTCTTATAAACCAGTTTCTTATATAAAAAGACGTGTATTCCGCTCCGCTGGCTACGGCCATGGTACCGGTTTCTTATGAACTAGTTGCTCGTAAAATAAAAAAAACATGTAGTAGGGCTAGTTACTAGTTATTATTTCAAATAAAAAATACAAGAATCACTGAAAGGGCTGAAAGCACCAAAATTGAACAAGAATAATATGCTGCTCTGCAGCAATTAGAGAACTGTCCTTGGGCGGCGCCCCTCTCCCCCTGCTCCCCCTGGTCATAGGGACAAAAAGAAGCAGCAACAAAATGACCAAATACGACAAAGGACAAAGGACACAGTCGCGATGAAAGATGATTTTTAGAGATGTCGTTTCATGTCGATGTGAAATCTGATAAACAAAGCATCCCAGCATGCATTTCTCATTGATTTACATTCGAAACACGGCCTAACTTCACTGTGACATAAACGTCTTGCAGCAATGAATGCCCCAGAATCATTTGCTTCATTTTTACTCCTAGAAGGGGAGAAGAAGTAAGTATAGCCTTGAATTCATCGAGAAGCTACTGTCGAGTTTAGTCAGGCTGAAATAAACCAAGCCAACAACGGTATTATTTTGAGGAAACTCTGTTTTGAATTTTGTTGTTGCTGTTGCTTGGCCTTGGGTCTTTAGGCCATTCGTTGTTTCATGTTAGGTAGGCCTACTTTTTTGAATTATCGGAAAACAGTTTGATTTTATAACAGTCACTTTCATTTGTATTGTCTATAGCAGAAAAACATAATCCCCATCACATTCAGCTGTGCAAACAATTTTATTGACAAAGAAATCCTGTCCCCCTCCCAGTCTGCAGAGTGTGGCACTTCCACACCCGAGGAGAACAATAGGTCTATTCAAAATTGATAATAAGAAACAAAAGAAAGGTGGCTCTGCACACCCGAGATCTCGTTGAAAACTGCCATAATCTGCAGTCAGGTCCCCCTCCTTGCATGCAACCCATCACATCCACACCACGTATCAGGACATTATTGAAAACAAATCATTTTCCCCTCATTTTCAAAAAACATGTCTGTCCACACCAGAAGTGTATTCAAAAATCTCCCCATCCTCACGGACACGCTGCAGTATCCGAAAAGGACCAATAACCCAAACCAACAACCCAAAACGAAGAAATGAAAATCGGTTTTAAAAAATATCCGGATACATGTGAACGGGGCCATAGTCTGCAAACTTTCAATCTTGAACCTGGCCTGCTGTGAAGGAGCAGAGACTGCGTAAAATGATGTCATCATGCAATCCTATAAAGGAAGTGTTTGGCTATACTATATGAGCTTTTTGAGATGACAAATCAAGAGTTTAGGTCATCATAGATAGGAACAAAATATCAAGTGTTGCCTTATTTTGAGAACTGTTGCAGGTATGTAGGGGCCAGTGGTGTGGTGGCCAGGGGGCAGGGGGCATGTGCCCCCCAGCGACGTGAAAAGATTGGGGTGCCGAAGGCGCCCAACGTTTTAACAGGGCGCCAAAAGCCCGAACATAAGCTTGGTTCAAACTAAGTGAAATAGCGTTAGAATGCATTGGAAATACGTGGAAAAAAAGCGTCAAACTTATTTTTCTCAATTTGAGATTTTATAGTTCAGTTCAGTTCAGTTCTCATTTTAAAATTCCACTACATACAAAAATCTTTCAAACATACAACAATTTACTAAAATTATGACAAGATTACAAAAGACAACGAAAGTTTAAGCATGAAATATTACAGAAATTAGAGATTTGTATGGAGGGGAATTTCTTAAGGAGGAGCTCTCTCAGTAGATAAACTAATCGAGGAGAGAGCACCCCCTGTGTTAAAAACATATTATATTATTCAATCAGAAAACATTTTTTAGATCGAAGGTTGATTGATCCAAAAAGCAGAGTTTGGAAATTTCCTGATACTTGGTGGAGAACAAATGTATTTTTAGATTATGACGGAAACTCATCACTGAAGGGGATTGTTTGATGTTGAACGGAATGTTGTTCCAAGATTTCGCACCAGCATATCTGACAGATTTCAAACCATATTGCAAGGTGTTTTGCTGTGTCGTAAAAATACCACCCTTACGAGCCTGCCTTGTATCATATCGATGAACATCTGACAACATTACAAAAAAATTGTGAAAGTAAGGTGGAGATAACCTATTAACAGACTCATAGACAAAGATAAGCAGCTTCAAACCCAGTAAATCATTCAATTTAAGAATTTTTAAGTCAGAGAAAATTTGAGAGGATGGAGAAGTAAAATTCTGGAAAGCAATAGCTCTAACAACTTTCTTTTGCAGAAGATATATTGGTTTAGTGTGGATGTCATACGTATGACCCCAGACAATGATTCCATATTGTAGAAAAGAAGAAAATAATGAGTAATATAAGGAAACTAAAACATTAGTCGGAAGAAGATGCCTTATTTTGAAAAATATACCACAAGTTCTTGCTAGTTTTTTTGAAAGTTCACTTATAAGTGATACTTCCAGCTGAGGTTTTCGTCCAAAAGAAGGCCAAGAAACTTAAGGCGCCTTAGAAGATGTTTGGGTGCAATAACTCTCTAAAAAAGTAAAGTAATTACATTTGGAAGCAATAACTCACTAAAAAGCGTTTAAAGTGTGCATAGAGAATGCTCTCACTATCCCAATTCTAGCGCGTTTTTACTCTAGTGTGAACCAAACTTAAACTCAAGGGAAAACGTCTTGGAATATCTTCCACAACTGATTTTCTTTGTAAATCGAAAATGCCCGTCGCATGAGGGAAAATAGAATGGAAGGTGCTGTTGTGGGCTTCAGTCTTCAGGAAGGGGTTTAGGAATTTGATATCATTTGTACATTCCTTGCCTCATTTCAACGACATTAGTGTATCAATCGTGTTCTTGCAGCCCAAAATTTCACTCTGAAGTTTCTTTCGCTTGGGATTTAGAATCGCTCAATCTACTTTCTCGGCCCCACTGAACATCGATTTTCACCAACTGTGCAAAAGAGAAAGAAAGGTAATCAATCATGCAATTTTCATTAGTTTACTCATATATAGCAATGCCATTTCTTCGCGATTTTGATACTCTAATTGCAAAAATCTTCCCAAGAAGCCTCTCAATATCGCTTTCCTTTTTCTCAGTTAAAAGGTGAAATTTTCCCTAGAGGGGCGTTTTCCAACGATTTAAAAGGCATGGTCTCAAAAATTTTTGCTCCCTCCGCTCGCACTGAGATTTAGCCCTCCCCAAACTGCATGATATTTGTTCAAATGGGGCTGCCAAGGAATTGTCATCATTTAGTTTCAACACATTTTCTGGAGAAAACATTAGCTTTCAAAAGTCTGGATATGTTGTACAGCAGACAATTATCACAGTTTTCCGGGGGGCACCAAAATTGGTTGTGCCCTCAGCCAATTTGGAGCCACCACGCCACTGGTAGGGGCCATTTGGAAAATTTACCTTGCATGGCAGATTTCTCTGCTGTACACTTTAAATTCCAGCCTTGATTCAAGCTGCAAAATTTTTTTAAGCAACAAAAGGAAACAATACACCTATTGTCTAGCAACACACTGCCATCTTTCCAATCTGGGGTAGGGGGGGGGGTTCAAAGTTGCGAATTTCCACTCTGTCGCCTATTGCACAGAACTTTTCATACATGGGTTGGAGTTCTGTCATCTAAACTATGAGGCTACGCAAATAAGTCTACATAAGCTGTCTACAGGTTATACATTTGAGAATTATTTTTTTCAATTTTCTCCAGAATCACAATTACAAAAGATACTAAAGTACCAAATGCTGCCCATTTTGTTGTCATGAAAGAGGATCATACACTTGGAAATCTTCTTAGAGCGTAAGTAGAGTACTAAACTTTTGGTGTGTACTTAATTTAGAGACATTGTATTTTCATGAGGCAGCTACCACAATAGACGATTACGGAAAAGATGGTGTCAGGGGGCATTTGACCAAGATGCATTGCATTTAGTGATCAAATTTCTATAGAATCACTGTTGATTCCATTATAGAACACAATGCATCTTGGTTTCATCCCCCCCGATGCCATCTTTTCCGTTATCGTCTATTGGACAAATTAAGTGACAAATTAAGTGGGGAATTAATCNTTTGAGAATTATTTTTTTAAATTTTCTCCAGAATCACAATTACAAAAGATACTAAAGTACCAAATGCTGCCCATTTTGTTGTCATGAAAGAGGATCATACACTTGGAAATCTTCTTAGAGCGTAAGTAGAGTACTAAACTTTTGGTGTGTACTTAATTTAGAGACATTTGTATTTTCATGAGGCAGCTACCACAATAGACGATTACGGAAAAGATGGTGTCAGGGGGCATTTGACCAAGATGCATTGCATTTAGTGATCAAATTTCTATAGAATCACTGTTGATTCCATTATAGAACGCAATGCATCTTGGTTTCATTCCCCCCCCCCGATGCCATCTTTTCCGTAATCGTCTATTGGACAAATTAAGTGGCCCCTGTGGGGAATTAATCCAGGCATCTTCAGGTCTCAAAAAGTTTTTTAACTGAATCACTTGGCCAAATAGTTACATAGATACAATAGTTACAAATCTGAACTCTATCAGACATCTAGCCTTTCCCACTCAATGTTAATCATCAGACTGGATATATTAATCATTTTCTGTTGAATCAAATTCAGCTTCTGTTAATCTGAGCTTCAACTTTTGAAAGTCTAGGATTTGCATGCTAAAAGTTTATGCCAAAATTCAAAATGCTTTTATGCCACACCAGAAAATCACGAAGGAACAAGAGAATATGGAGGCTGTCTTTTTGAATATTGAATATAAGCTGACTTGCTTCAAGCCTGTTTCTAGTTTTCAGTCAATGTTGATTTAAACGCAGAAATTTTTATGTTACCACTGCGAGGAATTGCCTCTGCGATGGAGAAACCGGAAGAAAGGAGAGACAAATGTTGCTTTTCCGTTTTATCCTTTCTCCTATCGCATAGGGTACAACAAAACTGTCCTCCGCACAAAAATTTAATAAACAGGAAACAGACTTGGAGCAAGTCAAATAGGAGAATAGACCATCATACAGGCGAGCGGCCAAAGTTGATGTATTTATTATATCATATCATATCATATCATATCTTATAATATAATATAATATCATATCATATCATATCATATCATATCATATCATATCATATCATATCATATCATATCATATCATATCATATCATATCATATCATATCATATCATATCATATCATATCATATCATATCATATCATATCATATCATATCATATCATATCATATTATATTATATTATATTAATAATTGTTTAAACAAAAGATATAGCACCAGAACTGAGCCAAAAAAATTCCAAAGTCAAAAGCTGTCACACTCCTAAGATCTCTGGGAGGGAATCTATCAGTCAGGAATCAGGATATGTAGATAGATTTTTTTCCACTTCAAGTGACATACAATTTGAATACTTAGGCATTATTTTCCCTGATTTATTTTCAGGCAACTGCTGAAGGATCCACAAGTAATATTTGCAGGGTACAGGTTACCACATCCACTTGAACATAAATTTGTCTTGAGAGTGCAGACTACAGCTGACTACAGTCCCCATGAGGCATTCACCAATGCAATCACTGATCTAATGAGCGAAGTGTCATTACTCGAAGAAAGATTAAAGGTTGATGTTTTTTTTCATATTTGTCCAAAATCTTGTCCCTGAGTTCACTGTTCTACCCCTACTCTGGAATACAAGTAGCCATTTTCTTATTCTGTTATTTAAAAACAACAGGAAACATTAAATTATTCTCCAAAAAAACTAATTGTTCAAATTACAACAACATAAGAAGCATTTTGTAGAATACATTCAAACCTTATTAGAAATCGATTATCCTTATGTAACTGGGTGTTTACTTCGCTTCACACCCTGGGAGAGAGTCTGCAAAGTCATATTTTGGTGTGTAATACAAATAGGGCTCATATGAAAACTAGGACTTGGTTAAATGCATGTTTAAGCTTGGTTCACGCCAGAATAAAAACATGGTAAAATTGGGCCGAAGCACTTTCAAAACTCGTTCTTAGCACTTCTAAAATTTTGATTCCACCCATATGCATTAGGACATCTTCAAGGCGCCGAAAAAATCCCAAATTGAGGCAACAAAATAACGTTGAATCATTTTTCCATCACATTTGTAATTAATTTCTAACCTGTTTTTAGTCTAGTTTGAACCAAGCTTTAATAAGTGTTTTTTGTAATTTCTATTACAGACAGCCATCAAAGACAAGAAAGAAGGATTGGATTAGACATTAAGCTTCCTAGATTACATTCGAATTGGACCTTGGCATATCAGTTCTCTCTAGATGTGGGCAAAATATANTGAACCAAGCTTTAATAAGTGTTTTTTGTAATTTCTATTACAGACAGCCATCAAAGACAAGAAAGAAGGATTGGATTAGACATTAAGCTTCCTAGATTACATTCAAATTGGACCTTGGCATATCAGTTCTCTCTAGATGTGGGCAAAATATACTTTGGATGATCCAGTGCATGTCCTGAAGATTCGGAATCTAGTCAAATTAGGTCATAATCTTGAATCCTAGAGATTGGGTATGAGATGTGCACATGCAAGATTGGGTGTAGAGATTGGGTATGAGATGTGCACATGTCTTTGAAGAAGGCAAATGCAAGCTCCGATAAGAGAGTTTACTTTATGGACATTTAATAAGTAGTCTCTCATCAACATAACTGCATGCTCTAATTTTATGGAAAATATAGCAATATATTGATAAGTCATGGAAACGTTTGTGTAGTTTTTATTTTGAAACACCGATGGTCCAATGTGAGTCAAAACATTGACATATCACAAAAGTTGCAGAAAGGAAATATCACAAAAAGCTGCCGGTTCATTCTCGAAGGAATTTTGAACCATTTCACACATGCATGCAAATACTTCTAAATTTTTCATTTTGCGGCATTGCCTATTGATAATTGACTGGCCAGTTTTTCTACCGGGTGTGTCCAAACAAAATGCAGGCGTTTGAAGATTCCTAGCACCTAGAAGACTGGATCGATTTGAATTAATCTAATTTTGCTTGATGGGTGAAAGACCAAGGAATTTTTGTAATTTTTCTTGTGTTTTTATGAGTACTGAAAACATAGGCAAATTCAACTTTACGAAAATCCCTTGTTTGCAAAATGCCTGAAAAATGTCCTGAAACACTCGATACAAACACACCTATTTGTGTGGCTACTCTCCCTGTACCCTGGGTTCCATGGGTTCCAGAGTCTCGGGGGGGGGGGGGAATGCAAATGAAAAAGAAGTTTTCCTTTCTGTGTTTCCCTTCTCTGCAGAGGCTCTGGAAAGCAGGGTACTGTACCTGAATATTAAAGTTAGCCAATCAGAGAGCTAAGCTAACTTTCATTGATCAATTGAAAAAAACACAAAGAGTACACGAAATCTTCCATTGTTATAAAAGTTGATGATATTCTAACCATAGTCTTTTAACTGCAACATGGGTTTTGCCAGATCTCAATTCAATAGAAACTTACTATATCCTATAAAAAAAAATTATATTACGTACTTTTATTTTTGATCTTCTCGTACCCTACTAAATTGCAAACTAAAAGTTGCAAAATGGTGTCTACGTGTTTCCATTATCAGATGGTATCCACCATTGTCCGGAATGTCCCAAGATCATTGTTCCAATTTCAGGTCATTCTCTTCATGTTTAGTATTTGACAGCACCTCTCTGCCATATTCGGTCCAGATATATGCATCAGGGGAGGCGGCACTCCAGTGATGAAAAAATTTGTGCCGCTAGATAGGACCACATTTTACGTATGCATTTTACATGTTCTATTCTTACCAAATTATGACTGGTATCAACTTCATATCTATTTGTAAGAAACTCTACCAAAAGGTACGCGTCCATGTTTTACGATAGAACAAAATATCATTCACGTCTGGGTTTGTTTTTCCTACCGGGTGTCGTTTCCTACCCAAAAATGAGTATCAGGGGCGAAGCTAAAGAAAATTTTTGGGGGGGTGCAGACCCCCAATTTGCCGACAAACAAAGGGCATTCCTCGAAGGGGTGGATCCAGCCTGAAGTTGAGCAGGGGTGACCCAAACTGCAGACCCAGCCCGAACCAACAGAGAGGGCATCGAAAGTAGAAAAGAAGGAACGCGTGCGAAAGTCTTTGGAAGTCTGGTGTGGAAATTTACTAAAAGACGCCCGAATTGTATGTTTTTCGCCACATTCTGGTGGAAACAGTTCAAAAAGTGCGTTAGTGCAGGCCCCTAGGAGTATTTTAGCGATTAGGTGGGCGTCTTCTCACACCGAAGGCGCAAGAAGCAGCCCCCAGAAAATTATTTAAGGCCACGCCCTTTACTTTGGCTTAGAACGTCTCTCCCGACTCCGTGTTGGCCATTGCTAAAATGGAGAGTTAAACAACGTTTGTAGCGAAGTTTCTATAAATCAGCACCTACAGGAACATTTTTGAGGGTACTCCCGTTACTTTGGCTTAGAATGCATCTCACGACCCCATGTTTGCCATTGCCAAAATGGAAATTCAAACAATTTTGGAAAATTCGTATCACACCAAATCTATAAATTCTTGATTTGCCGATAGATGTTATCAATTTGCCAACAAACTAAAAGTTGGGGGGGGGGGGAGTGCCGCACCCCCGCCTTTGGCTACGCCCCTGACTAAAGTAATCTAAAGCTGAAATATCCACCGAACAACAAGTTAAAAGCAATTAACGACAATAGGCATCAAAACTTAACTGCCAGAAAGTGCCTACAGATAAATTTGTACCAATGAGCAGCATTTTTATCCTTCTAATGAGCGAAAGTTGAATGGCTCGTGCAGTAAGGTTAGTTCGTGGTTATGCTCCTTAAAACTCTAAAAAACCAAGCAAATGCATCTTTTGGTGTATTTAACACATTTTTTGGAAAAATTAATGGAAAGATGAAAGCTGATGTAAAGTACTTTAGTCTTGTAAAAACGAACTGATTTACAATATCCTGATCATGTAAGCAGCTTGATAGCGAGAACTATTAGGCTCAGGTAAAACGACAAATATGATAATTTCAACTGAAAGCTGTAGCCTCCAACAGCAAAACCCAACCTTTTCCCTTTTAAATAAGAGAGTAGTAACTTGACTTTTTGCCTGGAGCTAAATGTTCTCGGAATGTCATCTTCAGCTATCCCTTGTGACTGCATATTTCCTGGGCAAAAGTCATTTATATTCTCTCTGAATTTGGTTTCGTTGGCTGCTAGCTGCTCGGCGAAATACAATGGGGCAATCCAGCAAAACAGCATTTCAAACAGGTATACAATATACACAACTGCTTCAAACATGAAATCTTCAAATAAAAATGAGCGTTTCCCGTGTCTCACCAATTCGACGATAAGGTGGAATAAAAATGGTGTAGCAACGATCATAAAGACATTGTGAGTAACAAAAATTGCAGACAGGGCCTCGCTGGAAAAACGTATCTTTTCAGAGTAGTAAAGACAATGATGGTGGATAGCATCTTCAACTTCCTCATTCCAGTTTGCAAATTCTTTCTGCATTTGCTCCAAACGAATTTCGCTGGTTTTGGATAACAAAAAGATGACCCATGTTAAGGATAAGTTGATGGGGACGTCCCAAGGGCAAAGTGGGTTACCAAATATCATAGGTCCATTTCTGCTCATATCCAATAAATAAACATACCAGGGTAGTTGAGTGGACCATGGATGGGGTAGTTTAAACCCCAATAATACGTAGTTTGACAAACAAATAAAGACTGTCGTCAAGAGTATTGAAACCGAAAGCAAGAAGTTTAACGTTGCAGTTGTTTTTTTCCACAACTTGAACGAAGTTTCGTGTAGCTCAAAGTTTAGAATATTTTGTTCAATATTACGTTTCTTGAAGCATCTGATAGTGAGCACATGACTTACCCAAAGCCACAAACGAAGTAACACTCTAAATGTAAACAGCTCACTATATATCTTTAGTTTTGAAACGTTCTGTTTTTTCCAGTTGGTAACTGTTAAGGCGAGATGGCTGATCTCCAACACGAGAATTGCAAGTAACGACAAGTTCACCACAACTGGATAAACAGCTCTTTCTAGACAGCAAGCTTGAGGTGGATGCCATAAGCCAAATAGACGGAAAGTAATCCTGAAAAGGCGAAGCTCTTTTCCTTGCATGCCAATCATCCTTGCTCTGGGAGGATTAACAACGAGAACGGTCTCATCGTGAATATCTTCATCAAGCTGATCTTCCGTCATTATTGATTTTCGTGAAGTTTGGCGAATACAGTCAGCGCTGTCTGATTAAAGACAACGTTGTTTGGCTGAGAGTAGGTTGTCTCATCACATCACATGATTTAAATCTGATCTGACATTGTTTATTCACAATTGTAGTTTAACGTTGTTCCAGGAAAGAACAAACCAGTTTCCGTTTCTGCATACTGCTTGAAGGATGCCATGTAGTATGTGCTGGGGAAAACCCTGGAAACAGCAAAGGATTGATCGCTGTCCTGGAAAGTGGTACATTTATTAAAGCGGTACCCTAAAAAGAAGTCCATGTAAGGCGAAACATATGTCCTCAATGCAAATGAAACATTCTTTCAAGTTTGAACATTGTCTAATTAAACAGATACCAAAGGGGCCTGAAGGACAGTTTTTAAAGCCATGATTTTTCCTACAAACGTGCTCTAGCAGTAGCACCCATTCTCTTGTTATCAAGAGTATTGCCTAGATAGCCTTGGTCCACTTGCAGATGAAGGGAAAATCTAACAGGGCATCTTTTAACATACAAAATGGTGGGGAAATCCCCTACCGGCCCCTTCAATGTCCCCAATGGCACGAGAGAGACAAAATATTCGTTCTACTTGTTCAATTTTGTTAGAAATTACGAAATTACATACAAGGCAAGTTATCTTTTATCGTCCACAATTCAAGCAGTCCATCAGAGCCATCGAGATAGGATTCTTTTTGCTCTATTTGGCAAATTTCCATCCCAACGTAGACCTTCCTGGAAAGTCAATCTGTTATGAGCAACAAAAATTAGTGTCGTTTTAAGCCAGTCCGAAGGGCGTGGTCGCAACGTTTTTCTAGGGAGTACCTCCGGACCCCCCCTCAAAATATTTCGGCTTGCTTCGCTCGCCTACCGGTTTGCCCATGGCCCTCCCAAGCAAAAAGTTATATCTTGGTCCTTGACTTCGCAAAACGCTCTATAGGGCTATCTTCAGTTGCCCTTTTAATGGATTCCCCACCAATAAAAAATCCTTAAAAGATGCACTGAAATCTAACACCAACAGGAAACAAGGGAACAGACAGAAAAATCACTGGGAAACAAGGAGACTTTGACCGGCCTGGTAGGGCCTCAGATAACGATTGACATGGCATGATGGTAACTGCTATGGCAAGTTTCTTTCCAGCATGAAATGATTCTCACTCATCCTATGCACTCCCCTATATACATTTCTGAGGTAATACTGAATAATACTGAATAGTACAGAGAAGGAAATAAGCAATAATATGTATTTGATTCAGGGGCGAAGCTAAAGAAAATTATTGGGGGGGGTGCAGATCCCTGACTTGCCGACAAAAAGGGCGTTCCTCGCAGAGGTGGATCCAGTCTGAAGTTGAGCAGGGATGGCCCGAACTGCAGATCCAGCCAGAACCAGCAGAGGGGGCACCGACAGTAGAAAAGAAGGAACACGCGCGAAAGTCTTTCGAAGCCTAGTTTGGAAACTTACAAAAAAAAGCCCGAATTGTAGGTTTTCTCATCACATTCTAATGGAAACAGTTCTAAAAGTACATTAGTGCAGGTCTGTATGAGCGTTTTAGCGATTATGTAGGCATTGCCTCGCGCCTGAGGCGCTATAAGTGAGGGTCTGGAGGCACAGCCCCTAGGAAAATTCCCAAGGCCACGCCCTTTACTTTGGCTTAGGGACTGTTCATTATTTATTCCTCGGGTTGGCACCGAAGAGAAATTGGTTGGGTAATCCATTTTATAGCTTGTTAAAAGGCTGGGTAAAAACTATTTTTGTGCTTTAAAGAGGTGGGTAAAAAATTTCACAAGGCAAAATATTACAATAAGTTTTGATATGTCTTAAAATTTGCTGTCCTTCAATAGCAAATCTTGCTTGATGCAGTGCAGTTATTTTCTTCTTCTTTCTTTCTACTTTTTGCTTCTTCTATCTCTGTTTTTGGTTCCAGTTTTCAAAATCAACCATGGATTTATTTCCAAATCTCTTTTTGAGGCCTCAACATTATGACTGACATTATTCTCCGGGACTGCCACCATTATGTGCAGTTAATTTGCTGTTGAAATTAATCTTGAGCTGACATCATGCTCACTTTGAGCAGTAGTTGTCTGTTTTGATACAGCTAAATAAATGACATGACGATGATTTAATTTTCAATCTCTTTCGGTCTAAGGGTTGGGTAAATGTTTTTTCAACCTTATATAAGAGGTTTTGTAAAAGAAATTATGCATGTAGTTAAGGTTGGGTAAGCAGAAATGTCACCAAGCTGATAATTTCTCTTCGGTGCCAACCTGGGCCATAAATAATGAACGGTCCCTTAGAATGTCTCTCCTGACTCCATGTTGGCCATTGCTAAAATGGAAAGGTAAACAACTTTCGTAGTGAAGTTTCTATAAATACACCACAGGAAAATTTTTTGAGGGTACACCAGTTACTTTGGCTTAGAATGCATCTCACGACCCTCATGTTTGCCATTGCTAAAATCGAAATTCAAACAATTTTGTAGGGCCTTGGGAAAATTTTCAGGGGCTCACTCTTTACTTTGGCTTAGATTTGCCTTATTCGATCCAAAATTTTGCCATTGCTGAAATGGAAACTCGGATAATTTTGGAAAATTCGTACCACACCAAAGCTATAAATTCTTGATTTGCCGACAAATGTTATCAATTTGCCGACAAACTAAAAGTTGAAGGGGTGCCGCACCCCCGCACCCCCCCTTTGGCTACGCCCCTGAGATTAATTTCTTTTTATAAAGTAAGCTTCTAGCTTGGTCATAAAGAAACGCATACTATCATTGTAGGCTTGAAGGATAATGAAAAATCTCAAAATAATGGCTCTTAGGCGAGATTTAAAGGTAATGTGTCCATACAAGTAGGCCTCCCAGAGCAAGGCATGTGATCAATTAAAATTTCTTTTCATTCACGCATTACAGCAATTTTCTCTATTCATGTGATCAGTTTGAATAGCAACCAGTCATTTGCCGAGAATTTGATGGATGTTGACAGGTTGGGTATACGCTGGTCCNCCGCACCCCCGCACCCCCCCTTTGGCTACGCCCCTGAGATTAATTTCTTTTTATAAAGTAAGCTTCTAGCTTGGTCATAAAGAAACGCATACTATCATTGTAGGCTTGAAGGATAATGAAAAATCTCAAAATAATGGCTCTTAGGCGAGATTTAAAGGTAATGTGTCCATACAAGTAGGCCTCCCAGAGCAAGGCATGTGATCAATTAAAATTTCTTTTCATTCACGCATTACAGCAATTTTCTCTATTCATGTGATCAGTTTGAATAGCAACCAGTCATTTGCCGAGAATTTGATGGATGTTGACAGGTTGGGTATACGCTGGTCCTATATATGATATTGCTTAAAGAGTATAGCTCAGAATGAGGTTTTTCAACCTGCCATTTTATACTCTTTAAGTAATCAAGACAAAAATTTATGCTTTAAATATATTTGGATCATTAACAAAAGAGATAAACAAGAAAATTTATGATTGGTTTGATAATCGAATTTGTTGATTTTGAAACAGGAGTACTTTTTTGGGACACCCTGCATAGAAAGCATGTTAGGCTATTTGTACACCTCGTGTGACATGAGAGTCTGGTACCCAGGGTAGTGACATCTCTACTAATTTCCATACTTCGTGGGACATCTCTACTAATTTCCATACTTCGTGGGACATCTCTACTAATTTGTGGGACAGCTCTACTAATTTCCATACTTCGAGGGACATCTCTACTAATTTCCATCAGGACTCACCCTTGGGTACATTCAATTAGCAGTGTAAGAGTGACTTACTCATGAAATATCAAAGATCTATCTGCCTGTCTGTCTCGATGCAATCCAAGCTTTGAATTTCTTCGTTTCATGAATTCTTCTAAAAACAGGAGAACTTTCAACTGCCTTCTTTAAGGGTAGCCAGATGCATTCTTCGTGCACCGTTGCTTGCATAGGTACTTCCCATGGTGTCTCCTCTTCTACCTTTATTCCCTCTACACAAAAGAGAAACAATTACAGGTGAATCCCAACACAATGACCCCCCCCCCCAATTTAACGAAATCGCCAGTATGATGAACTCCCTTGAAAAATAAACTATTTACAAATTCTCTCGGTTTAACAAACTCCTGACATAACGAAATCTTTCATACATATTCGTAAGCTACCATACTTTCAATCCAAAAAGACGGTCAAACATTCGCTATGATAATGTAGTGATAAATCAGTTGTTTTAGATTGGCGGTTACAGTGGCTAATACAGCTTTTTTTCTTTTTTTTATACATTCCAATAAAAAGTTTACAATACATATTACTAGCTACGCTACTTACAAATTACAAAACGATACTACTGAAACGATACCACGAGGAGCAAAAGGCAATAGCTACCCTGCGGCCATTACATAGAAGTAAACAACAGCATGGTACACCACTTTAACGAGCATCCGCCACTAAGGACGTTTGCTTAGATACAGCTTTTTAAACCGGATTATGGGGATTTTCGATATGTTGTACCGGATCAGTAAAAAAGTGAAAACGTTTGCAAGCCTGAAGTTTCATCGGATTCCTTAAAACTAATTATCATTGCGTGAGTAACATGTCAACTTAGATTATAAAATTTAGTTGGTTAAAGGAGAAGTCCGGGATAATTTTGACTTGGGTTCGTTTAGGACATTTCAAGGTGCTAAATTCATTTCTGAAATAATTTTTGAAAAATTCCTCACCGATTTGGAGTTATGAGCTCCCAAAGACCATCCCGAGTCCATTTCCGAGAAAGCACGGGTTTGATTGCGCTTTTATCCCGCGAGACACGTGACGTCATATGAGATCAGTGGTTTTGAGCAATTAGACCCATTCAAGTGCGTTCACTGTGAGATAACAAGAGATCAAGGGAAGTTTGTGTGCCTTTTGCGACGCAATTTCCCTGATAAAAAGGTCTCAAAAGCTTTGAAGAGGAACTGTTTGATGATGAAATAATCAGAATTGGAATGATCAACGTCGATTATGTTCGAGATTCAGGAATACGATAGCCAGCAATCAAAAGATGGAATGGATTGAAGATGAGAATGCCGATTGATATTGGTATGAGACACAACATAGCATGGTAAGCAAGTTGCTCTGGTTTCTAATTTATAATATATTTACTTGGCATCTACAAGAAAATCTCAAGTTGTCTGATCAACAAATGCCGTAGTTAGCAAATCAGTTTAATACGAGATGAAAGAGAAAGGAAGGACCGCCTGTCTTAGGCCATGAATGACCCTGCACTAAAAACACTTAAAACGGAAATGGTCTAGACAGACTAACTCATCGAACTCAAGTTGCTCTGATTTTCTAATGAAAACATCTATTTATAATATATTTACTTGGCATCTACAAGAACATCTCATGTGGTCTGATCAACAAATGCCGTTTGTAGCAAATCAGTTTAATACGAGATGAGAGGGAAAGGAAGGACCTGCCTTAGGCCATGAACCTGCAAGTTTTAACTCATCGAACATTGTGAAATTTATTTTCGAGAAGGTACTATAAGTCTGTCTAAACGAAATATTTATTTGAATTTACCATTCTGCTTTTCAGGTGAAGGTTGAAAATGCTTCCAACATGCTCACAGCATACTCAGAAAATAAACGCAGAGGATAAATCATAGATTGCTGATGATGAAGACTTCAAAGTTATATGTTTAAACTCGCCTATATTTCTAACTATTTTACAGTAATATGGTATTGTAGATTAAATATTCTTGGATGACATACCAACTTTTGATGAAGTATAATGCATATTACAACTTGCTGCAGAATAGCTATTTTATTCCAAATTCTAATTAGTGTTTTGGTATACAGTCCACAGTTAATACTTACAAGCAATTATGTAGTCAGGGGTTCAGCAGCTAAACTTGATAAAAGCTAAGAAACTATCAAAGTATCTGCCCCCGCTGATTTTAATGTTTTACAGAAGGAGCCTTTCATTCAGCATGCGGTCTCTGCCATTTTGGGGTAACTACTCTTCCTGAACCCTTTGCCATGTCACTCCAAGTTAAAAGGGTTAAAGATACGTGGATATAAGTAAGTTGTTATTTACAATGTGGTACTTCCTGTTTCAAAAAGTGAGAGTAAATGTCACCCTTTCTCTACCCATTACTGAATATTCTCTCCACCCCAATATCTTGAAAACCAAAATATTGCTATTGATTTTTACAAAATTCTTACTGAAATCTGCTGAAATAGTGATTTTTCCTGTTCATTNATCGGATTCCTTAAAACTAATTATCATTGCGTGAGTAACATGTCAATTTAGATTATAAAATTTAGTTGGTTAAAAATCAGTTGACTATCTTTCTTGATTTACAAGGATTTTATAAAAGTGTGTTATCTCAGAATCGTTCAAAACAGGCCTAAACTTCTGGATCAAATTTTCCAACATCTATGCGATGAAAATGACACTTGGCGTGCTTTCATATTGCCTAGGCAATTAGTTGTGTAGATACAGAGCCAGCCCTACCATTCTTTTCACTTGGGAATTTCTTTTTGCCGTTTTTCAAATAGTTTTCAGTATCGCAATGCTGAATTGTTAGCAAATTTGATCAAGTATTCTAGGCCTGTTTTGAAGGATTCTGAGATTGAACAATTTTATAAAATCGCTCATAACAGCGGAACAATATAACCGATTTAAACCAACTGAATTTGTTTTATCTAAGTTGACATGTTACCTGCACGATGCTAACCAGTTTTGATGAATCTGATGAATAGGTAGCAAACTACAGGCTTTGAAACGCTTTAACTTTTTTTTGACTCACCGGTATAGAAAAACATTTTGCATCGATTGGTGTCAATTGCAATTTTAGTGCCATTTTTTCTGGGTGCACCCTCTTAACGACTGCACTATATTTAGACCAAGAGAATGAACAAATATTCAAAGCTCACCTCCACAACCATCACCACCACGATTATCATCATCCTCATCATCAGTTATTTCTCCTTCTTCTGGCTCACTCTCACCTTCTTGGCCGTTTTCGTCTTTCGGATCAGCTTTCGTATGTTTTTTGTTGCTCTCACGATCTCCGGAGTCATCGTGCTTTCTTTTTATTCCTCTTTGTTCCTGATTCAAAATAAAAGAACGACTTAGCTATCAAAATAAATGGCTATCAAATAGGTAGACTCAATACATGTCGTAGTTTCGCTCCTTTGACTGAACTGATACCGCTACAACTGACACGACAACAACAACATCTATTCAATGAGATGAGCGAAAGTTGAGGGCCTTTGTGGAGTAAGGCTATCAACTAGGTACCACTAACCATTAAGGGAAGGCAGATTTCGTAAAAATAGCATCTTTTCCTTTTCGTTGAAACGCTAGTATAAAGCTATTAGCGATTGCCGACAAAGGGATTTCTACGACCGACAAGTCAAGTAACAACTGTAAATAAAAAGTAGAGCGCAAAAATAAGCTTGAAACATACGGGAAACTCACTCCCGCTGGCTGCAGAAAGCGACCATTAATAGAAGACAAGAGTACATCTAAATCTAAATCTATATCTAAACATCTGTCTCCGGAATTTTATCTACCGGGTGTCCCAAATAAAAGGTAACAGATTTGATCACGGCTAGCGATGCCAATTTAGCTCCAATCAATTTGCAATGACTTTTAAGCTAATCCTGAAAAGCTAACTTAAACATAGGCACATTGTTATTAATATTGGTGCTTCCAATGCTGAAATATTGTCCTTGAAAGTTCAAATTGCTTGCTTAGGCCAAAGCGCAAAAGCTCTGGTTTGGAGGTGAAACCAAATTTAAACTTTCAAGATAAATATTTCAACTTTGGAAGCACAAATATCAACCAGCAAGGTATCTATGTTCAAGTTAACTTTTCGGGATTAACTTACAAGTTATTGCGAATCGATTGGAGCTAAATTGGCATTGCTAGCCCTGATCAAATCTGTTACCTTTTATTTGGGACATCCGGTATTTAGCTCAGAAGCTGAACAGGAGGCATTACAATTTTCAGATATTTTTTCATGAAGTTAAACAGTTAATGCTTAGCTTCTGAGCCAGATAGATAAAATTTGAAGCATACTATCAAATTAAAAGGAAAGATTATCACATCCAGTTTCATCCAGTACAGATAACAAGTCTTGACTGCCTGAAAATTAGACACATCTTCACGATTCTGGCTATTCAAAATGCGTAAATATCACAACAAACGCATCTTTAGCCCCATTTCGAACACTTTTACTATCCTTCGCAAAATCAACCATTGTGAATTGTGCACTAGGCTATGCGGAACGAATTTACCACGGGCTGTAGGAAACATTCGGATTGGTTTTGGAAAATGTTGTGGTCATAGGTTGCGGTTTTTAAGATTACATTAGCCGTGATGTTTTCACAGCGGATTCCTGTTATTTAGTAGCCACTCGAGGGTTATTAACCCAGCAGACGCTAATCTGCCATCGAAAATTCCGTTTGGGTGGCATAATGGCTCTAGGTCACGTCCAGGGAGCGCTCCCTGCCTTCGGCGCTCCCTGGTCACGTCACTCTGCCACGCGCGTCGCCTCGATATATCACGAATGAATTAATAAACAAGGAAGACACTCGATGTATCATCCGTAAATCTAAGTTTAATTCAGAGTTTCCTACAGCCCGTGAATTTACTAGCAAACTGTTTTGTTAATATTGTTTTTTGATGAATAACATATTCTGTAAAATCACCAAAGGCAAATATTGTGAAAAGGAAAGTGCGAAGATGTTGGTGTTCTTTTCGAAATTTAGCGATTTTACAAACTTGCAATCTGAAATTTGGCTATAAACTGCACTATAGCATATATAATAAGATAGCAATGGGGATACCTGTTCAGTTGAAGTATCTGCGACATTTGAGACTCCTGCAAATTAAGATAACATACGTTAATAGGACGTATAATCTGATTGTTCAGGAACGCGTTTAATTAGCTGTTTCAGTAAGAAGTTTCGAATTGACTAGATGATAACACAATTCTTGCGTTAGAGAAGATTGATTCTCAAATCTGAATGTGCACTTGAAGCATGTTATGCTGCCCAAATAAGGCTCACGTTTTTCAACACATGAGCGTATTTGGACAGACGTTTCATTGCACCAATCAAATCTAAGGAAACAATCCCTTGCTTCCAATTGGCTTGTTCAAGTATCTCGCAAAAGAGGTCTAAATGAAGCGGAGTAATTTATACTCAAAAAAGCTGTGAGCCGTTTTGTAAGTATTTGTTGTTCTCACAGAGAATAATTTTTGTAAGTTGAAAACTAGGCTTAGTAGCATTAATAATCACAATAATCAACAGCTCTTGCAATCAATAAAGAAATTAATTGCATCTAAAATTATCATACCAACCTCGATTCCTATCTGCTACCTCGTTATGATATAGGTAGTACCTCACGAAGTCACCTAAATGGATACGAAAATATATGTCTTCAATAATCTTTGGTAAACAGCTGTCGACAAGAACCGATTCTGTAAGAATATCATCGGTTACTTTCCAATCAAGACACAAATGATAAAGGCAATCTAAGCCCAAATAAGTCTTTGGTAAAAATAGCCATGCAATGACAATAGGCCGTGGCATGTGCCAAACCATATTTGGGTATCTGATCCACTTCAACAGGAAATACTGGTATTTGATAGGCTAGAATTTGACCGCAAGTGTCCTGAGCCACTTTTATATGTTTAGATTCCCTTTAATGTTGATAAATAGAGCCCATAAACCCCCTTAAACCTATATGGCGAACTAACTCATGCTACGAGTGACAAGGAATTGTTATGAAGGAAGTGGCGGAACGAATCTACGAATATGCCGCGGGAATTTGTCATAAAGATTCGTAAAGCCAAGCAATAGGCAGTGCAATTCTAGTATATTTTTTTTNATTAACCCAGCAGACGCTAATCTGCCATCGGAAATTCCGTTTGGGTGGCATAATGGCTCTAGGTCACGTCACTCTGCCACGCGCGTCGCCTCGATATATCACGAATGAATTAATAAACAAGGAAGACACTTCATGTATCATCCGTAAATCAAATTTTAATTCAGAGTTTCATACAGCCCGTGAATTTACTAGCAAAAATGTTTTGTTAATATTTTTTTGATGAATTACATATTCTGTAAAATCACCAAAGGCAAATATTTTGAAAAGGAAAGTGCGAAGATGTTGGTGTTCTTTTCGAAATTTAGCAATTTTACAAACTTGCAATCTGAAATTAGGCTGTAAACTGTACTGTAGCATATATAATAAGATAGCAATGGGGATACCTGTTCAGTTGAAGTATCTGCGACATTTGAGTCTCCTGCAAATTAAATTAACATACGTTAAAAGGATGTATAATCTGATTGCTCAGGAACGCGTTTATTAGCTGTCTCAGTAAGAAGTTTCGAATTGACCATGGGTGGATAGCCACTGCATCTGTGCTTCTATGCCACAACTAATATGCTTCTGCGGAGGAAAAATCTATTCAGTTCTGCGGGGGACAGAACCCTCCTTAACAAAACAACAGACTTTTCAAAATGGCCGCTGACACAAGGATAGGAAACAGAAAAAGACATTATTTATACAGAAGGAAATCGCTCTTATCATGAAGGCAATGTATAAGTACAACTGCGGTGTCTAACTACCCATGAATTGACTAGACGCTAGCACAATTTTTGCGTTTGAGAAGATTAATTCTCAAATCTGAATGTGCACTTGAAGCATGTTATGCTGCCCAAATAAGGCTCACGTTTTTCAACACATGAGCGTATTTGGACAGACGTTTCATTGCACAAATCAAATTTAAGGAAACAATCCCTTGCTTCCAATTGGCTTGTTCAAGTATCTCGCAAAAGAGGTCTAAATGAAGCGGAGTAATTTAGACCCAAAAAAGCTGTGAGCCGTTTTGTAAGTATTTGTTGTTCTCACAGAGAATAATGTTTGTAAGTTGAAAACTAGGCTTAGTAGCATTAATAATCACAATAATCAACAGCTCTTGCAATCAATAAAGAAATTAATTGCATCTAAAATTATCATACCAACCTCGATTCCTATCTGCTACCTCGTTATGATATAGGTAGTACCTCGCGAAGTCACCTAAATGGATACGAAAATATATGTCTTCAATAATCTTTGGTAAACAGCTGTCGACAAGAACCGATTCTGTAAGAATATCATCGGTTACTTTCCAATCAAGACACAAATGATAAAGGCAATCTAAGCCTAAATAAGCCTTTGGTAAAAATAGCCATGCAATGACAATAGGCCGTGGCATGTGCCGAACCATATTTGGGTATCTGATCCACTTCAACAGGAAATACTGGTATTTGATAGGCTAGAATTTGACCGCAAGTGTCCTGAGCCACTTTTATATGTTTAGATTCCCTTTAATGTTGATAAATAGAGCCCATAAACCCCCTTANCAGCTCTTGCAATCAATAAAGAAATTAATTGCATCTAAAATTATCATACCAACCTCGATTCCTATCTGCTACCTCGTTATGATATAGGTAGTACCTCGCGAAGTCACCTAAATGGATACGAAAATATATGTCTTCAATAATCTTTGGTAAACAGCTGTCGACAAGAACCGATTCTGTAAGAATATCATCGGTTACTTTCCAATCAAGACACAAATGATAAAGGCAATCTAAGCCTAAATAAGCCTTTGGTAAAAATAGCCATGCAATGACAATAGGCCGTGGCATGTGCCGAACCATATTTGGGTATCTGATCCACTTCAACAGGAAATACTGGTATTTGATAGGCTAGAATTTGACCGCAAGTGTCCTGAGCCACTTTTATATGTTTAGATTCCCTTTAATGTTGATAAATAGAGCCCATAAACCCCCTTAAACCTATATGGCGAACTAACTCATGCTACGAGTGACAAGGAATTGTTATGAAGGAAGTGGCGGAACGAATCTACGAATATGCCGCGGGAATTTGTCATAAAGATTCGTAAAGCCAAGCAATAGGCAGTGCAATTCTAGTATATTTTTTTTGTAATTCATACACTCAATGATCAATTTTTAAATTAATAAAGACAATTTCTATGGCAGAGGTTTAGATTTGTTGTTCTATGTAGCACGAGTGATTGAGCCACCTTGGTTTAAGAATATCTTAGGCAGTTTGGTTGACATACATTTTTTGCTTGATTCATCGGCCGTAGAGACCCCTTTATTTGTAATGGAAGGGTATGGTTCTTAACTCACACAGTACAACACGTTACCACATTTAAAAACAACTGTATTCCTATGCTCATAAGGGCACCCTGCCCCCCCCGCTCTGACCCATGTGCTCCAATCAAATGCTTTGCAGGAGTCATACATCCCTACTGCGTAACGTACTATTACACTACAGACAGTAAACGCAAGGTTATCTTACCTTTGTGTGGATTGAAATTTTCGTGTTCTAAATTTTCGATGTCAACATAAGGACAAGCAGCTAATTTCCTTAGTTGCACAGACACGCCAGTCTCTTCTTTTAGTTCCCGAAAGGCACATTCTGGGCTGTCTTCGAGAAAAATACCTACAAGAAAGAATTCAAATTATTACACTTCAGAAAATTTGTCACTCGATAGTGGTAGCAGCAAATTGCTTGATAAGAACTGAAAGAAATTTTCGAGAGAAGTTCATTGATTCTGAGATAGAACTGAGTTCCTATCCAGCGATAGCCTGCGTGCAGACTATACTTTTCCACTGCGAAGGAGTGCCAACGAGTCGTTGGCACTCCTTCGCAGCTATAGGCTATTCCAGCGACCCTCAACGACTCGATCTATCACGATCTTTGTGGGTCGTTCGCAGTATTTGTAAATTTGACTCTTGGTTTCCATTTGATCTTTCACGATCACTACAAACATGCAACGCCCGTGAAAGATCGCCAAAGATCCTGAAGGATCGTCAACGACTAAATGGAAACCAGGCTTTAGAGAATTCGTATGAAAGCAAGCCAATGAGCGAAAAAAAATCAGGAGAAAAACATTATAATAAAACCCTTGAAGATCAATAGCAATGAGGATATACCTGTTGCAAGCAGACGATGTTTGAAGTTGCCTTTTGGTGGACTCCAAGGCTTTCGAGATTCCTTTATTGATTTCTGTCCACTGACATACCGTCTCTGTAGTTCCCAATCACAATGTTTCTGCGACAAGAGAAGCTAATAAACTTAAAAAGAGTGTTTCAAGGAATTTTCGGAAACCACTAATTTTGTAGTCATTTCAAGAGATGCCCCAACAAGGACAAATAATCTAACAATAATATAATAACCGCATTCAAAAGCTGAAAGGCAGGCAACACAGGTAAAACAGCGGTGCAATCCACACCTATTAAATTTAATGCAATCCCGAAATTGTTGGTAAAGTCTTGGAACCAGCGATGATTGCACTAACAAATCATGTGATACCGTAGTTCAGAGCAATCCTTACTGATTCCAAGCTGTACTGTGCTATCACAATGTGACCATTTCACCGCTGTTTTACCTGTGCAATTCAATTCTCGAGTAATTTTGTGTGTAATTCAACAAATCAGCTATTGAATGAGATAAATAAAATCGAGGCAGCAGAAGTTTAGATCTGACCTTCTTCTTTCGATATAAATTCATGTCCTCTCTCAATAGCCCATTTTTGCTTGCACAACGACGACATTAGCCACCTAGATTTCAGGCTGACGTTTACTGTCTGCATTGTTTGCATTCAGGGGTTGTCTACTGAGCCGCTGAAGTTTCTTTGTCTGCGATCGCTAATCGCTAATCGCTTTGAAATGGAGTGGCAATCAAAAGCAACGGATGCTACTGTTAAAAATCTTCTCTTTTTTGCATAAACAATAATAATCATAATAATCGCAAACTGCTGACCTTTAAATGCATGAGGTCTTCTGGCAAGTATGGCTGTAAAACAGTCGCCCACAAATCTTTGAATTTCCAAGTATGAGAAAAAAGTTCCCTCAGTGACTCTTCCGTCATTTCTGCCAATAGGCCGACTTCAGAATCCAGCCAAAATTTCACATGTTTCACAATTGCCTCGATGTCTAATTTCATTGGTCTTCCAGAGATAAAACGACGAAACCATTGCGCAATCGAGGCCGACACATGAACAAACGCAGGACTTGTAACATATCGTTTCAATAGTACTTGCGGGGAATCACTATAGAATAAAAACAAAAAAATGTTAAGTCTTGCATTCTAGAAGTGTTTGATATTGATTTATACCAGGTGAGTCAAAAAAATGATTCGGGATTTGCAACGGACTACAGTAAAGTCTATAGTCTTCGCAATCAAAAATGGAAACAAAGGACTACACAGAAAGTCCCCGCATACCGGGTGAGTCAAAAAAACAATTCCCGTTTGAAAGGCCACTGCTCCCTAGATATCAAGACAATAATATTGGAATATTGGCAAGTATATTATTTAATGATGGACATGCTCAAATCCATTTTAAAATTTACCTGACTGAAATCGGCCACTCCGTTCTGAAATTATCAGTGATCTTCTCGAGAAAGCCCCTTTAAGAAACCTTCAAAAGAGACGTAAAGTCACGACCAAATTTTCCAAATATTTCTGCCTTACAGCCGGATGATTTGATCCTCCCATGAGTATAACACGTGCTAAAATGTGTTGAAGTCATAGCTGAAGTCATAGGCAGAAATTGAAGGTTTCTTAACCCTATCAAGCCTAGGGGGGGGGGGGCAAATTTGGCCCCCCCTAGCAGCTTTTCTGCTGTATATCCGTCCTAACTGCACTTACCACTCTGTAACTTTCTGACTTTTACTTTTTATCTTTCTTACACTCAAAGATAAATTTTTTAGAAAAATGAAATTCATTCCAGGGGGTAAACAAAATTCATTTTCAAAAGAAGTCAACCGCAAATTTTGAATAAACCCTCATAAAATCTACCGGGAACGTGGGAAATCAATGCGAAGCTAGGAATATAACCTATTTTAGATGCTCTATCGAACTGACTACTTATTTTTAAATTTGGACGAGTAAATCGCCGTATTTTTGCAATGCGCATGCGCACATTCTTTGAATTTTTGTGTGATGACGTAATCATTTGTTAACAAATATTTTTTAGAAAGCAAATTCAATTTGACCACAGAATACATAAAAAGTGGACTGATATCCTTACTGCTTTTCGTTTTCTAGTAATCAGCGATTGAAATATTTTAGTACTGAACCCTTATGATTTTGAAAATGTAACATTGTGACGTCATTGGCAGGTCACATGACATATCTAAAAATAGATTCCATTTTTGGGTTCATTTCATGATGTACTATACACATGCCAAGTTTCATAGCTCTATGTTGTACAGAACAGAAATAAAATAGGGGGGCCGAATCAGCCCCCCCCCTAGTCTTCCTAGATCATCAAATACCCTAGGCTTGATAGGGTTAAAGCGGCTTTCTCGAGAAAATCTCTCACAATTTCACAATTTCAGTCACGTAAATTTTAAAATCGATTTGAACATGTCCATCATTAAATAATATATTTGCCAATATCATTACCTTCATATCCAGGAAGCAGTGGCCTTGCAAATGAGGATTGTTTTTATTGACTCATCCGGTATAAGAAACGGACATCTAAGAAACTGCAGCTTGCCATCACAGGGAATATTTTCTCCTTTATAAGAAACTAGAGCGATGCAAAGGGCTCTTGTCGACGTTCACACTAACCTTTCTTTGGAATTGTTTTGAATGAATACAACTCCGCAGCTTAGAAGGACTGGCAATGGTTTTTCTGGATATAGAATTTCTTCGCAGCTCTTCCCACGTAAATAAATTTGATTGCCTTTAAGGTGAAATTTGCAGGCAAGTCCACGTATGTTGGCACCTGTAACATGAAAAGGTAAATAAACGGTTGTATATCTTTGTATAGTGTTACCGGAAGCAGTTGTTTTCAAATTCAAATTCTTCTTCGTTTTAACTACAGTAAAAACCCGCATAAAGGCTGATTTTCCAGTCAGTGGAATTTTCCAAACGGACTGGAATTCTATTGTTTACGAGAGAAAATATCGCTTTAAATTTGACTAGAAAGTTATATATGAGTAACCTTTAATGTGTAAAATCTGCCGGCTCGGAAAATTCCACTAACTGGAAATTAGCCTTGAGAGAAACAAATTTTTCAGACCAGTCTATATTAGTATATTTAGACGTTTGCGCAGAGACGTAGGAACCAGTGGCGTGGCCACGGGGAGGGATGGGGGGGCATTTGCCCCCCCCACTTCTGTGAAAAGATGGTCCTCGAGATTCTTTCAAAAACGAGGAGAAAGTCGCTGGGTATAGGTAGGGTGTGTAAGAATTTTTCCAAGAAATGCAGGAAGCTGACCGGGAGAGTCATTCTAAGCCAAAGTCAGTGGCGGCGCCACGGGGGGGGACTGGGGGGACTCGTCCCCCCCACTTCTCTCCAAAGTTGGTTTTCCAATTCGTCCAAATCCGTAGATAAATTGTCGAAGGAGGGGTAGGTAGTTGGATCCTANAAGGTTGGTATTTTAGAAAATTTTCCCAGGCGTACTATCACACACAGAATTTTAAAGGCTTCCATTTCGGAGTCAAGCAAATACTGGATTGCGAGAAGCATTCAAGGACAAAGTATAAGGTCTTTGCGCAAAATTTTTCCCAAAGATGGTGATTCATAGAAAACTGTTACAAAATTGTCAAAGTTTCCAATGGCATTGGTAAAGATGGGACGAGAGAAGCGTTCTAAGCCAAAGTAAAGGGCGTGTCCTCAAAAATTTTCCTGGGGGCTTCGCCCCCAGACCCCCTCGTTTGAATACCCCCCAGTTAATTTGTCCTGGCCACGCCGCTGGTAGGAACCGGGGGGCACTGGGGGCACGTGCCCCCCAAGATTTTGCAATAAACGAGAAATTGCCCTTTTTACTTGAGGAAATGCCCCTCTTCCTCTGGCTTGAGGAAAAAAGTACCCTTGAAGTGTCGTGCCCCTTCAAGTTTAAGGCGCTTTCTACGGCCCTGCGTTTGCAACTTCGAACCACCGTAAATCCTAGATTAAGCCCCCACCTTCGAAGAAGCCCCCCGCAAATAAGCAAACATTAAAGGGAGTAAAGTATTTCATTCTCTTTGCTCGATTTTTGTAATTGTGGACCAGATAAACAAAGATGTGCTTTCAGGCAACTCGAGATTTCACTCCCTTTGATTTTCGCGTATCAATTACTGCGAGAACTTCTCCCTTTTATTGCACGAAGATTAAAGGGACGCTAAAGTTAAAAAGGAGTAAGGTATTTTATTTGCTTGACAAACCTGGTCTTAACCGAACTCTCTTTTGCTCTTTATGACAAATCAACTCCTTTGTGCTCCCGATGCACTTCAAAGGTATTGAAAACTCCCGATTACCGATAACAATTATGTTTCTCTTCTCTGGCCAATCTTCTGTGACGCTTAGGTCCAGCATCTTACTAACAGATGTGCCAAAAACAGTCGGTTCCCCATCGTACCATATGTCGAGAGGATCGTCAATAATTTCAAATTTGTCATCTGTAATCAATTTTTTCTCTCGTTCTTCCATTTCGGATCTGTTGGAGAAAGAAACTTGAACTCGTTAATATTACGGGGATATCAAAGGCGTCTTGGCTGGAGGACTAGAGAGGCAGGGACCAGGGGGGGGGGGCATCACCCTCCAGTGAAAATAATGTTGGAAAATTCGTCAGTTCCCTATTCTTGTCGGAAGAAGTCAAATTTGAAGTAATCCATTGTTCTTTCATGGATCGTTCCCAGTCTTTCAACGCTGGATCACTATTTCTCCGATCCTGTGTCTAGTCACTATTTTTGCAGTTTCTGGTCGTTTTTATCATAGTCTTGTGACTGTGGTTGCAAGCAACATTAGGTTCTGTTGCTTTCGATTGATTTCTACAAATGCTACGGCGAGCAACGATAGCCAAGGAGCAAATACAATGATTTTAAAACGCTATATATGCTAGGGGTATCTTTCACAAGAACCCCGCATTAAACCGTAGAGAAACATCAAACGGTAATAAAATTGACTTCTGGTTGAACCCCATTACGGAATTTGATTTGATTTGATATTCTTTAACCACGGTAGCCCCGTCAGCTAAGGATGCGTTTCAGGGGGCTGTGCGAAAAATTTACAATTTACAATTAAATACATATAAAATTATAACTAAATAACCAAATTTACAAAACTAAAATCGGAACTCATGTAAACAAAAACCTTCTTCTTCTAAGGGTTTACATGATAATGATCACTTGATAATGGGTTTAAGCCCTAAACGTCGTGCAAAACAAAACTCTGTTCAGAGTACAATTTATCGTACTGTATTTGTTTGTTTGTTTGTTTTTCTCACCAGGTAAACAATACCTTGAAGAACAGCGAGATAGAGAGTTTATTCTTACTTTCTTGCCACTCTGTCGAAATCAAAGATGTCTGGATCCTCGCTTGAAAACTCTTGTGAAAATGACTCATTACCACCAGACTTTGACGACGTTCTACGATTTTTCTTTGTGATAAGACCATCTCTTATCATGATAACCTGCCAGGAAAAATCATAATTGAGAAAAACTTTGAAAACTTTTTGGAGTATAAATTACGAGTTAACTTTGATAAATGATTGATTTCAACTGTCATAGGTAGATATATTAGTCTTGTTTTCATTTTGCCAATGATAGATTTGTCTTTTTATTTATTTAACAAACCATAACAAGAATCTTTGCTTTCCTAACTTTCCTCTACCTTCTTGCAGGTGCCATTTTTATCCAACAGAAGATCGCAGCAATCCATAAATTTCGGCTTGATAAAATCCTCGGCCAAGATCACATTTCGAATAAATCTAAAAGGCGAGAATTTTGGCTGGAAATTGGTGAAGACAAAAATGCTAATTGTTAATGCACAGTCTGTTCGCTCAACTTATGTCAATTGTTTCCTCGTGTTTCATGTCGGAGGAGTCCCAGTGGACACCGTTCTTATTGTCCTTTTATGAGTTGTCGTCCCGGGGGAGGGGGGTACACGACTTGTGGATGTACGGGGGTCTGCCGCCCGGTTTTCAGAAGCTGCCCTCTTCTAATTGCCAAGATTCGCCTTCGTACCCACTTTTATGATGAATTTTGGCGGAAAACTACCCATTTTTAACGATGTTTTGCCGATTTCAGCCAAACCGACGCATGTCTAAGGAAAATCTGCCAAATAATGACCCTTGGCCTTGCTTAGAGAATTTTCGGCCCAAAAACCCACCCATATGGGCGGCACATACCCGTACTCTCAACATGTTATGTACCCCCCCCCCTCAGAGTTGTCGTTAGATCACAAAAGATCATGTGTATCACACAATTTTCTTAAACACCTCTTTTTATCTAAGTTTGAATGAAAAAGGGTGGGAAGTAGCACATTTTTTGCACCATGAACTGAGGCTACGTTTACACTGCTCCGTATTCATTTTTATTCTTGTTTGTTGTTGAAAACGTCACGGTCGACCGTTCACACTGCTCCGTTTTCATATGAAGTAGGCCATTGTAATCAATAGCCTGTACAAAGGATTACGAAGCGCTTTCAAACTTGGCGTTCACACTGAAAACGGAGCGTATTCAAAATGCATCGTTTTAAAATTTATCCGTTTTCATCAGCGTATCCGAAGAGCTCCATTTTCACAGCGCGGAGCAGTGTCAACGCAAGGCAAAAACGGATACGTTTTGCTCCATTTTCATATGAATACAGAGCAGTGTGAACGGGGCCTGAGAATTGTCAGATGTTAAATGAACAGACTGTAACATACCTTATCTGGATCGGAAACACCAATTTGAATTAATGCTTTTTTGGCAGCATCTTGCTCTGCATCTTTCTTTCGTTTTCTGGGCGACTGATTTGAAACTTTCTTTCCCTCAACAGTACAAGTCACTGTAAACATGCCTGTAAATTGAGAATACTTATACAATAACTCGTTGTCAATACTCCAGTCTCCAATAGACAATAACGCTAAAGATGGCGGCCACGCAAAGCATGCTGGTAAAAAGCTCCCTGGTGACCACCTAATGACATAAAAAGTTTGGTCTGCCGTTTCGACTAGCTAGCTGTGGTACAGTCCAGAACAAGGAATCAATGTAAACAAATAGGAAAATGGTGTAATTCGAACGCAAAATTTCAATTCGAATCATGTTGCATTCGAATTCAAGGTCGATTCGAATGCAAGCTAGCTAGTCGAAACGGCAGACCAAAATTTTTATGTCGATAGGTGGTCGTCAGGGAGCCTTTTGCCAGCATGCTTTGCAGCAAAACACAACAGAATCTTTGGAGCCGCCATCTTTAGCGTTATTGTCTATTGCATGGGTATCAATAATGGGTGACACGACAGTACTCTAATTGGGTCTTTCAGCTAACAGTTCATTTCATCCATGTCTGTTCCTTATTCCAAGTAATAAATTTTTTAACTGGTCAGCTTATGGATCTGCACGGTCAGTCACAGACTTTTGCTTAGCGAGGGCCATACAATTTATTATAACCAGCGTCTCACGAAAGTATTTAACAAACTCGAGCTTTAAACATTGACTCGAGATGTGCACGATACTGTATCAGTTAAGTGCACGAGTTTTGAAAACAAAGGGACATTGAGGGATTTTGGGATCTTTCTCAAACGATTTTTCCGAAATCCGAGAATTTTTGATGAGTGAAATCGAATTTACCTTCGTTAACAACTGCTTCATAAGATGCTTGCTGCAAGCCTCTTTGCATCAGATGTTCGTCTAATAAGTTCTTGAAATTCGACGAGCTCGGATCCGGCAAATCTTCTTGTATCGTTATCACAATTTTGCTATTTTCATTTTTAATCGACTCGAACTTCGTTTTGTATTCAATATCTTTCACCTTTTCCTTTTCCATTTCAAGCGCAACGAGGCACGCTTTTGCGGCACTATGTTGAGCTGTTTTCTTGTTCGAGGCGACTTCAGTGCTTCGATAAACTTTACCGCAAAATGTTACTTCTCCGTAGTAATCATAAGAACAATTTGAAACCATGACGACTTCAGTTTTGTATATGGGCGGTTCGAAGCTGTTTTTCTGTGCGACTTCGTTGAGCAAACTTTTGTATGATTTCCCAGTAACCTCCTCCACAGTGGATGTTACCATTGGTTTTTCTTTTGGCTCAGCTTTTACAATCTCGATTTCTGTTTCAGGCTCCTTCACAGTAGTGTCACTCGACCTCATACACGCATGGTCCTCGAGGTCATCTCGCTCAAAGTCGAAATACATCGGCGCGATTTGTGGCTCGTAAGTCTTTATCAGCACGTCATCATCAGCATTATCGTCTACATCAACATCATCAAATTCAGTGGCGTCATCGTTGACGTCATCATCACCATCACCAAGGTCCTCGTCTCCCCACAATGCACCCTGCCCTGGCTCATCAACAACGACCGTATCGGGGATTTCGTCTGAATCAGGCTTCTTCTCACAAAGGCCTAAGGCTTCACATGCAATTCTAGCAGCTTCCTGTTCGGCTTTTTTCTTCGATTTTTGCTTATTTTCGGCTATAAATGTATGTCCATCGAGCATTACATAAGAGGAGAAGAGAGGCGACAGATATTCTGTGTGTTCATTTAACAAGTATTTCGGATGCGAACGAATATGGTTTTTCTGACAGTACTCGTTTAGGATGGCCTTGTATGAGAGAGACTTCTTACGCGCTTCATCTATGATAGAACAAAAGCAAATTAAATATGATTTTAGGCTGCAAAAAGATTTTCCTTATATTGCAGAAATACGAATATAGGTTTCGCTGGACACTGCCCAAAGTAACATATAGGCGTAAAATCTTCAAAAAGGCTAGCGTACATGGCTATTACTTCTTTCTTTGGACTGAATGGCTTGAATGAAAGGGGATATTTTCAGAATTAGAGGTTTTTTTTCCTTTTTTAAGAATTCAAGTAAAGTTTCGAAAAAAATATAAACGATCGTTATTTCTAAACTTTTTGAGGAAACATGGAATAATCTTCAAGAAAATCATAGTTTGTAATCGTTAATCAATTTGTAATCAATCATTTTGATGCTAGAAATTTATAAGTCAATGAGCCATCTAAATCCATCATACATTTGGCACCTTCATGAAAGGAAAGAGGTCCAATATGATCTCAGAACTAAGCATCTCTGCAAGTTACCGGTCACGAGAACGACAAAATTTGGCATGGAGTCACTCTCATTCAGAGGAAGCCTATTGTGGAACTCTCTGTGCGATGAAATAAATGAGCTACCAACAGTTGCAAGCTTTAAAAAAAAGATAAAAGCCTGGACGGGTGAAAAATGTAATTGTAAAATTTGTAAGTAGCCTGTTCATAAGTTATGTAGCTTGTAAATACCGTATATTTTTCTATATCTTTGTAAATTGTTTTGTAAATAGTTGGCATTAATTAGTTTCTTAGAACTATGCTACACCAACTTTAAATAATGATGATTTGATTTGATTTGATTTGTACCGTCATGTGAGTCAGAAGCAACGAGTGAACGATTTGTGCTTGATTTCATATCGTAGATATTCATACACAAAGGGATTTATACCACTGATTAGCCACGCCACAAATGTAAATATAGTCAGCAGCAAGCTATAGTTACAAACTGCGCCCTTGTTAGCGCAAACAAAATTTTTGTCCCCAATGGAAACCCAACTTTACTTAGATCTCACCAACGAAGCATAGGCGTCATATCTTTAGAAAGGCTAGTCAGTGGCAGCGCCAGCCACCAAGGACTGGGAGGGACAAACCGAAATGGGGGTCCGGGGGCAACGCCCCGGGAAAATTTTCAGAACCACGCCCTTTTTATCATTGGGAACGCCCTTTTTAGTGCTAAAAAACGCCCTTATTTGTCCTCATAATTCAGGATCTAACTACCTAACCCCTCCTTCGACAATTTCTCTACGGATTCGAACGAATTGGAAAACCAACTTTGGAGAGAAGTGGGGGGGGGGGACGAGTCCCCCCCAGTCCCCCCCGTGGCGCCACCACTGAGGCTAGTGTTAATGGCTATTACATCTTTCTTTTGATTGAATGGCTTGAAAGAAACTCGAGCTACTTTGCTACAATTCTACCATTGGACTTTTCTGAAATCTTAAGTATTTTCAAAATTAGAGCGTATTTTATATTTCGACTTATTTGTGGATGTGACGTCATCAAATTCCTAAATCATAAACCAGAAGAATGAACGATTTGTACTTGATTTCATATCGCAGGCATTCATACACAAAGGGATTTATACCACTGATTAGCCACGCCGTAAATGTAAGTATAGCAGAGAGCAAACAACAGCCCAAAACCTGGGAGGCGAACTCACTCAAGCATATTTGAAAAGTATTATTCAAAGTACCGGGTGAGTTAAGGATCGTCCGAATTAATCGGTTGTTCTTTAGCCTAATTCTACTGAAAGTAAATTTTATCTGCAATTCAATTATTCGGATATAGCAATTTGAAAATCAGTTGTTTAGCAACCGAATTGGGCTGTTCAGCGAAGAACAGCCGAATATCGGCTAAAAAGATCCAATTTTTTTCATATTTAACCGAAACATTCGTCACTTCATATTTTCGGCATAAAGTCGGCAAAATAATTTATCATCCAAGTCCCGGTATTTAAGCGGTTTTATCGGCTGTTTTTACACAACTTGATAACTTGATGCTATTTAAGAGATTTCACTGTGCCGAAAGTTAACCGATCAATTCGGACGGTCCATAGAGAAGATAGCAGAAATTGATTCAATGCACTAACCTGAAAGATTTTTGCTTTATTCTACCGATGAAAGTCTAATACAGTAAAAACCCGCATATAAGAACCTTCATTTGTCTGCAGCCTGAAATTTGGGATTTCTAACCCTATATATAAGTACCTTTTCACCCTGGTTTTCTATTCAGGTTCTTATTAAAAGATTTTGGTTTACACAAAAAATAAAGGAAAAACAAAATCGGTCATAAACCTACATCCTGATTTTGCAATGCCCCCACATAAATAAGAACCCAAACAGGCTGATTTTAAAAACATAGGTTCTTATGTGCGGGTTTTTACTGCATAACTTTATAGAGACCAAGTTTCAGTGGTTTCAGACTATTTGTTGTAAAATCAATTTGACTGTCATATTACTTTTGAAGTTGTCGTTAGGGAACGGGAAAAGTCTGGTCGGTGATTTGCGAGCAAGAGAGACTTTACAAATTTTTGTTGTTTTCATTTCAGCAATCTGTTCACCTTTCAAGACTCAAAATATTTGTTAAGGTTGGTGAGGAGGTAAAATATTGACCAGCCTTTTTCTTAGGCCCAACGAAAGTTTCATGCAACGAACTGATTTTCTGATCGCATTACCATATCCCTAAATTTAAACTAGGCTTTCATCGATCGATTTAAAGGGAATCGACATAGTTAAAAGCTGGCCCGGGCCAGATTAAAAATATACTCAATTGTATTTGATACTGTTGACACGTGCCGTTTCATTGTGTAGCTGAAGAAACAATGGATGCGTGGGTGTTTTCGTAGCCTATTTATAGCGACCACTCAATATAGCTATGTCTATTCCCTTTAAGCAAGAATCTTTGAGATCAGTCCAGTAGATTAATTTCTACAATTTTCCACAAGATGCACCTCTGTTTTGAATAACCCGGTCGAAGGATAAATCTG
This sequence comes from Aurelia aurita, assembly GCA_004194415.1. Classification (NCBI taxonomy): domain Eukaryota; kingdom Metazoa; phylum Cnidaria; class Scyphozoa; order Semaeostomeae; family Ulmaridae; genus Aurelia; species Aurelia aurita. Next base: position 744,195 of record REGM01000125.1, read on the forward strand.
AATATGTTCATCCAGAATATTTTGTATCAAATTCAGAATACGAGCTTTAAAATTTTGAATCACACACAAAAATATACGAGAATTGTATTGCCTACTGAACGTCTATCCCCTCAACAGCTCACTTTTTATTTTGTTGTATATTATACAGTACACTCAGGGCTTAGGCCTTGGGTCCCTCTTCTCGTAAGAAATTCCACTCAAGCTTGCATACCTTATTTGCCTGTAAATTTGCCACTTGCATATCATCATATCATATTTTGCTCGCTCCTCCGGAGAGGTAGATTATTTCGCTCGCAGGTATTAGTCTCGAATATAAATTAAGGTGGTAGTATTGAATAAACATTCTATTCAAAATAAACGTGTCCGCATTGCTCCATGATCATATTCGCTAATGATGAACCAAGTTCGTCAATGCAGGGACCGCGCAGCCATTGGGCTAGGGTGGGCTATAGCCCCCCCACTTTTTTCAAAGATAGGTTAAATTTTGTTATACAAATGTGGAATTTCTAATTCTTCGCGTTAAAATTAATCGACGACAACGAGAAAAAAGAACTCATACACCGTTTATGGCCTCTTTGCCAATCTTCTCATTT
>REGM01000125.1:746168-767556 GCA_004194415.1 Aurelia aurita
TGGGAGTAAGAATAGTTTGCTATTAATCGCGAGCGAAAAAATGGGGTCCGGGGCTTGCCTTCGGAAATTTTTTGTGGCCACGCCCTTTAGTCTCCCGGAGAAATGCCCTTTTCTGGAAAAGTTTTTAATGCGTATTGGATTGCGTTAATTCAACCAAGTTTAGCCCTAATACAAAATACATTTAGCAGCTCAGTGAAACTTGAAGGGGGCAAGATAGGATCGATGAAATAATTTAAATTCTAAGCCATGTTGTTTGAAGTTTCCAACTGTTGCTGCCTAGTTGAATTGAATAATACGGTTTGGAGAGATTTGCTGAATGGCTGCGAGTTAAAACCCGCCAACAGATTGAATCGATAATACACGGCTCCCAGCCTACAATACCAGAGCCGTGCTATTAGAATTGGAATCCTAATAGCATGAACAGTGAACGCAACCAAGATCGACTTTTGTTCTCTGTCTCGAAAGGCGTTTCTATCATGTGTTATTCTTACCTATCACCCATAATCAAACACAGCCAGCAAAAGTAGCTATTCTCCTCTCCCTCGTCCTCTCCATCACCATAAATCCAAGGGAAGGTTTTGTATACGGATTTTGAAGACCTATTTTAATGGTAACCTTTGGGGCACTTTGGGCATGGAGCGCCCTGCCTGTTTCAGTTATAAGCGCTGTTCATGCCTTCTATCTTGAGTTGAGGTAAGGAAAAACCTTAGCAAAACACCCCAAGAGAAGAGCTATCAACAACACGGCTCATTTCGACAATTTGTATGCACAGTTCTTTACAATTTTCATGCGTACTTCAGAAAGCTTGTGACTGAATTTGCCTGTGCTATTAGATTTGGGAAACTAATAGCGTGGCTGCCTTGAGTCATTGATGAATGATTTGACTGACAGATGAAAACAAAGGATTTCGTAGCTGCGGTATCTTTGATAGGACCTTTCTGCTATTAGAATCAGGAAACTAATAGCGTGGCCATTTCATTCAAAAAAAGCAATAGAGTAGGAGAAATCTGCTATAATGTGCGTCATTCGTATTGTTAAATATTTGTTAACAGGCATTTTGATTTCAAAGAAGACCAATAATGACCAATTGATAGCGTTGGTTCGTTTGTTTGTAACAAATTGTAAAGATCCTAAAACACAGTGAATATGGACAAAAATAGTTTCTAATCTTTGAAAAAATATTGCTATTAGACTAATAGCACTAATAGCAGGGCCAGCCGCCCCTGGTATGTACCGCTGAACAGGGTATCGTTTTCCGCTATCTTGCTCCCGAACAGGGTATCCATTTTCTCAATAGTGCTCCCGAAAGGGTACTCAATTTTCACAATAATTATTCTCCTACAGCGTAATCACTTTGGAAAAATTGCTCCCGCAAAGGTTGACAATCTCCTTACCCCAGCGGCACACTCCCGTACATTTATGGGTCTAGTGCCCCCCGGGACCACATCGTGCTGAAGGAGTCCTGCCCTGCCTCATTCTGTCAACAAAACTACGTACTCGATTCCACACCGGCACCCGGACATGTAGGGGAAAGCCACACAATGACAACGATTTGACTCTTCTATCGGAGAATATTAGCTTCAAAATCAAGCTTTGTAAAAATTTACCAAAATATTTATTAACTGAGCAAGTTTGTCAGTCATGGATACAATAAAACCTTGTTTCAAATGCTAATAAAAACAGGAGGTACAGGTGGCACAATTCTCTGGAAAAACATTTATTGAAAACGAGAAGAGTTGAATTACGTACATACTAAATGTTGTAAATTGTTTCAGGTTTTCAGCTGTAGAAAATGCATAAATTTTGATTTAAAGTTGCTCCAATAATTATATGTGAATTAACTTGGAATTATGCTGAAAATTCAAGCCAACAACATACATTTTGTAAAAGATGCTTTAGTTAAAATTTCCTACTATACCTCTTCAAGTCTGAAGTTGCGTTAACCCTATTTTGGTTGGGGGGGGGGGCAAATTTGCCCCCCCTGTTGGTTTTTTATTAATAACTCCAAATTGAGTACATATTTCTTCTTTAAACTTTGTGACTTTTCCTAAAAACGTCTTAGACACCTAATGAAAATTTTTTTAAAATAAAAACTTAATTAGGAGGGGGTTGGGACTAAATTTTTGCAGGGGATGTCTGAAAATTTGAAATTTGAAAAATTATGATTGTTATGTATCTTTTNTTAGGGTTAGGGTTAGGGTTAGGGTTAGGGTTAGGGTTAGGGTTAGGGTTAGGGTTAGGGTTAGGGTTAGGGTTAGGGTTAGGGTTAGGGTTAGGGTTAGGGTTAGGGTTAGGGTTAGGGTTAGGGTTAGGGTTAGGGTTAGGGTTAGGGTTAGGGTTAGGGTTAGGGTTAGGGTTAGGGTTAGGGTTAGGGTTAGGGTTAGGGTTAGGGTTAGGGTTAGGGTTAGGGTTAGGGTTAGGGTTAGGGTTAGGGTTAGGGTTAGGGTTAGGGTTAGGGTTAGGGTTAGGGTTAGGGTTAGGGTTAGGGTTAGGGTTAGGGTTAGGGTTAGGGTTAGGGTTAGGGTTAGGGTTAGGGTTAGGGTTAGGGTTAGGGTTAGGGTTAGGGTTAGGGTTAGGGTTAGGGTTAGGGTTAGGGTTAGGGTTAGGGTTAGGGTTAGGGTTAGGGTTAGGGTTAGGGTTAGGGTTAGGGTTAGGGTTAGGGTTAGGGTTAGGGTTAGGGTTAGGGTTAGGGTTAGGGTTAGGGTTAGGGTTAGGGTTAGGGTTAGGGTTAGGGTTAGGGTTAGGGTTAGGGTTAGGGTTAGGGTTAGGGTTAGGGTTAGGGTTAGGGTTAGGGTTAGGGTTAGGGTTAGGGTTAGGGTTAGGGTTAGGGTTAGGGTTAGGGTTAGGGTTAGGGTTAGGGTTAGGGTTAGGGTTAGGGTTAGGGTTAGGGTTAGGGTTAGGGTTAGGGTTAGGGTTAGGGTTAGGGTTAGGGTTAGGGTTAGGGTTAGGGTTAGGGTTAGGGTTAGGGTTAGGGTTAGGGTTAGGGTTAGGGTTAGGGTTAGGGTTAGGGTTAGGGTTAGGGTTAGGGTTAGGGTTAGGGTTAGGGTTAGGGTTAGGGTTAGGGTTAGGGTTAGGGTTAGGGTTAGGGTTAGGGTTAGGGTTAGGGTTAGGGTTAGGGTTAGGGTTAGGGTTAGGGTTAGGGTTAGGGTTAGGGTTAGGGTTAGGGTTAGGGTTAGGGTTAGGGTTAGGGTTAGGGTTAGGGTTAGGGTTAGGGTTAGGGTTAGGGTTAGGGTTAGGGTTAGGGTTAGGGTTAGGGTTAGGGTTAGGGTTAGGGTTAGGGTTAGGGTTAGGGTTAGGGTTAGGGTTAGGGTTAGGGTTAGGGTTAGGGTTAGGGTTAGGGTTAGGGTTAGGGTTAGGGTTAGGGTTAGGGTTAGGGTTAGGGTTAGGGTTAGGGTTAGGGTTAGGGTTAGGGTTAGGGTTAGGGTTAGGGTTAGGGTTAGGGTTAGGGTTAGGGTTAGGGTTAGGGTTAGGGTTAGGGTTAGGGTTAGGGTTAGGGTTAGGGTTAGGGTTAGGGTTAGGGTTAGGGTTAGGGTTAGGGTTAGGGTTAGGGTTAGGGTTAGGGTTAGGGTTAGGGTTAGGGTTAGGGTTAGGGTTAGGGTTAGGGTTAGGGTTAGGGTTAGGGTTAGGGTTAGGGTTAGGGTTAGGGTTAGGGTTAGGGTTAGGGTTAGGGTTAGGGTTAGGGTTAGGGTTAGGGTTAGGGTTAGGGTTAGGGTTAGGGTTAGGGTTAGGGTTAGGGTTAGGGTTAGGGTTAGGGTTAGGGTTATTTTCTGTGAACAAGAAGATTAAAATGACCATCATTCAATCATCTTTTTCTTTTTCTGTTTAAAATTATATAATTTTATATTTATATGTTACCTTTTGTTACATGTTGAAAACAGATATTCTAACTTGGCAAAATACTGAAATAAATTGGCTGTAATATTTTAGGCATGAGTTTTAAAGGCAAAAGGCAGCCAAAAATAAAAATTTGAATTTGAAAGGCAAAATCAATTCTTGTATATACCATATTGATTGAGAACCTGAGAATTTTCAAAATTGACAGCAGAGAATCACACACAGTGGTGGCAGCAGCTGCTGGGGAGGACGAAGGAAAATGTGGGTCTGGGGAGCCTCTGGAAATTTTTTGGAATCACACCCTTTTCCCTCACGAGATGCATCAAGCCCCGCCCCTCAACACTTTCTTAATGGATTTGGACAAACTGGAAAACAACCTTGGAGAGAAGTTGGACCACAATCCCACATGGCACTGCCACTGATCACAAAAATGATTCTTTGGAATATGAGACTGGAATGGAAAAAATATTCCTGGAAAATTGACTGTCACCCTTTATTTATTAAATGGCCAATAACTTAATGATCATATATCCACTTCTTACAAAGACAGATTTAGCCCAAAGATGAAGAGGGCGGTTAGCAGAGGCAGATAGAATTTATCGCTCCCATTATGAACCTCAGGGACGTAGGAAGCATCTTAAACTTGGAGGGGCACGACAATGCAAGGGCACTGTTTTCATTAAGCTGAAGGGGCAATTCCTTAAACAAAAAGGGCACTTTTTCGTTTATTGCAAAATCTTGGGGGGGGGCACATACCCTTAGTGCCCCCTTGGTTCCTACGTCTCTGATGAACCTGGTTGAGTGTGCACCACAGACCATAACCAGAGCAGAGGGAGTTATGGTCTGTGTTATGGACTCATTTTTGTTGTCCAACAACTTCAGTATAACCAAATTAAACAAACAAAGAGCTAGACAAGCCGATATCATTATTTGAATAACCATGGAATAACAGATTTCACAAGATCTCTGTTAAACTGGGACAACAACAGTGAGCCCATCACACAGACCATAACTCCTCCTCGTTATGGTCTGTGACGTTGAGTGAAGCACACTGAAGGCACACAAAGATTATTTTGTTACACCTGAATTGTGCGTTATCCCATCTTTCAGAGTATGAATCAGTTAAAAAGTAAGCTTAGGGATGAAATTACAAAAATTGGGCCACTATGCAGATTTTTCATACAAGGGTGACACAATTTCAAAAAAAGTTTGGGGTTTGTTTTTCCTATAAAATTTGGATAGTACCAAGTTTCAGACCTGATTCAACAACTGCACAAACCAGTACTAATATGGGTAGTTATACTTAAGGTAGGTGGCTAGTTTGAAAACCAGATTCTCCTCTAGGTGTCCGAATTGGATCATTTTCAGCCCAACAAGGTAATCTGACCTGCTGATTTCAAATCTCACCAAAAAAATTTTAAATTTGAAGCCGTTTCCATGGTAACCAAAGAACAATAGAATAACAGTACATAAGTTATAATGCATAACATATCAAATCTGCATGAACTAGATAGGCTCCTGAGGTGTTTTTCTGTAGTTTAGAGACTAATGAATGCAATTAAGGCTTCAGAGTTCATTATTCTAAATAATTTTAGTAAACTTTTCTGTTTTTACCAAAAATCTCGCTTTTTCGGATATNCTTAAAATATACTAAATAATACCATAAAATATCAATATTCTCTTTGTTCAAGTTCAAGTTGTATTGGGTCTGGTTGTTCAAATAAGGTGCAGGGATTATACAATTGGATTTTCCATGATTGAGATTATGAAAGTGTGATGCTAAATTAGAGCTTTCCCAGTTTTGAACAACCAGCACTTGTTATCACCAGCTGTGGATTTACACCCAGGGGGGTACTCATATATATTTAGGATAGGGGTGCTCAGGCTGGGGTACAAACCATCATCCCAAAAAAAATAATTCCTAGCATAAAAATCGACCCAAAAAAATAAGTTTTCCTACCCTACACACCCAAAAAAGTAACAAATCGTTTGTAAATCATGCTTTTCTATATTTTTTAAACTGTTCTCATATTTGAGACCCAAAAAAATAATCCAGAATTTCATGAACCCAAAAAAATAGCTGTACAATTGGCTGACCCAAAAAAATTACTTTAGCCCAAATTTTAGACCCAAAAAAGTAATCTGAGCATCCCTATCCTAAATATATATGAGTACCCTCCCTGGGCATTTATAACATCCCTCAAAATTGCGATTTTCACGCCCTTCCCCCTGTCAGCAAAAAAGACATTGTTTGATTACAATAGATGGCCAACCCCCCACCTTTGTGGGGACCTCTCATAGATGTATGGTCTCTTATTTGTGTTACTCCCCTAAGTGGGGGAGGGGAGGGATTCAGAATTAAATCGATCAGATTGCTCAGTTCTATTAGCTAATAAAAGTAAGGGCAAAATTATAGAATAGTTTAGTCTATGATCTATGAATTGGAAGTTAAATTCTATTGAATTTTGGAACAATCATATTTAAAACATGATCAAAAATCTCAAATCGTGGGATAATGATCAAGCAGGAATGCAGGTAGGTGCTACCACTATTGATTGTTTTTTGAGTGATCATTTACCCTGGATCAGAGTATTTTTTTTGAATTTTTTTTACACTAAAAATACTCTGATCCAGAGTAGTGATCATTCAACTTTCAAGAAAAATTCCCCACAAAATAATACATGATGAATTTGTTTTAAAGTCTAGGCACATCAATTAAAGTATAGTTTAAACCAGCAAATAGAACTGCAGGAATTTCCGATTTACAAGGTGACTCGAAGTTGCAGCCCCCAAAAAAGCAGACCAGGTTAGGTAGGCAAACCGGCCTAAATTCACGCACGTGAATCGTTAGGTTAGGCCCATTCATCTCACTAACATGGCCTGAAGTTCTTTCGCAAGTCGTTATGCTGTTATGGGATCCTAAACAGGCAGATGAAGGTAGTGACAATTGATTCTTTATCTTTACGCTCACCATTATTGTACGAAGAAGGCGAAAAGAAATCTTCCATGTCGTCGCTGCTAAACTGCACAGGTCTATGTTCACAACAAACCTTTGATGGCAGATGGGCCCCTTCTGATTGGGCTAACGACGCACGTCCCTAATTTCGGGGGCCTTGATAAACCATGGGGGTATTGACTTTGTCGAATTTACAGGTTTTGCCCGCCTTTTTATCAGGATAAGAAAGCAGTGTTTTTTTGGTACTTTCAAAATTATGCGATTTTAAAGGAGCTATGCATATTTTTGGCAATACTGAACTAAGTTTGGAGAACCATACCACTGCTGTACCAAATTTTCCCATACTCCCCCCCCCCCTAATATTTATATCTGATATTGGTCATTTCACAAAATTATGTGTAAAAGGCATAATGCATGTCTGTCATAGACAGGCACACATAAAAAGGGGCTCAGAAAAATTAGGCAACTGAACATATCATAATTTAGCTTTGGTAGCATATTATTGTCATATTATTAGCAATTCAGAAGCTGGAAGCCGGACTTCATGATCTGCGGTGGTTTCAGCACTTCGTATGTCGTTCAGTCGTTCTGACTGGCCAGGATGTGCACTAGTTGATGCAATTTTTCTCACCCAAACTTGGACACCCTTCCGATCAACCTCCCAACATCCCAAGCGAAGCTATAGGACCTCGAACGGTCAACCTGAAGGGCAATCCAAGGCAAACACCACCACAAGAGCACAACTTTCGAAGTGACGGCGCGGCCGCTTTCGGTGTCTGCCCCTTTTTGCCCAAAATTAAAGTTGCTTCAAACCAGAAAATTTACATGAATTGAGCCATGAACACAGCAGCAATCCATGGAAGCCAATGTTATCTCTTTACTTCACCTATGTCTGCGAAGTAAGCGTGGATGAGCACTCTAACCTAACTGTTCGTCACAGCTTGGAAGTGAGTACTGAATTATTTCACTGGGAAACCCTTTACTTATACTCTCAGTACTCTCATCTTCCCTGAATTATTGCGCCATAGCTGCTGTCTGATTGGTTGATTCAAGGTTTATTGCACAACAACAGGATGTCTGATTGGTTTATTTTCAATCATGTGACTATTATTTGCACTTTGCATCATTATTGTGCAACTTTGTTATTGCATTACTTGTGGCAACCGCTGATCAGCTACAGCAATAGCAATAGCAGCTGATCTGACAATTTCTATGGTGACAGCAAACACATCATCGAGGGTGTAAAGTTCAAAGCTAAACTGGGAATTGGGAATTACGTTATGATTATTATTGTGCGCTTGGCTTGATGGCTTGATGACCCTTAAACGGTTAAACCAAGGGCTGCATGCAATATGCAGCTTAGGGGAGCTTAGGCCCAAGTTAGACTCGTACTACTTGTCCTTTTAGAGAAATCAGTCATATCTTACTGGCCCTGCTCTTCAGCTTTCCCTGAGGCCTGACATTCTAATCTTCTCGGCTGGTATATTCACTCCTGTTGTCCTATTTTTGTTGCCAATTGTTTAGCTGGCTTAGCCTCTGCAAGCTTTCTCCTGCATGCAGCTTTATTAAAGTAATTTTTGAGGTTTAACATCAGCAATTTTATGCAGTTGGATACTGATTAGATAAAAAGTTCTGTCCCCTAAGTTGGCTTTGCGCCATTCCCTTTTCGGTGCAAAATTTTCCTTAAAAATTTTTGTTGTGTTTATTCGCCTCGTTGTGGCACGGTACGACTGGTACGACATAGAGGCTAATCGGCCTAGGCACTGTTTTTGAATTTTCACTGTCAAACGAAGATATCTTCGATCAAAACGACAATTTAGATAAGAATTGCAGGAAAATGGGCTTCATACATCTCAGAGATTCCAGAATGAAACTGCGAACACGTGTTGAAGATATAGATTTGACGGAAAGCGTAGAAATTCTGAAGAAAAAAGCTGCTGAACTGACTGGAATAACGGCAACTGAACAAAGTAAGTTTCCTCCTGGCAGCTGGTCTTGTTTTTTGCTTCCGTCCGGTCCGCTAAAAAAGGTGATCGTACTAGGATCATCGAATTTTAGCGAAAGAATTAATTTTATCATTCATATAGTCACTTATTATACTATAAAAAGAAACATTTGTAACGTTTTGGAATGTAATCAAGCAAATATTTCTCAACTTTAAAAACTTTTTAGTAGAGGAGGCTCGCCCTAATTCGACCACCAATGGATTCCGACCCGTGGAACTGCCTGACCTTAAAGTTTGAAAACTGAAGGAGTTTGGGCCTAGTCTCTCCAAAAAGCGGGCGAAAGTAGTTTGCTGATGTCACCTCTTTGATATTTCTTCGCTTTCACTGTTTTGTGTTGCTCACAAGAGTTATTTAATGTTTTGAAGTTGTAACTGCAACGAAGGTGTAACTGTAAGTACAGTTTATTTTTCTTTTGATGTTTCCACACACCATATCTATTTTGAATTATTTATCGATATGTCTTGCAGTTAAAATGCAATAGGCTTCAGGACTGTTTCCTCCAACTCTTGTGGTTGCATATCCAAAGAAATTTCAAGAATCGCACACAAAATGTGAGACCCACAGCTTCTTTTTGAAGAGCACCGCAACTGACTTCATGGTGCCCCATTTTGTCCACCTGTGAAACTCTGGGAGTTCTCTAAGCTATTGACGCATTATGTGGTTAGAGGTGACTGTGGTCAAGAATGAGACCATTAAAAGCGGGGGTGAAATTAACATTATTTAGAAATCATTTTTGATGAAATTAGAATTTTTTATGTTACTTCTGGGGAAAGGACAACTATTTTGGTGAATTTACAAGGGGTTTGGAAAGTTTTTAATGTATAAAAAGTATTATTTCTGCGGTGGTCAAAATTGGGCGATAGGGCCTAAGTTAGGCGTTCCAGACCTCTCCTTATTCGTGGGGTTCCAGCATGACTACAAGCAAACGGATGATGCAGATCTCACTGTGAGGCTTGTAGCATGAGTTGAGGAGCCTGTTCAAGGTGAATTTCTCTCCAAAAATTTGTTTACTTAGCGGCAATTCTTCGTTTAATGAAAAGTGTTCGAATTAGGGCGAACCTCCTAAATTTGGAAAAAAATTGAAAGTGAAGAAGGGGACAACCAAAACTAAATGAAAAAGGAGACAAGACAAATTATAAATAGATCCCAATCACAACATAACATAAGATTGCATCCATCCCAAACTGCTAACTTTGTCTCTCACGCGGAAGAAATTCTTCAAGTGCATCAACGTTATTTCAAGGAATTTCATGCTCGCATTCTTCGATAAGATTTGAAAATTAGCAAACAATTACGTGTTTACCAAACATTTAACNTAACATTATTTAGAAATCATTTTTGATGAAATTAGAATTTGTTATGTTACTTCTGGGGAAAGGACAACTATTTTGGTGAATTTACAAGGGGTTTGGAAAGTTTTTAATGTATAAAAAGTATTATTTCTGCGGTGGTCAAAATTGGGCGATAGGGCCTAAGTTAGGCGTTCCAGACCTCTCCTTATTCGTGGGGTTCCAGCATGACTACAAGCAAACGGATGATGCAGATCTCACTGTGAGGCTTGTAGCATGAGTTGAGGAGCCTGTTCAAGGTGAATTTCTCTCCAAAAATTTGTTTACTTAGCGGCAAATCTTCGTTTAATGAAAAGTGTTCGAATTAGGGCCCAGACTGTAAAGTTTGGTCTGCGCGGGGAACGCGTTCCCCGCGCAACAATTTCCGGCTCGTTTTCCGTCTGCGCAATATTCTTTCTGCGGCTTATTTCTGCGCAGATTATCCCGCCAGTTTGCTGCGTTACCCGCGCAGTTTTCAAAAAGAGGCTTGTGAATCTCGCTTCTGCGCACTACAGAGAAGATTTAATAATAGATTTAATACATCATAACATTTCATTTCATTTAATACAATACAATACAATAGATTTAGATTTAGTACAATAGATTTAGATTTAATACAATCTGCGTAGCTTCGCTTTGACTGAGAACCTCAGTAGAGCGACAACAACAATGGGATGAGAGACAGTCGAATGTCTTGTGGAGTAAGGCTAGCAACAGAGGTGTTTTCTTCCTGCGGCATGCGGATTTCATTTCATTTGGCTGGAACTGGAATGTTTGTTTGGGATGAAGCCAAAATATTAACAGAATAGCCCAATGGAATCCAAAAGAGATCAGGAGAGTAAGTATGATTTTAATTATAGACAAGAGGCACAAGACATACATTTTAGACGGTTGTATTTACATGTATAAACTCTATTCAAAGATTTGATAATCGAAATGAAACAAGATTACATTTACATGATTGACCTCAATCACTTTAAAGGGGCTGTTTCATGGACATTCTTTTAAAATGAGGTGATTAAAATTCTTTTTGTATAGCTACATTTTTCGAAATTAGCAACAAATTTTAGTAGATTAACGATTGCAGATTTTGTGTATGCTTTTAAAGGGGCAGTTCTTCAGTGGGTTTTGTGCCAGCTTCGAATTGTAGTAAATATTCTCTTCACAGCTTCAATATTCCTCCGACAAGATCGTCATTTACCATTTTCAGGCATTTCCGATCAACGAAATAGCTTAGCAAATACATTAAATTAACATAGACAAACAATATTTTTGAATTCAATTCGCAAGATTACTAATAACGGCTTTGATGGGGAGAGATTAAAACATGCGATTATCTTAGTCAAAATCTCCATTGATGAGTCGATGCTTAGCCTAAGCATTTTCAGTTCAAATGTCCCGCGCAGCCCGAGTCCAACTGCCCCTTTAAATATTCCAGTATTCCATCCAAGGATTGCTGAGATTGTGCTGGGAAATCACAGCATCCTTTGTGTTCAATTAATTAAAACAAGAATTTTAGCATACAAATGTCGATATTGGCTTGTCTGACACAATGGTTGTTTATATTTTAAGGGCACAGCCAATGAAAATAAAATCGATAAAGCCTGCCTGAACTCCCAAACTTAGGCCCAGATCAATGTCAACAATTGCAAGAAGAGCTTCCATTCAATTCGAAAGGGGCATAACACAGGAGGGACATGTGTTTTGGGGAATGATTTAGCATGATGGATCAATGTCTACTCTTGCTTATGAATTTTAAACCCCCAAGCAATGGTAACCAAATTTTAAATGCAGAACAGAGCTCATTCATTTTATCTGAAAATGAAGTATGGCTGTATAAAACAACACAAGGATTCTTTTCAGGTTTACAGTGTGTAAGTTGTCAGAGAGAGACGAGTGGTGCCCACAGCTGCAAAATTTGTGGGAAATGCTGCCATGCCTTACCTGATTGTGCCCTTTTAAGTGACACTGAAGAAGAAGGATATGGAGCAAAAGTAATTTGCTTATCATGTGCTCCAGGTATGCTAAGCATTTTATTTGGAGTCATGGTTTGCTTTGTTATATATAGGTTATCTTACTTTTTGTGTATATTTCTAAATCGTATCCTGCATCAAGTTAAAAAGCATTTTATCTGTTAAACCTTGAGTCCAATATGAATGCATGAATTAATGATTTTACATAATGCCCAAAGAAAAATATTTCAGTGGGCACATACTATGTTTAGAATGTAATGTAAATGAATCACACACATTAGTTTCATGCTGATCTCACTGAACAGGATCCAGTTTTGCTGAATTATTGAAAGTTCACAAAAGGTTTTCTCAAATTATTGATAGCCACTAGAAACATAAGTTGGTTTTAGATACTGAAAAATCATGAGTAAGAGTGAAAAAGAGCAATCTTGTCATCAAGATGTTTTTCATAATATATATGTATATATATATTAGTATAACTGATGTGTCAATGACAGAACGAAGCTACAGTACTGCACATTAAGTATATTTTTTATCTTCCACAGATCAAAAGGAAGATTCAGAAAGAGGGATTACTGCACCTCCATCTGGGAAACAATCAAGCAATGGTATGATCCTTCATATATATTTATACGTTGTACTGTAGATATGTTTAAAATGGATAAATTTCATGTTTTATTTTTTTTAAATTAGACTAATTGTTCCTTGGATGATCATTTTTGGAGAAGTAGAAATCCAACAAAAACAGAAATGTACAATCTTCATTGTTCTCTATACGACACTATGAAAGATTCTCAGAGAAATCAGAGGTCATATCTTAAAAATGATAGCAATATGCACACAGGTATGATTGAGTACCCTGCAACACTTTCTATTTTATTACAGCATTCAAGCTCATGATGCAAGCCAAGCCAGAGTCTGCAGCAGGGCAAGCGAGCAAGCGTCCAAAATCTGGTCATGAAAGAACACAAGGTGCAGTGTGCCTTCTTTGTTTCAAGGAATACAAAAAAAACCACAAGAAAAAATTCAGCTTTGCCCGTTTCAATACATCCAGCATGAAAGATCATATGAAAGTGCATGACTGTTCACGTGATTATGTGAACTGTAATGACCCAAGAGCTAGTGAAGCTATGGCCGTGCTGAAGAATTTGGAGAAAAGGTTTGTCCTCCCACAAGCTTGTACTTAAATCTTTGGCAATTACCAAGCTTTGTAAATAGCCAATACAAGGGTATTCACAGTCAAAAATCAAAGTCTACAGAAATCTTGAACTTATTGTAGTAAATGTAAAATATGTTTTGTAATGTAAGGGGCATCCATAAAGTATATTGTACACACTGGTGGATGAGGAGGGGGGGTCAAGCCAAAAGCTTACCCTCTATATAAAACTCCCTATTTTTTCTACTCAAAAAGTATATAAGGGGGAGCGGGCTCTGAAAATGAGAACATTTTATATACATGTTTTATGGACTGCCCCCTGTAATAACAAGCAAGTGAGCAGACATTGTAACATTGGGTGATTCAAAAGAAAGGCAAGCAATGAGATCATCAATCACTTTGAACAATTAGGATGTCAGCAGCAAGTAGCACACAACATAACATGAACAATTTTCCTTCACTTATCCAATAGTTACAATGAAATCTTGGTATCATATCCCAGCAAGCAAGCCAAAGTACAATACTACTTCAAACTCTGATTGTAGACTTTAGTGATTACTTTGGCCATCAGTCAAAGTATCTAATCAAAACGTATAATAACCAATCTTGATTTATGGCTCTCTATTCATAGGAAGACTGATGATACTATAAAAGCAAAGAAGCCAAGATTTGACATAGAAGAAGAGAGTGAAAGATGTGAAATAATAACCGTGATGGCATCAGCATTTGAAGGAGAAACACTTGAAGAAGATGTACAGGTTATCAAGCCAATGTCTCCATTAAAAGAAAATTTAGATGGTCAGTGCACTAGTCAACCTGCAGGGTATGTAGCTCCTGTACTTGGAGCTTACCCGGAAATGCAACCTTTGGGAACAGAACAAAAATTCGGCCAGCAAGGTTCCATTGATAAATATTTCTCGTCAAAAGCAACTGATGAAGATAAGACAGTGCTGGAATACATTGCCAGTAAAATAGCTGAGAAGGTTAGCAATTCAACAAAATCGCTAAGTGCAAGCAAAGAAACGAGCAATTTAGTGGCTAAAGAAGGAAAAGTAATGTCAGCAAAGAACTTGACTGAATTTCTATCAATTGAGCCAAATATTGAGCTTATTGGAGAAATGGACAGTTGGGTACTGAGATGCAGAGCTTGCCATTATTATCTGAGCAACCCGATAGCTTCATCAACCATGAAACGTAAGCCAACCGGAAACTCTTTAGCAACAGGTCTGTTAATTTCAGCTGAAGATTATCAAAGGTTTACCCAAGAAGGTAGCTGTGCCTGTGCTGAGTGGCGCAGGCTAAAACACAGAATGTCAAAGCACTTGACAGGTGCATCCAAGACTCATCAAAATTCTGCAGAGTATTCTAAAGAGCAGCAGCTGCACAAAAATCGACAAAAGATTGCCATCAGAAATCAGCTTAGAAGTGCCATTGGTGTAGTGCAGTCCAAATCTGCTGCCTTACATTATGAAACAAGAATTGCTGAGCTGCACCAGGCAGGTGCAGATGTTGGAGACTTTGGACACTCAAGGATCCTTTTTACCCAAATGCTTGAGGTAGCTTGTCATTTCATAAACAAAGAAACAAGAGAATATCTACAAACATGTCTGCCAAACACAGGCCTACCACCACACTACTACGTAAGTGCAGACAAGTCTACTAACCACAGAAAATCAAACCAAGTTACAATGGTATGCCCAGTAGTAGAAGGCAAAAAGACTCCCATTCCTGTGGGAATGAATGAAGTCTACGAAAAATCTGATGGAAGTGGTGGCAGAGGTAAGGAGCTGGCAGAAAGGATCTATAAAGATTTAGAAATTCACTTGGGTGTCAAAGGTGAAGGCATTCTTCAAATGCAGGGAAAGGTAACAGATGGACAATACATCAATGAACCCTTTGTTTCGAGAATGAATGACCCAATTTTTGATTTGCTGCGCTCCTTTGGATTAGATCAGCAAGATCTAGATGTCCTTCTGAAAGATACATGGTGGGAATGCCATTGGGACCCTGGTCATTGGCTGGACAAAGTATTCTCCAAGTTTAAAGAAGAGATCTTTGTAAGCCGTCTCCTCGGACGTGTATCACTGTTCCACCAAATCTTTCGTCATGGTAAAATGCATTCTCTAGCTCGAAAGACAGCTAGTGAACTGGAGTTACCATTTCGAGTTACAAATGGATATGCACCCCAGCGGTTCATGAGCAGCAGTTATTTGAGCCTGAAACGTTTGGAGATCAGCTATGAGGCATATGTAGAGACATTTAAAGATCATCACAATGAAGAGGAGATGAGATATAAGCTTTGTGGCATTGATTTCATATTTGATCTGTGTGGTATTTTAGACCTCCTGTGGCCAATCGTTGTCCTGATGCTTAAAGCACAGCTACAGTGGTGTCCAGGGTGGAAGTTTCCAGCTTTTATCAAGGCAGCCTTAAGTCAGATAGAGCTTTTTGCATCAGAAGTTACAAAGGAAGTTCCAAGTACAGCAGCTAGTCCAAGGTTAAACAAGCATGCCGAAGATATCAAGAATTATCAATTCAAATCCGTAGAGCTTGAGCCTGGTTGGATCATTGTTGGGCGAGAGGCCAATGGGGACTTCAAGTGGTTAGCCAGAGATCTTAAAGATTGTAGGCAAGATTTGAAGTCTCTTGCAGAAAAAATCAAAGAGGAATTAGAACACCGGTTCGATTCCTGCTTCCCAGAGCTTAACCATACGCTGCACAAGTGCTTGGACTTTGGTGTTCAGTTTGATGAGCTATGTGGTCAGCGAATGACGAAAGCGGAGTCACCTGTCAACAAAGTTCAATTTGCCAGAGTTGGGGCACAAGAGTTCAAGGAATGTGTCACTTTCGTTTCACTTCTGCCACACGTCAAAGCCCTGAATCTACCCCTGTGTGAAGAGCTCAGTGGGTCAATTTACTGNAAGTGGTTAGCCAGAGATCTTAAAGATTGTAGGCAAGATTTGAAGTCTCTTGCAGAAAAAATCAAAGAGGAATTAGAACACCGGTTCGATTCCTGCTTCCCAGAGCTTAACCATACGCTGCACAAGTGCTTGGACTTTGGTGTTCAGTTTGATGAGCTATGTGGTCAGCGAATGACGAAAGCGGAGTCACCTGTCAACAAAGTTCAATTTGCCAGAGTTGGGGCACAAGAGTTCAAGGAATGTGTCACTTTCGTTTCACTTCTGCCACACGTCAAAGCCCTGAATCTACCCCTGTGTGAAGAGCTCAGTGGGTCAATTTACTGGCGTCTCAAACAAACGCTCATAAATGTTGTATGGGGAGATCTTTTCCACTCCATGTTTCCAATTTTTTTCAAGATAATTGAAAGTGGAAGTAAGGCTCAGAAAGAATTCATGCCAACAGAGGGCATGTTCGTCAAGAGCTTTAAGAAGGTACAGAGCAAAGAGTTTAATTTAACTGAGACCTACAAAGTAGAGCTCAGTAATGGTCGTACCATAGTGGTATTGCTGCAAGAGCAGGAAATCATCAAATCAATTTATACTAACCCAACATTCTACACAGAAATTGGTCAAGAATATTGCATTACATTTGACATCATGTACGCCAAGACAGGTACTAAAACAGTCGTCGAATCATTTTATGGTGTTGTGAGAAACCAAGAGATGGATGGAGGTCAAAGCATCAAAGTACTCGGAGACAGGGCAAAAATTGACTGGTGTTTTCCTCCGATCCTGGACTGTTCTAGAGCCCTGGATGAGATGGCAAAACTATACATTAATGGGGACACTCAATTGGGCGTTAGAAGGCATCACGTACCAGTTTACAAAGACAGAAAATCTTTCAAGAAAGCTGAAGATATGTCTAAAGTTTTAACAAGAATGAAGAAGTCAGAGACTGGACTCCCCTTTTTGCGGTAGATCATTTGAGGTTAAGGTTGCTGTAACCCTTCAGACAAAAAATTCTCGATTTTTCGTTTTCATCATAATCTGATGGTTTAAGTATTTGAGAACCGTTTTAACCAACTCATTTCCAGAAATAACCACAATTACTGGGAAATTTGAGCCTTTTAAAAGAAGCAATTATATTTCTAAAAACTTGCGGGAATACACATCAGGAGATTAAAGTACAGACAGTACGTCTTATTAAAAATTCGTGACACACTTTTGTAGTTCAGGACCTTAAAGTCTTTGGTAAATAGATGGTCTTGGTCGAACAATGCCCAATGAGGTACACCAAGATTTTTTCGCAAGGGTGGTCGATTTCGCCTAAAATCTGGAATAAATCATATGCATTTTTATTTAATCAACTGGTTATATTTTTATAGTATTCCCCGTTTAATTCTGCTTCGAATAACATATAATTTTGTTTCGTGTAGTTTAAAGAACGGCCGTGGAAAATAGAGTTTCTTAATGGCTGCTTGAAGGGTTACAGTAACCTTAAGATACCGCATGACGGAGGGGGGAATGGACCGAGAAAACGTTTTATGCATAAAAGATTGATCAACAGAAATCAGTGGTTCAAACGTTGTTTAGGAGCTAAATTGTTTGGCTAAATCTCTATAATTTTTTGCCATTTTTATCGGCTTGTCAAGTTGGCGAATATTAGGACTAAGTGAAACCAGGCGGATTTAAAAGCCTTCAAATGTCGTAAGAAACAATGGACATGATTTCAGTGCGAAAACAAGGGGATTTTGTGTGCATTGAAATTAGTATGTATATGAACAATTTGTGTTTATTTGGTATCAGTAACTGTTTCCAGCTATCTAAACACCATGTCGGTTGTAGTTTCTTGCAGCCTCTTCTGCGGCACTTTTAGGAAGGACAAGCTTTTTAAACGGCACTACGTACGTAAAATTCAAGAACAACAAATAACAAATGTAATCACAATGGTTTGACTTGGTGCCCTCATCAAAATGGGGGAGGGGGGGGGGGGCCTTGTGCCGAACACTGAACTGAACTTCAACATGTGAGATTGACAAAAGATGTTCATCAAGAATTCGAATTAAAGAAAAGAAGACAGTGTTTTTCGCAGAGTATTATTTTATGGCAGATAAATTGGGCAAATTTATAATTGGTAACAAAAATCCGCGCAAAAATATTTTGCGATAGATTTTCTTCCGCGCAATTCTTCAGAGTTAAAACCTACGTTCTCTGCGCATTATAAAAACTTTACAGTCTGGATTAGGGCGAACCTCCTAAATTTGGAAAAAAATTGAAAGTGAAGAAGGGGACAACCAAAACTAAATGAAAAAGGAGACAAGACAAATTATAAATAGATCCCAATCACAACATAACATAAGATTGCATCCATCCCAAACTGCTAACTTTGTCTCTCACGCGGAAGAAATTCTTCAAGTGCATCAACGTTATTTCAAGGAATTTCATGCTCGCATTCTTCGATAAGATTTGAAAATTAGCAAACAATTACGTGTTTACCAAACATTTAACCAATTACGAAACTGTTTTGAAGCTCATCATGCGCGTGCTTATCGTTTAGAAAAGAAAACTTCTGTGTGCACTTTGCATATTTAGCAGTCTTCCATACTGCTTGGATTGTTTTTGTCTATCTACCGGGTGAGTCAGAAAAAACAATCCCCGTTTGAAAAGTCACTGCCCCCTGGATATCGAGGCAATAATATTGGTAAATATATTGTTTAATAGTGGACATGTTCAAATAAATTCAAAATTTTACTTGACTGAAGTCGGCCACTCTGTTCTGAAATCATGAGGGATTTTCTCAAGAAAGCCCCTCCAAGAAACCTTCAAAAACGGCATAGAATGATGACCAAATTTGCATCATATTTCTGCCTTAATAGCAATGACTTGTACATGCTTTAGCACATTTTATCCCTTTGGGAGAATGAAAGTGCCATCCCTGGAAACATAACAGCATTATTCTCTGAGTTTTATCCTCCCAAGAGGAAAAAACGTGCTAAAGAATGTGCAAGTCATTGCTGTAAGGCAGAAATATTTCGAAAATTTGCTTGTGATTTTAGGCCTGTTTTGAAGTTTTCTCGAAGGGGCTTTCTTCAGAAAATCGCTCACAATTTCAGAACGGAGAGGACGATTTCAGTCAGCTAATTTTCAAATTGTATTTGAACATGTCAACCATTAAATAATGTATTTGTCAATATTATCGTTTTGATATCCAGGGAGCAGTGGCCTTTCAAACGGGGATTGTTTTTTCTGACTCACCCGGTATAAAATATCAAGTCAAGATTTTGCAATGATATTTGAAAGCAACTTGCCACCATGCCAGAAAAACTCAAAAGAAGATCAAAAAGACTAAATCGTTTCAAAACAAAAATAGCCCTTAACCATTATGCACCAAAGTCTTCAACTATCACATCAGACTTTTATTAGTGTTTCCATTGTTGATGATTTGTGAGTGATAAGTCAGTTTAGGCATAATGGAAATATTTTATCAGAAATTTGTTTGTCCAAAATATTTTGCATGTAATGTACAGTACAGGCTTTGCGCAACATTAACATGACAAGAATTCTCAAGAATTCTTAAGAATGCTCAAGAATTCTTCACATTCTGATAAGAATTATTGAGCCATATGAAAGACTGTACATTTTTTTAAACAAGAATTCTTAAGAAACTAAACATATTTTTAAGAATTCTTAGGCAGGAAAACCATGTTAATGTGCGCAAGGAATGTACTGTACATGTTTCCAGTATATAGGTAATGCTGAAATCTTTTTTTTTTATATATATCATTAAAACTAAAAACACAAAACTTGCAATACATTGCACCATCCATAGCCAAAATAGACACAGGGTCACCGAGTTCTGGCTATGAATGGTACTTACAATTTTCAACTTTAAATAAACTTTAACAAAAGAAAGGGAAGTAAGAGAAATTAATGTAAAAGAAAAGAAGCTAAAGTGTGTCTCAAAATAGATGTCAGGACATTCCACAGAACAAGAATAGACCTCTTTCGCAATGACGCCAGCTCCGAAACGCATCCCGGAACAACCCCACCCCCGACACGACGCGGAGCCAATTCCCAAAGCGCGCACCGCCCCCAGCAACGGCGGAACAGCTGTGCACATACAAAACTATTCCACCCACCGCCGAGAGCAGCGCACACCCAGAGACCCAGCCCCACACCACACCGAGAACAAACACGCCCCAGGACACATTCCAAAGAACCAACACTGCAAAAGAGGTCTATCGACAGATTTGATGTATGGTTGATGATTGTGATTTCCGCAGACTTCACCAGCATCTATTTTGAGACAGACCTAAAAGATAGAAAGGTTAAGGGCTGCTGCTGTTTTAATGTCATTCATCTCTAGTCAAACCAACCCGTATCTTTAATAAAGGATATGGTGGACTCCAGAATAATGCTATTTTCAACAACGGTACAACGGGGGCTTCCATATAGAAGAAGATTGCATTGGGATTTATCATCAAGGCAAGTAATATCAATTCCTGGGATATCTGAGAGCTGGCCAAAGAGATCTAAACGAAGGGCGTGATACTGAGGGCAGTGCAGGAGAAAATGTTCATTATCCTCATTGGCTAAACTGCAAGTACAGACTGGAGTAAGGCAGTCAAATGCATGTCTGAAACGATGTTCATTTAGGGCACTAAACTGAAGACGGAGCCTAGTCAATAATCTTATACCTGAAATATCAGATATGCGATAAGTAGGTTTTTTAACTGGTCGAATAATTGAGAGCAATTTCTGTTTAAACTGTGCGATTGAAGTAGAATTTTGGATCTCGCTGTCAAGTGAATTCCACTCGAACAGTGTGTTTTGAAAATACGTGTTAGAAAAACGAACCGTTCTTGCCGCTGGTTGTTCATATGCATTTGGTTTCCGAAAATTATATGTTAACTGACGCTCCTGTGGTATTTCGTTGAAAAGATATTCAGGCGATTTAGATCTTTTAAGAGAAAAGAAATGAGTCAGTCTACGGTACCATCGTCTGTGATACAAAGTTTCCCAACCCAGTTCTTCATAAAGCCTCTGTCTACTTGTACCCCTCCATGTGCCAGTCACTGCCAAAGCCGCTGAATATTGTACCTGCTCCAATTTTTTTGTGATTTCAAGGTGCATTTCAGGATCAAATCTATGGTAGATTATATCTCCGTAATCTAAGTGTGGTCTTATATAAAGCTTATAAACTTGATCGAGAACTTCCCTAGAAACATATTTAGA
>REGM01000125.1:767919-795632 GCA_004194415.1 Aurelia aurita
TTAACCCTTTCCTTGCCACAAGCCCCAGCTCAAAAGCTCTGAAATCACTCAATTCCCTGGCATTTTTTCTATTATAGAAGTATAAATTTTAAAAGTCATTTTTGAGAGGGAAGGAGCCTTTTTGTCATTAGGAAACCCCCATATTTTCTGACAGCAAATTCACTGAAAAACTCAAAAATCAAAATTCCAACGTGGTATCATGATGAAATAACGAGAAAAATCTTAAAAAATAAGAGTTATTGAGAAAACAAAAAATCTTCGGTCAAAGTCAGTTTGTTGAAGTTCACCTCAATTACCGGACAGTTTTTAAACAGTAATTGTCGTTTTCATACATTATGATAAAAGACAAGAGTTGGTTTGATTAGATGTAAGACAGCAGAAACAATTATTTGCAAGAGTTATTGTGCAGTCCTTTCAGTTGCAGCGAGGTTGAATTTGATCTAGGGCCGCCTGCCCGCTTCCCTCCATTTGCAATCTTCTCCTCTTCCGTTCTTTCGTTTTGCTCCAAAAATGTCTTCCGACATCATTCTGTGTCTTTTTCAAAAACCATTTCCCCTTATAAAAAATATCTGCATATTGTTGGAAAAACCATATTACAACTTTTGCAATAAGCTGCCATTCTATAGGAGCTGTGAGCATGAAATTATTGTAGATTATCGCAACCCTTCTGTTCCTCGGTGGGTTGCAGCCCAGTTAGGCCCATCTCCGTTGTCGTTGATCTCTCGTCCTGTCCGGAACCAAAACCTCTCAATTTTGTTCGCTTCTGCATCTGAATCCTCACTAAATGATTGATAAATGTCTTATGTAATTCAATCACTAAACTTTCCAATGAAAACGGCATAAAAATGGCTTCTGTGTGAGTCAGAAACATCAAAATTCCACTGCGAGTAGCAGTGGAGGAAGCACCGCGAAAATAACAATGGCGTCTACAATCTCTACATTTCCTGCTCGAAGAGTTCAAAGGTTGTTTACTCAAGATTTTTGTATTATGCCCATGACAAAGGTTGTACCAATCAAAAGATAAGATCATTGTATTTCAGATTATATAAGACAAAGGTACCTATGGTGATTGGAAAACACCATGCCGAGAGATTCAAATGACGTAATCAATGACGAGTGCTAAAACCTTAGATGCGGTTTAGTGTTGACACAGGGGAAAAAGGGTCAAACCGTAGATGCGGTTCTTGGCAAGGAAAGGGTTAAAGAAGATGAAAAAGTTATGAACTAACAAAAAGCTTGCAGGAACATTGTTTAAACATTTTGGCACTGCTCATTCTCAGACTTTTCTTACTTCCTGAGCACATGATTAGGGAGTTAAGGTTGAGCACTGGTTTATCACCTTTTTATTGCTTACCTACTTATCGGTATACAAGATTTGCCATACAATTTTAGTAAATATTTTGTAATCAACGGCATGAGTCTAGGCAGGATAGCCTCCCCAGCTCTTCTCTCCTCACACAATTTTCTCATCTGCAGCAGGCCTGTCTGAACGAAATTCATATTGGGGGGCTGAAACTAGATGCGAGGAAAAATGGAGGTCCGGGGGCTTGCCCCCGGGAAATTTTTTGTGACCACGCCCTTTAGATCGTTGGAAAACGCCTCTATTATGAAGAATCTGACATCTAAAGGAGCAAATGATCGCGACTAACGGAAGGCTTTCCTGGGAAATTTTGAAAATAGGACCTCAAAATCACTTAGAAATAGACTGTTTTTAAATAGAAACGTAATAGCTTGATAACTCTGATAACTTCTTTTAGTATAAATAAGTTAAAGTCTTCATTTCCATAAGCTTGACTTTTTAACAGCCTTTTTCACTAGAAAGGAACAAACTTCAGCAAATTATTGGGGGGGGGCTGAAGCCCCCCAGTCCCCCGCTTCCGACGGGCCTGTCTACAGTCATGAAATGTTCTGATAGTATTCATCAAATTACAGGTAAAGAGAGTTCTAGAAGATTCTGATGCCATTGAACAATTGATTGTTGCTACACCAGCATTAAAGAGAGATCCAGTTGCTCTTTGTTAGTATAACAGATATTTTAAGTTTGGGCTGCAAATTCTCTTAATTGTAAACTCCAAAATGAAAATTGTTTGCAAGATTTGCACAGAACTACTCTCAAGTGTGGAATAAATACCACCCTGCTTATTAAATTTTTGAAAAAAGTCCACCCAGGACATCCTTCTTCCACATTTTATTAATTTTGAGCTTCTTGGAATGTGAAACATGTGAAAATAATCTTTCCTGAATGTGTTTCTCGGTATTTCTCATTTTAACAATTTTTCTGTGATTGTTAACTTGTTTGTGATGTTCTGTACAGTAAAGAAAATTGTGTGTTCTTATTCTAGATCCCCCCTTTTATTTAGTTTCAGGAAATTTTCCACCGACCCCATTTATATATTAGGATTTGGGAAATTTTCCACCCCTCCCTTTTATCCCAGCCCCCTGTCTATTCCGGACTCAAGAGTAAATCAATCTGAGTAAATCAGATCTCTTTGCACTTTAAATAGCCTTAACTGCCTTACATAATTTACTAGCATTGCTCATGTGTTTTTGTTAACCAATTTTCATCAAGTTTTTATATTTTTATAACTTCTTATATCGACAGCACTACTCAGAGATCCAGAGTTACTCCTGCAAGTTGCAGAAACAGCTAATGTCGAAAAGTAAGTAATCATTTGAGAGTTTTTATTGGCACACATATCATATCATTTAATTTCATTCTAATTGAAATCTGGATGCTGTATGAATGGGTTAAAGTAAAACCTTGACTGCCATAAGGATGCACAGGCTTACAGCTTTTAAAGGGGACCTGAAATGAAATTTGTTATTTGCAAAAGCCAATAGCCTGGTTGAATGACGAAGAACGCCGTTTTCAGTTTTTCCATATCATGCTTTGTTTTGGAATTATTCCCCATTTTATGGTTGGAGCTGATGACTTCATTTTGTTTGCAAAATGGCAAGAATTGACAAAGTTTCAGAAACGACAAAAGCCCAGAAACCCAATGCTTTAGCACTGGACTTTCTTTTCATAAGATATATGACATTTCTGGGCATTTTTTGTCGTATTAACATACTTCAGCAGCAGGTTTAATCGCAAACATAGTCATTGTCACCAGTTTTTCTACTCTTTGCCTATATACTTTACTTATAAATTTGCAAACAAAATGATGTCATCACTTCAAGACACAAAACAGCGAATATCTCCGCAACGAAATTAAATATCACGCAACTTTGATCACTAATCAAACCAGTTTGTCATTTCCTTTTGCAAATAAAAATGTTCGCTTCAGGTCCCCTCTAAGCATCTATACAAGGTGCTATAATGGGTCAATTTTAGATCATTAATAATGATCCAAATTAGCTCCAGGTCAGGTCAGGCAAAACAACTTTCTTAGGTCTACTCCTTAAAATGTTAACAGAGTTAAAATGTTACAATACCATTTTAGAAATTGCTATATCCTTTCATAATCAAGGATTCATGCTCTTTCCTGGTTTTCCTTATGGGTTCCTTAACTCCACTTCTTTAAGAATATTCCTTTTATATGGAAATATGTTTTATTTACACACCAATGTAAAATTCAAGATTTACTGAAGATGCCAAAAGTTTAGATGCTCTTGACTTCTGCATGTTTTATTTGATATTTTTCAATGTTAAGAATTGTCAAGGAACATCCAGCTCTTGCCCAAGCAGCAAGTCATGTGATAGCAGCAGTAACTGAAGACACCAACACAAGACAAATGATGCCCATTGGCAATGATGAGTCAGCAGAAATGGCTGATTTAGAAGGAATGGACCCTGGGGTAAGGTTTCTAATCCCGTTCTCTCCTACTTAATCTAGTATCATTCAAAGTGGGCACTGGGTCAGATCTTTTAATCTTGTTTGATGTGCTTCGGACACTGTTCCGCAAACCATGGAAGCCCCCATTTCTCATCATTCGATTCAGGTGATAGCTGACTTATAGTCTGACTACATGAGCCTCGGTTTTCTACATTGGAGATCAATACTTTATAAATAAGGTTAGACCACGTGCCTATTCTTAGCGTTTGATTGGTTGATTAGATAAAAGTTTGCAAAGAAGCGACGTTCAATTTTTCACTCGACGTTCGAAGAACAGGAGCTGTTCGATTTTTTTCAGACTTTTCATCAGATTTTAGTCCCTAGTCCCTGTTTAGAATCTGTTTGGTTGTGAATCCTTGAGTGAACAGATTTGATGGGGATATAAATGGTTGATTGGAGCAAGTACAAGGGGTCACGTCGTAAGTCTAGCTGACTTTTATGGTTAGCAATAGCAAATTGAGTTTTCTAAGTCCAACACATGATCCAATGATGACCATCCAATGAGACTTCACTTGTCTCTCAGTGCCCCAGACAATAGACAATAACGCTAAAGATGGCGGCCGCGCAAAGCATGCTGGTAAAAAGCTCCCTGATGACCACCTAACGACAAAAAATTTTGGTCCGCCGTTTCGACTAATAAAGTTGGGAACAATTAACCAATGTAAACAAATAGGAGAATGTTGTAATTCGAACGCGAATCTTTAATTAAAACTTCTATTCGAATCAAGACTTTACTTTTTCTGCTTTGGGAAGGTTTTCTTTCGAACCATGATGCATTCCAACTCAAGGTCGATTCGAATTCGAGCTAGCTAGTCGAAACGGCAGACAATTTTTTTATGTCGTTAGGTGGTCGTCAGAGAGCTTTTCACCAGTATGCTTTGCAGCAAAACACTATGGAGTCTTTGGAGCCGCCATCTTTAGCGTTATTGTTTATAGTGGATCTGCAGTATCCTCAACAAATGATTTCCTGCATTGCTTACTGTTACAAAAATGAAGCAAACTGTTCAGCAAGCTGCTGTANCAAGGTCGATTCGAATTCGAGCTAGCTAGTCGAAACGGCAGACAATTTTTTTATGTCGTTAGGTGGTCGTCAGAGAGCTTTTCACCAGTATGCTTTGCAGCAAAACACTATGGAGTCTTTGGAGCCGCCATCTTTAGCGTTATTGTTTATAGTGGATCTGCAGTATCCTCAACAAATGATTTCCTGCATTGCTTACTGTTACAAAAATGAAGCAAACTGTTCAGCAAGCTGCTGTATTACATATGGGATCATTTCTGTTGATTAGCTTGAAATCAAACCATTTCAGATAAGTGCTAAGTTACCAAAACGATGTATCAGTAGCTAAGCATGTGCCTAAATCTTGGTGAAACATCCTGAAAGGTTGGCTAGGCAGCCAAAAATTACTTCAATGTGACTTCAAAGAAACTTTGATCAAGGGAAAATAGTTTAATTTATACAGTTTAATGCAACGCTTTTCAAGTCACGTAAAGTCTTTGCCAGAGATACTACCATATCGAAAGGAAAAGCTAAGAGAAAATAGGAGGGTTTACCAGAACATAGGAGGGTTTACCAGTTAAACATGTAGCGTTGGAGAAGTATTGAAAAATGTCTGTATTGCTTTTTAATACTGCGTTGGATTATTCAAAAGTGAGAAAATGGGCCTGGAGTTATGAATAACAGTTTGGCCATGTAGTTTCTGAGGGCATGTTTGTATTTGCTTCGTTGCAAAATTAAAGAGCTTATTTTCTCACGTAGTTGGTTGCCCGAGCAGAGATGATCGCTGCTCAAGAACAAGGAATACAAGAAAGACATGCACAACCACAACAAATATCTGCTGCTCAACTCGCAATGGCTTTATCCCAAGCTGGAGTAACTGGTTCGCAGCCTTCCACAAGTAAGAACTGGTGTAGATCTCCCATGATCACTTTTAATTTGCGTAGAGTCAAAATTTTCTCAGAAATCTAGCCATGTCTTAGGTTCTGAAGACGAAACTGTTACTTTGGGAACTTACACACGGAAAGAGATACAGAGGACACTCCTGCCACAGATACGTGGGTGGATCAGCTAATAGAAGACAGGTCTGAAAGGGCAAAACTTGCCAGATGTGGATGCAACGAATGACAGAGTAAAATGGAGGAAATTGATCGATGATGTATGAGTACCCTCTCGTCATAACTAACTAACTAACTCACTAACTAACTTCAGTCTGATCAGTAGCATAAGACCAGCTGCGACAGGTCGTCATAGTGAACAAATTAAATGCTTTTTATTGCAGTTAATGGATTTCTAAACAATACTATGATTTGTTAACATTTTCGTTCGGAATGGACCCTGGGAGCTACGCATAACTTTTTGAGAGTTTGAGAGTAACGCATATGTGCACATATACGATATTTCTCTGGCTGAGTTGAAGTATTGTTTGGTGTGGAACTGCNGATGTGGATGCAACGAATGACAGAGTAAAATGGAGGAAATTGATCGATGATGTATGAGTACCCTCTCGTCATAACTAACTAACTAACTCACTAACTAACTTCAGTCTGATCAGTAGCATAAGACCAGCTGCGACAGGTCGTCATAGTGAACAAATTAAATGCTTTTTATTGCAGTTAATGGATTTCTAAACAATACTATGATTTGTTAACATTTTCGTTCGGAATGGACCCTGGGAGCTACGCATAACTTTTTGAGAGTTTGAGAGTAACGCATATGTGCACATATACGATATTTCTCTGGCTGAGTTGAAGTATTGTTTTTTGCTATTTACTACCATCTCTCTTGTCCGTTTAAGACTTCAACGAAAAATAGCCTCTATAATTAACTGTGTATACAACACGTTTCCCAGGTTGTTGGGAAAATTAATCACTTTACAGAGCATAAGCGGTTCTACCTTACACAAAAACACAAAAAGACCACAAAATCAAATTTCAGCAAAGCGGTTCTACCTTTGTCTGGTAAATTTATGCTTCTTCTTTAACAGATATAACTACAACCTGTTTTCGGATGTCTGATTAAGCTTGTTGACTAAAACTACCGGTTTTTGGGACAAACATCGTCACTGATTACTTAATTCAAACTTTTCTGCCAAATTGAAGAAAAATGACAAAGGAAATTTATCACACAAAAAGACCGGTTTTGGGACAAAGGTGATGCAACAAATTTTAGCAAACTACCGGTTTTCGGACAGAGATAGGGCATCGTCCCCAGTGTGACATGCCCGCCCTTGGTAATCCGGAATGATCGCAGAACGCTGGATCGGAATACAGGCTTGCATTGGCCTCGCTATTCTTCCATTTACTGTCACCTTAAACAATATTTTGTCACATTTCAGGTGCGCAGACACCACCTCACTCACGGCCACAACCATTTCAAAGTACTCCGCAGCCACAATCAACTGCTGCAATAACATCTGACTTCTTCAGTCAAGCAATCGCCTCCGCACTCGCTTCTACACCTCAATCTTCGACGACCTCACCGCAACAATCACATAATGTAAGTCTATTGGAGAAATTTGAATCTGCAAGCATTTCAGTTTATCTTCTATTTTTGTCTCAAAACTTGCTTCAAATCAAACAGAGTATTTATGATTATTTCTGGTAAATTCGACGACGATGGATTTTGGATAATTATACATTTCATAGAAACATAACGCATTCAGAATTACTGTAGGAGTAAAATCTCAAACTTAAGTCAAATGGTCATTGAGACGAAGGGACAGATTTCAGAAATCAGTTGCTTTACTTTTGTAGTATGTCTTTTCAACAGTGGATAGTTTTGTTTGTTCACATGTTTTTGCCTCTGAAAACAAAATCTGAGCTCACCCAAAACATGTCTCAAACATGAGGTTAAATTGAAAAATTCCAACCTTCAGCTAATCAAATTGTCAAAAGCCTCACAGCAGCAAAGTAAATCGGAAAAAATAGAATTTAAGTGAGGGGTGTCTAACCAAATAATTAAGCATAAATGATATACTGCAAGGAAGTAAAACTTATTCAAGGTTTAAGGGGAATTTTCCAATCATCGAACAAATCCCGTTGTTGTTAGTTTCACAATAACCTGGATTATAGGGTGTGTTTGATTGGTAATCCAAACCTACCAAATTCTGAATACAGTAGACTTCGCAGAGACGGAAATATATTTCCCAATCAAACACAAAAGTGGTGGCTCGCTAATGAAAACGAGAATCTCTCCGAAGTCTGCCAAACCTTCTGCCTTTTGGAGAAGAAAGTTCAGAACATGGGCGCAGGGGATGTCCAACGCTTAGGCGGGCTTAGTATGGATCTTACCTGAGTATTATGGCTTAATTG
This sequence comes from Aurelia aurita, assembly GCA_004194415.1. Classification (NCBI taxonomy): domain Eukaryota; kingdom Metazoa; phylum Cnidaria; class Scyphozoa; order Semaeostomeae; family Ulmaridae; genus Aurelia; species Aurelia aurita. Next base: position 776,064 of record REGM01000125.1, read on the forward strand.
AGATAAAACTGCCCGAATGGAGCCTGAAATGCGATACATTTTGCCTGATTATGGGGGCTGCAGCCCTCCCAGCCCCCATGCATCCTACGCCTATGGTTCAGAAGGCCTTCCAAACCTACTAAACCTACCGTTTTGAGAATGTCGGAGTCAATAAAAGACAAATTCCGAGTCTACCAAGTCTACCGTTTTCAGAATTGCCACCAATCAAACACACCCATTGATTCTCAGTGCTCAAAACTTTGGCTAGTCTGCATTTTAGCGGACCAGCTTTCAATATCGGCAAGTAATGTGTCATGGGGTAAGGGTTGGGGTAAGGGTTAGGGTCAGGGTTAGATTTTGGAAAAGGGGTTTTTAGGGTATGTTAGGGTTAGTTGGGGTGAGTTAGAGTTAGTTAGGGTAAGTTAGGGTTAGTTAGGGTAAGGTAGGGTTAGTTAGGGTGGTAAGGAAGGGTTTAGTTAGGGTTAGTAGGGTGTTTGTTCAAACACGTTCCCGAGAGCTATGACATAAAGCTGGTCGGCTAAAGTGCAGTCGTCTCAAAACTTTTGTTTCTATATTTCAGGCATCTTTGCAGCAAATGCGTGATATGGGGATAACAAACGATAGTCTCAGTTTGAGGGCTTTACAACAGACTGGTGGCAATGTCGAAGCAGCGTTAAACTTGATTTTTGAAGGGGGTATGGAATAACTGCAAAATTTAATTTATTTAATTTATGTAGTTTGTTGTTTCTAATATTGAATTCTACAAAAACTTTGTTATTTATCTTTGTGTCATTGAAATGTAGATAGTTGTTGGAAATATCATCAGCCTTAATGAATTCCGCAAATTTTAATAATTTGGACTCTTATGTTCGTGAAAAAGCGGGTTGGCACTCCCACCGTCTGTGCAGAAGGTCATGGGTTTGAGTCCTAGGTTACCCCATCGGGAAGTATACCACCTCTCATCCTATAAATTCGATATGCTTTTATCCTTCAGGAAAAGCTTAAAGTCCTTTGGATGAACTGCCAGTAAGGGTGATCTGTTCGGCCTAAAAAATGAGCCATTTTGGTTTTCTATAGACAGGATAATGAAACAAATTGTGCGGTTGCATGCAGTTTTAGGTTTGTGGAGAAGTTTTAACATTATCAAAACGAGGAACTCTTTTTCCTTACATGCAAGCTACGGGCAACTTACATACTTAGCATAAATTCACTTCGTACTACTGGAAGCGACGTGATCTAGGAAGACACCGCAAGAAAAGTTATGATTAGGCAAAAGCGGTTAAGCCATTTTAACACAAATATATGATGAAATTTGAAAGAATTTACTTTGGTCCTTGCTTCGTGACTAAAGACCGACCCATTTCAGAGTTGTTAATATTGGACATGGAACGAAAGTGCTTCTATTAAATGACAGAAAGAAATTCGGTAGTGTCATAAAAATTTCTAATAATGCACATTTATGTACTCACAATTTAATTGGAATATCATATTGCTGTCGCTCGAGGTCCCTTATTTAGAGATAACTATGTCCAATTTTGTACCTCGTATAAATCTTTATCTATGATTTCTGGTTGCTCATCTTTATACAACATACTCCATATTATTATCAGTTTTGCCAAGAATGATCCTTCATGGGCCTCTACTCTTGTCAGAATTTTCTTGATTTTTCTAAAAAGTAACGAGTTGATTTACAAAAAATTTTGTTGGTCGATTCAAACTTAATGTTAAGTATCTATATATAGTCCATCCCACGTGTTATGTTGAAAAATCGTGCACACGAAAATGAAGTTAAATTATTTGAGTGTCATGGCTTTTTAATGCGTTTAAAAGTGCGTTTAAAATTGTCTTTCTCTTTTCAAAAGCAGCATGTAAGTTTGATCAACTTTTTGAAAGATGCTAAGATTAATATGTGTGCACTGTAAGTGAAATATAAAAAAAATTGACTATATTAAAGTTCCTAGTCTTTCCACAGAATGTGTAGCTCCCTAGCAGGGGCGGGAGTGTTGTGTACAGATCATTCACTCCAACGTATCAACCAATTTTCACAATAACTTCATTATTAGGTGCATAACTAGTGCTCTTCGCAAAAGTCGACTCAAAAAGCCAGAGTCGAGAAAAAGGTCAAGACTTCCTCCGGATGCCAGTTTCGTTAGTTAAACCTTCCTCATTTTATCAAGTCAAAATAACCAGCTTTTTCTTGCGTTGTTTATAACCCCAACATTTATAAACCAGTTGCAGTTGCCAAAATAACCCAAAAACTTTCAAGGTTTCTTATAAAGATTACTAAACCTTCCTCAAATATGACATTAACAAGCAAACCTTCCTCCAGCTCACAGCCGTGGAGCCGTGACGTTAGCTGCACTCTGCAAAAAGCTATAAACTTACTTCGTATCCGCCGTAACATGTAGCAGAGCAATTCGTAACAAATCTGTCGTGCTGCTGTTGTGATTCAGTTTGCTCGCCTGTGAAAGGACGGAGAATAAATAAATGTAAGCTAAGGATGGGAAGCTTCAGTTTTTAGGCCATATAATGAGAAAGGAGAAGCTTGAAAACCAAATACTGACGGGACGCATCGAATGAAAGAGAGACAGAGGAAGGCAGAGACAGACATTCCTTGGAAGTTTAAAGAATTGGATGACCGAACAACTACCAGACAGAAATAGAAGACATGTGACAAACCAGTATCTTCTGCAAACATCAAAGGATAGGAAAATGTGGAAAACGATGACCCCCACATTTTGAAAGAATATGGTACCTAGAGAGAGACAGAAGGGTGGGGAAAACGACGAAAATGACTTTAAAGCAAGCGTTCCACCTTGAAGTAGCCGTTTTTATGTTCAAGCTCATTAATTTTTGTGCAAAGAAAATGCGCAAGAGTAGTTTGGTCTTTTTTTAAAACAAGTTTGTGAATCATCTGATCCTCAATAGACAATAACGCTAAAGATGGCGGCTCCAAAAACTCTGTTGTGTTTTGCTGCAAAGCATGCTGGTAAAAAGCTCCATGACGACCACCTAACGACATAAAAATTTTGGTCTGCCTTTCGACTAGCTAGCTTGAATTCGAATCGACCTTGAATTCGAATGCAACATGGTTCGAAAGGAAACCTTTCCAACGCAAAAAAGTAAAGTTTTGATTCGAATTGAAGTTTCAATAAAAGATTCTCGTTCGAATTACAAAATTTTCCTATTTGTTTACATTGATTCCTTCTTCCGAACTTTACCACAGCTAGCTAGTCGAAACGGCAGACCAAAATTTTATGTCGCTAGGTGGTCGTCAGGGAGCTTTTCACCAGCATGCTTTGCGCGGCCGCCATGTTTAGCGTTATTTTCTATTACAGCAATATCAATAATTTCATAATCCTTAGGTCTGTCAAGATAAATTCTCAAGGAAAATATATTTCAGAAGGCAAGTGAACCAAAATTAAACAGCACACAATATTGAATCTGCTAGGCAAGGGGAAAATCGAGGTTACAGTCTCATAAAATTCCTCGAAGACACATAGTTTAGAGCACAACTAACCTCATTAATGGCTTCACTGGCCAAAGCAATCCATCTGTCATTTTTGTCTTTGCTGAAACACCAAATACTCATCAGAGCCAAACGGAGGAGGGAACTGAATTGAATCGCTTCCATATCATTTTGAGCCGCAAGCTGAACACAACGGCGTATTGTAAGTTCGGCAACCAAAGGGAGACCAATTTTCGAATAGATGCCACTGAGAACCTTTAAACAATGAAAGAATTAAGGTTGTTATGAATTGAATTGAATCAAAGAGATGCTGCTGGATGCCTTTTTATGGAACTTTTGTTTGAAAGAAAGACTGCGGGTGACATGGTTAAATCTAGACTTATTACAGTAAATTCTAGTTTCTCTAAAAAAGGCTTCCTCCAAACTGAGACTGCACAGACTGGAAGTAAAAAAACAACCAGTGAAAACACCAGCCAATCTACAGTAACTTTTGGCACAACCAATCAGGTTGAATGATAGCATATTATTTTCTCTGATTGGTCAATTCAAATACTGGGCAAACTGCATATTATTGGGCAAACTGCGTTCGACTGTTGCACCTAAAGACTATCTGCTCTGGAAGCTGTGAGCAGTCCAGCAGATTATTTCTGAGAAAGATTATTGCTTAAAGGTTGCTGCTTTAATTAACGAGTCAAAGAAATATCTTTACTCTACTTTATCAAACGTAAGTTGTAAGAAGCAAATTTATCCAGTGTACAGACCTGATATTTCCAAACTGCTTCACCATTAGAATCACAAATCTGCTTCATCGCTGCCAACAAATCATCCACAATTTCACCTTGGGATATCTTTAGCATGATTTCGCTAACCATTCTCAAGTACGACAACTCACTGCAAACTTCAGGGTTTTCTTCGTACTGCGACATTGCATTTTCAGATAACAACATTGCGATATCGAAAACACCATCGTGTAAATATGACCATATAAGTTGTTTGATTGTCCATATACGGAGATTGATTGCGATGGTAATTCGTGGCGTTAGCTGTTGTGAGATTGTTGTCTTTAAGACTTCTTGTAAATGAGCAAGGTTCTCCTCGGCTGCAAGACAAAAAGGCGTTTCTCGTATTACTTTTAATTGAATAACCGTTTACTACACACAAATAACTAATATTATATAAGAAATTAGTAATCTTTCACTATTATCATAAAAAATACTGCTCTAGGAGAGGGACCTTTACACCTAAGGAGTTAGGCCACAAGAGAGCTCAAATTCCGATGCTTTTGAAATCGTTAAAACTGTGCAGTCTTGAAGCAAACACACTTCATATCTCAAAATTTAAATGAAACATACCTGGTGACCCAAATGTGAAAAAATCAAATAAATTTGATCATGCAAAAAACAGACGGTTTTCTTTCGTTGCCACTGCTGAAGTTTAAATTGCTCTATCTGAAATTCACTCAGTAGAAACTTAATGGCAAGAAACAGTATTTGTCCGTCTGGTTTTTCTCCATGTAATTTATAGATAAAAAACCTCCTTCCTATCAGCCCAAGGTAGAAACAGAAAGCAGATTCCGTCAAGTTATTGCAAATTCACAACGGAAAAATCAACTGAAACTCCTAGCGCCATTTACCCCGGAAGAAGCTAGCGTCATGCTGCAAGATTGATGTAACGTTATGTAGATTAGAAGAACACGAAACATTACCTTTCTGCAGTGCAAGCCTTGAAGTAGATATCGCCAATGAGCCAAACGAAGCGCCATCACTGCATATACTATACGTGAGTGCAGCAGCAGATAATAGTGTCCAGTTTTCAGGTTGTTGAGGGTTCGTATGAACAGCTTTCTGTGCTGCACGCATACATGCCAGATGTGAGCTGTGATTGGTTAATTTCGATGCGAATGATTTTGAACCAATAACTGCAGCTGATATCAGCATGGAGGATTCCTGTGGGCGTGATAATGAAAGTTATAGATCTTGCATGAAAATGACTTTTACGTAACAGTAGCAGCATATGCGTCGAATCTTTGCATAACTTTAAAATTAATCATGTTAAATGCTATTGCTCCATTCTTTCAAATGATTTGCTCGAAGGGAACTTTAGGTAGTTTGCTATAATCCCAGAGAGAGTATTTTTGAAATCATCATTTTTTTCAGAATTACAGCATTTTTTAGATTTATGCCAGTTTCTAAGCTGTGACGTTATCAAATTGCTAAATCGTAAACAATAAAAGCTACAGACTTTTGCTTGCTACCATCTTGTAGACCATCAAAAACTGAGTATTTCTTGTATTGATCATATTGATTTTCCTCAATCAGTTTAGAATTTATGGTGCATTTAATGTGTCAAAACTTTAGATACTTCCTCTGGTACATCCTTTTATAAAACATAAAAACGCTGTAACTCCAAAAATAACGGTTCCCGACGAGCAATTCATTTGAAAGAATGGGGCAATAACATNTTCTGTGCTGCACGCATACATGCCAGATGTGAGCTGTGATTGGTTAATTTCGATGCGAATGATTTTGAACCAATAACTGCAGCTGATATCAGCATGGAGGATTCCTGTGGGCGTGATAATGAAAGTTATAGATCTTGCATGAAAATGACTTTTACGTAACAGTAGCAGCATATGCGTCGAATCTTTGCATAACTTTAAAATTAATCATGTTAAATGCTATTGCTCCATTCTTTCAAATGATTTGCTCGAAGGGAACTTTAGGTAGTTTGCTATAATCCCAGAGAGAGTATTTTTGAAATCATCATTGTTTTCAGAATTACAGCGTTTTTTAGATTTATGCCAGTTTCTAAGCTGTGACGTCATCAAATTGCTAAATCGTAAACAATAAAAGCTACAGACTTTTGCTTGCTACCATCTTGTAGACCTTCAAAAACTGAGTATTTCTTGTATTGATCATATTGATTTTCCTCAATCAGTTTAGAATTTATGGTGCATTTAATGTGCCAAAACTTTAGATACTTCCTCTGGTACATCCTTTTATAAAACATAAAAACGCTGTAACTCCAAAAATAACGATGATATCAAAAACGCTCTCTCCGGAATTATGGCAAATTACCTGAAGTTCCCAACGAGCAATTCATTTGAAAGAATGGGGCAATAACATTTTACACGTTTAATTTTAAAGTTTTGCAAAGATTCGACGCCTATGTTAACAGCAGCAACGTTCGAACAATCTACTGAGCATTAACCCTGGGTCACAGTATTTCTAGAAAAATAACAAAGGACTAAGGATACTTAAGGGAAGGGTGGGAAAGAACGAGAAAAAGTTAAATATTGTATTCATTTAAAGCAATCAAAGCGCACGTCTTGAATTTAATGACTCAAAACTTCAAATCAGATTTATGCCTGCCAATCAGAACTTGGGGCAGACTCTCTTGATCGTTAATGAAAGTTTACTGGCAACAGATGAAGGGGAATGAATTAAATAGTTCATCAACAGAATAAAAATTGAAAACTAGAATTTTAGATAGGGCATCTGCCAAAAAGGAGATCATTGATGCGTTAAAAATATTTTTTAAATTCCCTAAAAAACGTAAAATAGGATATATACATCAGACACTATTCTACCGGATGAGCCGATAAAAACAATCCCCGCTTGCAAGGCAAGTGCTCCCTGGATATCAAGGCAATAATATTGGCAAATACATTGTGAATAGTGGACATCTTCAAATACATTTTAAAATTTACCTAACTGAAATCGGCCACTCCGGTCTGAAATTATGAGGGATTTTCTCGTCAAAGCCCAAATTTTCCGAATATTTCTGCCTTACAGCAATGACTTCCACACGTTTTAGCACGTGTTATCCTCGTGGGAGAATGAAATCGTCCGGAATAATGTTGTTATGCCAAAGGGATAACATCCTCCCAAAGGGATAACACGTGCTAAAGTATGTAAAAGCCATTGCTGTACGGCAGAAATATTAGGAAAATTTGGTCGTGATTTAAGGCCTGTTTTGAAGGTTTTTTAAAGGGGTTTTCTCGAGAAAATCCCGCATGATTTCAGAACGGAGTGGACGATTTCAGTCAGGTAAATTTTAAAATATATTTAAATAAGTCCACTATTAAAAAATGTATTTGCTAAAATTATTGCCCTGATATCTATGGAGCAGAGGCCTTGCTTTGCAAATGGGGATTGTTTTTATTGACTCGCCCGGTATTCAAATATCGCTCTTTTCAAATAGCACCATAAGATCTTTAGGTAAATACCAACAACGTTTACTTTGTACGAAAAAGGGGAATAGGTTGATCTGTGTGCTTACATTTGATTGCTCTAGCTCGGATGAAATGACAGCGCATCTGCCAGCAGCCTACGAAAACAAGAATAAAAATTCGAGTTCATGGAATAATTCGAAAAACATGATGAAATTCGCTTCGTACGATTATTGTGAAAGTAATAAACCACGCCCCTTCCAATGTTATAAAGTTATTTTCTGATTCGTCTAACTCAATCAAAATAACTTTATTTACTTATCAACACTACTTTATAATTAACGCTAAGATACAACCAATAATTGATATCTTATTGTACAGTATTATGGTCAGTCTAGCGATTCTGAGCCAGATGTCGAGCTCCCGAAACAAAACCACTCATCAAATATCAAGGTTCCGAAGGAGGGGAGGGCGGGGTGGGGTTGTAAGTATTACTTTCAGAATCACTATCGGCGTGTGATAACTTTAACCTTGTTCTTTGCTTATATACCTTGTAGTCTCTTGGGTCTTATTCTATGCAGTACAGCAGTTTACTTATCTCAGGGGAACCTATCAACCGCTTGTATATCTCATGGGATAAGTAAATTAATTGAACTTTGAACCTGGAATGTGTCAAAGTGAACCATGTTTCTCCAAGACTAAATATAAATCGGGACAGCAGGAATTTTTAATGAAAACTATAAATTACTGGAATGGAAAAAACAAGTGATTCCTTACTTCCAAAGGCAGTAAGGGTGACCTTTGGCATATGAATCTTGCGAGCCTGTTCCAATGTTTTGCACTGTGTGGATACCTAAAAATAAACAAAGGAATTATATATGTAATAAGCCAATAATTATTAGCCTGCGTGAAGACTTTGTTGGTCACTGGGGAGGAGGGGAAAGAAATGAACTACAAAGTCTGCGCAACGCCGTGAATTTTCTTGTTTTAAAACTTTCAATGTGATTGCGCAAGCGAGATGCCCTTTGTTTTCTTTTGTTAGGATAGCCAATCAGTATCGAGTCCTTCAAACCCCGGACCCAATAGATTTAACGAAAGACAGTCTGTATTGTCTTTTTCACAAAGCGAGAAAAAGTTCATTGTCATCAAAGTGCTCAGTAGTGGAACAAAATGGCGGATCGCGAAGGGAAGCAGCCCGGAAGCAGTTAAGATTATCGTGTGAACATGTTAAAGATTGGGATGAATCGAAGTTTCAGAGTGGCCTAAATCATGCCCAACGCATTTTTAAGATCCATCGGATCCTTGATGAGCAGAAAATTGTGATGAAGAAATTTCTTTAAGGAAGCAACGTGTAAACTTCAGTGCACCGATTGGTTTTAGAAAGTCTCTCGTCTTTCAGAGTTTGCCTTTGATTGCTGACTGTATGCTGGACAGACCACTTTTCACAAGTATTGTGCTGTTGATTTGCCCGTTACAAGCCTTAATGATTGATCAAGTTAAATTCCTCCGTGATTCCATTGGCCTAACCTAAATGCAGCGTAACTTTCTTCGCTTCTTCAACAAATCTACGCATCGGCGACAGATATATTTATTGACATTTAATTCTTTGATACAGATCGCACAAGCCACCACTTTGTTTCGGAATTTCTTTGCGATTCGAACTCAAAATTGCACAATCTTCTGACAAAGATGATGTCATGGTCATGTGATGAAAAACAAGAAAATGCACGGCGTTGCGCAGACTTCGTAGCTCCTTTCTTTCCCCTCCTCCCCAGTGACCAAAAAGTCTGCACGCAGGCTAATAATTATAAGTAAATCACATAGAAGTGCTTAAGATAGTGACTAACACGATAGTTTTGATTTCATTCGTTAGAATCAACAGAAAGATGTCAGTATGTTTCAACAAATCTGACAAGAATTCGTTTCAATCAATGACATAAAATGAAGTCAGCAGCTTTCAAAAAAGATTTTAAATGCAAGTTTATATATCAAAACAATAAGTAAACTAACGAAGGCAAGAAAACAAATCATAAAAAAAAATCACAGATTTCTTTGGCCTGGAGGACAAAGCTTCATATATGTCAGCTAATTGAACCTAGCGCTAGTGCCCACCAGGTGGACAGCATCCCTTAAGATCTTCCTGCACGCTTGTGCGAATTATTGCTCTAAGCAATCTAATCCCTGACAATGTTAGCTTGCGTATCTCAAATAACTTGCCACAGGGATTTTACATCGCAGAACTCTTTGTGGCATCTCTATCATTTAATATTTACAAATCTTGTTTCATTACTTAAAATTAGACATCCGAAAAAGAGCTTTCATATATCATCGTGATCCATGGCTGAAGATTGCTAAGATATTGGGTGTGTCAATCGAGCAAGCCAAGAAAGTGGCACAAAGTAAACACGAGTTCGCCGAGCTGGTCCGGAAACGGACTAATTCGCCTCTCTGACTTTAAAGAAGTTGTTTGGAGGATTATACAGGTACAGGTATCGGTGTTTGCTTTCGAATAAAACATTCATTGGGTAAAATTTCAACTCCTAATTTGGGCCCAGAAACTTCTTGCGAAAAGAAATTTTCAAAAGACTATAATTGAAATATTGACAATCAGTCTTTTGATAAAGCTTAGATATGTTTACCTTCTAATAACTCTCTCGACATGTCTTTTGGCCGCGGCTATGTCTCCCTGGAACAGAAATGAAATTGTTACAATATCAACAAAGTTTATCAAGAACAAGAATGATGAAAAAAGCGAAACAGCAGACACGCGTTTGAGAGTAAGTACATCATTTCGTGCAGCTTCAAACACCTTCTCACCTGCAGTAGATGGATTGCTGAGTTCAAGAAAGCAAGATGTCCTTCAACTGATTCTGTTTCTGAAACAAAACATAGAATTTGATCAGACATCCTATATTTCCATTTCGATTTTTACAACCATATTTTATCATTTAACCATGACACAAAGAAAGTATATGGCAAAGCTATACACTGTTCCCAATTGAGTGGTCACATGGACAAAAAACATTATTTTGGACCTGCTCTAAATATCTTCAAAGAATTCTGGTATGAACCACATTTAAAACAACTTTATTCAATATGGCAGGTAACTCTCTTTTTAAAAAGTTATTAGGGACATACACAGCTTTCTTTTTCGAAGAGTGCGTAGAGAATCCAGGAGAGTATGTTATTTCTGTAGCGTGTTAGAATAAATCAAAACAAATAAATAAATTGAAACAACCAATCAAATGTACACATTTCAATGTAAAGGTAGGCAGGGTTAGTACAATCTCTGCTACAGTTATGTTATCTAAAATTTCGTCAACATTTTGACCGAAAATCGAGCGCACGTCGATCAGATAGCTTGTGAAGGATCGCTAACGGACCTGAACAGTTTTATCTTTAAATAATGTACGCCAGGGTGCCTAAGATTGTTTAATGACTTACTATTGTCTGGATGCTTCTCGATTTCAGCTATAGCAGCATTAGCCAAAGTGTGATCTTTAGACAGAAGACCAAATGCAGCCAAAGCCATCAAACCTTGTTCACTTGGAGATCCTGTTTGCGAGCTAAAAACATTTCACAATAGACTGTAATTCTTTTACAAAACAAAACTTTCTTTTGAAAATCTATTATGATAGTAGAGTGTTGAAATAATGTAACTCTCTTTTTTAGTTAGTAAATATTTGCCACGGCCCCGAAAAGCAGACAATTTGGACTGACAGTGTTATTGTATCAAGAAATTACGAATGAAAATGAAGTGGAAGACGTATTACATCAGAAGTATTCTCACTCTTGCTATTGAATGTAGATACTGCAAAAATGACGACAACAACATTGAATTCCAATAACCAGCATTTCAAAAATATATATGGATACCTCAATAACACAAAGGAATACAATTCAATGTATAGCCCGCTTTCTAACCGCTAACAGAGGTTGCAGCAATGTTGGGAGTAATTTATTGGCAGACGTATTACACGATTCTCAATCACCCCATTACCAGACCGGTTGTTTTCCAATTTTACAATTGAGTTACTAGGGAAAACTGGGATGAATGTAATCATTCTAATTTATGAATGCAAGAAAACTAAAATTAAGATGTCCAGGTCTCTTTATTGGTGCATGAAGAAGAAGATAACACATCAAAATCCTCGCACACGCAAATAATGGTTTGTCCAGAGTCAATTTGTAGTAGATTCTGAGGTGGATTCTACCTTGTTGTAGAACGACAAGCCACTATTGAGTCTAAAATAACCAAGTTACCTCTTGAAGAGCAGCGACTTAGCCATTTCTGATTTACCCATCGCATATCCCACAATTCCCATAGCAGCAAGAATGTCTGATTTGTCCCGCTCGCTCTCAACGAGACTTAGTGCTTGCTCGTACGCTAAATAAAGAAATAAAAAACAACTAATAGAATTTAAGTTTACCTTAAGTTTCTAATCACCTTACAAATCTGTTCGAAAGGTTGTCAGACAATAGTGCTAGAGAGCTCCGTAATACTACCGGGTGAGTCAGAAAAAACACTCCCCGTTTGAAAGGCCACTGCTCCCTGGATATCGAGACAATAATATTGGTAAATATATTGTTTAATAGTGGACATGTTCAAATAAATTCGAAATTTTACCAGACTGAAATCGGCCACTCCCTTCTGAAATTAGGAGGGATTTTCTCAAGAAAGCCCCTCCAAGAAACCTTAAAAAACGGCATGAAATCACGACCAAATTTTCGTCATATTTCTGCCTAAATAGCAATGACTTGTACATGCTTTAGCACGTTTTATCCCTTTGGGAGGATGAAAGTGCCATCCCTGGAAACATAACAACAATATTCTCGGAGATTTTATCCTCCCAAGAGGATAACACGTGCTAAAGCATGTGCAAGTGTGCAAGTCATTGCTGGAAGGCAGAAATATTTGGAAAATTTGCTCGTGATTTTAGGCCTGTTTTGAAGCTTTNAATCAAATGCTCATACATTCAGCAGCAGTTTGAATTTCATACCTCTCAAATGCAACTGCTGATTGACTGTATAACGCTTCATGTTCTAAGAGCGTACCAAGCAGGTTAAAGGCACATGGGTTGTTAGGCACACGATCTACAATGTAAAATCCAAGGTAAGGTTGTGGTAAAACAAACGTAATTTACATGCTTTATTTGCAGCTGTAAGTTAAATCGTGGGCATGGAATGAAAACAGTGTGAGAAAGAGATGCTTGGTCTCATGGGTTGCAGCAATTTGATTCATTCACAATTTACTGACCTTTTTACAGATTGTTTGGCTAACTCTTAAAATGGTTAAAGGGGTATTTAGCACGGAATATATAACCACAACATATTACAAGAGCTATCTAGATGAGAAAGAAACTTTGGCTCCTCTGTACCTTTACAAAATAGCATGTTGTGGAAACACAGAAGAATCCATATTTTGGGCATCCTTTCATCAAGGAGGCCTTATCATATATGGCTTGAATTCGTCTAGAGTAATTGTCTGCGACAGTTCTTCTTTGCTTTAGCATCATCAACTGGACGTGCCGTTATAAATAGAATCAGAGGGGTGGCAACAGATGTACCTGAAAATTCCCATATGTGTGAAGGACATGTGTCGAGGAGATTTGCAGTCAGGTAAATTAAAGGCCTACAATCGCAACAATTATTTACCAGTTTGAGTTTTCTTATTTTCTGGGGCTAGCAACTTGGAGTCACTTCACATTGCACATAATTCAAAACATCGTGCAAAAGCCTTGAAATAATTCGTCAACAACATGTAGTTTTCAACGAAGCCCCATAGATTACCTGTATATTTTTGTGCGCAAACAGATGCATTGGCAATTGCTTTTCCAACTGATTCAGGGATATTGAAAGAGCTGTATCGTCTTGCATTCATCTTTCCTTTGGAGTACAAGTCTTTCAGCGAGAAGCAAACCCATTTGGCATAAGCTAAGAAGCACTCGGTCTGAAAGGGAATAAAATGCCATCAACTAAAACATATATCAAAAGGCCCTTCAAAAGGTGTTGGCTCTTCAATTCTTGCGTCGCAGAAAAGTGAATCCAATTCAGTTCATTTAAAAAGTACCTAACAGTGCAAACAGAGCACCAAATGAATGCTGGGGGGTAGCGATTTTTATGTTGATTTCTTGTTAGTCATGTGTGAATCTTTGGTTTAATTGTTCAAGAAAACTTTTTTCAAATGCAGAGCTTTTAAAATATGCTTTACACTTTCCCTCTAATCGCCTCTACGAAGCTGCAGTCAAGTGGTTCAGTCTTTTGTCAGTGTTTCTGTCGAATATCACATCCATCTATGAACATTGAGAGCCAAGTTTGTAAATCATTCTGGTGAAGTTGTACACACAGCTATTCACAAATTCACAACCCATTACGGAGGCCTCATAATAGCAAAGTCTGGCAACTAGTTAAACGTTTGTATGTGCTTATGAAAGTATCTGGCTGTCGTCCTTCAAACTCTCTTGTCTTCTGCGTGATTAAAACTCAGTTTCTACATGTTTGTAATTAGTGTCACATTCTAAAGACCGATTCCATGACATAGCCCTGTCAATAAAGCGCTGAAAAGTTGCGAAGGCATACACGATAACAAGTCATATGTGTAGCAAAACAACACAGTAAAACATTTCTAAAAACAGCAAACTTACATGTGAGCCTAGTTCACTGGAATGACGAAACAAATCCATTGCATCCGCGTCTCCAATTATTTCAGCGATCGAAGCCTGATAGAACATAAACAAAACAAAGTGATGTCAAAAGTTTAAATTTTAATTTTTAAAAATTTAAAATTTTAATTTCTGTGGCGCACTAGAGAATTCCAATAGACGATTACGGAAAAGATGGCGTCGGGGGTATTTGGCCAAGATGCATTGCGTTCTATACAAGAATCAATAGTGATTCTATAGAAATTCGCTCATTAAATGCAATGCATCTCTATCAAATGCCCCTCGACGCCATCTTCCCATAATCGTCTATTTGCATTCACACGTAATGAGGCTTTTCCATTGAGGCAAACTAACTGTTGTTTTCCTCAATATTATTTCTTTTAAAATTATGATATTACAAATTCTAACAAACATACACGAGAAAATTACATAATCTGTAAGACTATTTAAAGTTTTCGAGATAAAAAAATGAACTTCGTAAGCTTTTCCTATTAGTTTCAATGCAATTGAAGAAATAAAGGTGATTAAACCAAGGAAGACATAATGTGAATGAACAAGTATACCTGACCAACCCAAGCTGGCGTGTACGACGGATCCGCATCTTGAGCTTTCTTGAAAGCTTCATGCGCAACCTGAAAAATGAATAATAAAACAAAAAATACTAGATAAAAATACTAAATAAAGATTGAAACAAATGAAATAAAAATACTAAGCAAAAATAGAAATACCGAGCTAAAATACCACATAAATTTTGCTTTTCAGGAAAAATCTAATGACTGATTACTTCTAGTAACACCGCTTGAAAAGGGGTGCACAAACTTTTATCCAATGGAAGTATTTTGATGCATGTCCTAAAATATTCAGTTGCTACTTCATAGTTGACCAGTTCGAGTTCAATTGATAAAAGACAATATTTTTTACATCAAAATTTAGATACATGGAAGTGAAAACGCTGATTATTCTGAGAATTGCAATAAGAAAATGTTAGTGAACATTATGACTACCTGAACTTTATTGTATTTGAGATACAATGCACCAAGATTTGTCCATGCTTCAGCATTCTGGAAAGGTAAGAACAGAGATATAATTGCGTACAAAAAAGGATGCGACGTCAGAAAAAATCGATTGAAGATTAAAGATTGAAAGGTTCTCATGTAAATAAAGATCTAAGTTCAATGTAAAGCAAAAATGACAGTGTGCTGCTTGAGTTGATTCAGTCATTACCTTTTCATACCTTTTCGATACAACAAATTCCTTATCAATTTTCCCAATATTCCACCAATCAAAATCCACTCTCCACCCTTGAGTCTGAGCAAATCTTGCGTGGCGTTGGAGGCTACTCTGCTAGCTTTACAAATTACAATTTACATACAACTAACCACTAATAATCTGTACGTAATACCTATTTTAGGTTTTGTACAATAATGGATAGATAGATAGATCAAGCGAGCTTGTAGGCCACTCGAAATATAAATAAAACACTCAAGTAATGAAACCATAACAAACCTGTGGTTCCAGTTGCAAGGCCTTTATAAAAGCATGCTGACTCAATTCTGGATTTGCAATGTCTACAAGAATTCAAATGGCAGTTGACAAGCATGATATGTTTGATGTTTAGGCAATGACATTTATGAATTAGATTGCAGCTTCTATCGTTGTCCAGCCTCGATACCATCTAATTTGCAAGAGTTTATGTCTTCAAAAGAAGGCCCTCATTTGAATTTGTGATTCTTTTGTAAAAGAAATTCGACTCGACACATCTTTGTTTACTTTTAGAAAGAAAGAGACTTGGAATCGTTATTTGAATCTGAGCAAGTGTCAAACGAGCTCTAGCGCCCCTGGCGGTGATCCCGGGCAAAACGAAGGGGAATGATAATTTGCAGAAACGCTTTAGAGTGCACATGGTTTGGAAGTTTTATCCACAGGCTATTTTGCTTGCTACATGAAAATTAGTCTCCCCTTGTTTGATAAAGTAACCCCTGCGTAGCATGATTTCTATTATTCATCTAAAATTACAAATTAGACAAAACAACACTCTATAACAACACACTACAACTTGCCATAAACAGAATGACCGCAACATGTGAAGGACGGACCTGAACAACCAGAGATCACGCCTAGGGTGTTCCACATTTTCGCATTCTGTGAATCCAAACTGATTGCCTTCTTGATGAACTAGATAAAAGAAAGAATTTCAATTTATTAAAATTAACTCAGAATACTGCAGAAAAACTTTTCAAGCAACTTAAGGAGGACACCCTCTCTAAATTTGACCAAAAAGTGGGAAACATGTTTCCACCAATTTTCAGCAGGTCATTAACCTATGAAAGCGCGCATTAGGTCCATTTCGGTGTTTAGGCACTGCCTATTCTTAAATCTATGTTTTATAGGTAGTAGTATCGTTTTTCTCCATAGCCACCACAGAGCAACCACTTGAAAAAAATTATTTTTGTTGAACTTGTCCTTGGTCCTTGACTCTCTTGTCCAATACTTTTGTCTCTCTTTGAAAGAGAGGTCAGAAGCAAGAGAGGATGCTTCATAATCATGGGTCCCCGTGATCGTTCAAAACAGCAAGTTTTTGCTTGCAAAGAAGTCTTGACATTAACCCAATTTTAAGCAACGATCTGCGTTGAATGCTTCAGATAGGAGTATCATGAGCAAAGAATTTAGCTAACAAACAAATTTCCAGCACTTTTAAAGGTAATTCGAACGAAAATGTTTTGGATGTTTATGGAGCAGATGTTTATCTAAGCTTGTGCAACGAAGATTAAAATTAAACATGCTTCTGTTCCCTTCATCAACAAGCCACTTTGTAACGAATATGCATGCAAAAATCCATTTTGAAAAACTGCTTAGCATCTTGACTCCCGCACTGGTTACATCATGCCTTTTTCATGAAGAACTTTTGGATTAATTTTGATACGTTAAATCTTTTTGCCATAGTTGGTGGGAGGCGAAGATTTTTGCCATATGAGGTAAGAAATTTGAGGGATGGTGTCAATGTTTACGGCAAGGGAAACTGGAAGGCAATCGCCGAAAGTTTAAAATTTGAAAGCAGAACTCAAACTCAGTTAAAAGACAAATGGAGAACATTAAAACGAAAGGTCTAACTTTTAAATAAGTAAAATTTTGTTTGTATAATCAAGGGTGTCAGGACACCGATTCAGTAATTAATAAATAAATATTTACTTACCTTGTTTTGTTTGTTTTTGTCTTCTTCGTTTTGTCTCTCCCTGCCTTGTGAGCTTATGAGCAACATTTCAACCACTTAAATTAGGCCAACCACTTTTTCGAATCTACTTCCCTTGTATTCCTGTGTGTATGTGCGCTTTCACAGAAGAAAGGGTTTTAAACCGCGCTTGGCCTAATTTAGGTGGTTGAAATGTTGCTCATAAGCTCACAAGGCAGGGAGAGACAAAACAAAGAAGACAACAACTCACAAAACAAGGTAAGTAAATATTTATTTATTAATTACTTAATCGGTATCCTGACACCCTTAGTATAATATTGTAATTTTCAATTGTACAGTAAAAACCTGCATATAAGAACATGCCTTTTCATGCAGAACTTTTAGAATAAATTTTGATATGTCAAATCTTTTTGCCACAGTTAATCAAAGGAAAGCATGGACGGAGGAGGAGGTGGAAATGTTGAAGATGGGCATTGAGAAATATGGGGCGAGAAGATGGTAGGAGACACTGGACAATTACGACTTCCCGCCCTATACGACAAATATTGACTTGAAAGACAAATATCGAAACATGGTGAAGTACGGACATAATGCTGTCCTTCATCGCCGGAATACCAAAGCGTACCAAAGCTACAAAAGCACGAGGATAAATTTATATCGATAAAGACAATAAACTAGCAAAAGTGCGTTTTTACAAACCCTACGTGAAAAGTAAATAATGGGGCAAGCCCGAACAACGACAACCTAAAACAGAGCTAAGGGAATAGAAGATTGCTGCAAGTTAAGTGATTTTCGATCGCGCAAATTAACAAACTTTCATGAATAAGCAAATCAAAATCATTGTTAGCTCTGTTCAACACTGAAAAATCTTCCACCGACACGGCGTGACCTGATTGGTTAATATGGTCCCAGATGGCGGAGGGACTTACTTTTATTTCCTGACCTGCTTTATTTATTCCCAAGTGCTCCCTGCAGCTGTAAACAGTTTACGAGTTGTTTTTCCAAAGTACGAGGCATGGCAGCAAGGACACTCAAATTTGTAAACAACAGAAGAGCGAAATCATGAGAGTTGGAAAGCGGTCTTTTAAAAGGACAAAATGAATGGATGCGTTTTGGAGATTTGATAATACGATTTTGGAGATTGAAGTTAATAATACGATCTGGCATCGCCCTATCGCCCTAGGAAACCCATTCTTAGATAACATCTCCTTTATTCGAACAATTTCGCCGCGAAAGCTCTACGATTAGCAAATATGAATAGGGAGCACCGCGGGGAGCACTTCTGAAATATGGAGAAAGCTCATTTTGAAATATTTTATAGGTTTCTTATTCTGTATTCTTATGTGAAACAATTCAGTTTTTATAAATTTGCATTGCCAGGAAAATTTTCGAGTAAATAACATTTCCTGTTGGCTTAGAATGCCTATCTCGATCCTATGTTTACCAGTGCCAAATCG
Source organism: Aurelia aurita (assembly GCA_004194415.1). Taxonomy (NCBI): domain Eukaryota; kingdom Metazoa; phylum Cnidaria; class Scyphozoa; order Semaeostomeae; family Ulmaridae; genus Aurelia; species Aurelia aurita. The sequence goes on from REGM01000125.1 coordinate 794,992, forward strand.
GAAACTGTGACAATTTTTTAACACTTTTCTATGACAATTTTTTAACAGTTGCGGAATCACGGTACAAGACAAGCTACAAAAGCTACAAAATCGTGCGGCCAGAATCGTAACCAATAGCCCTTACAACGCTTCTGCTCTTCCAATTATAAAGCAACTGGGTTGGCAGACAGTACATGATTTGATTGTATCGGAAACATTGAAAATGATATACAAATGTACAAATGATGCAGCTCCCTCGTATTTTGCATGCCTGTTCGACAGGTTGTCAGAAACCTGTACTCGGGAACTTCCGGAACACCGAAACCGATCTATGTGCCCCGTTTCTACGAACAACATGTGGCCAAAAATGTTTTTCTTATTTGGTAACTTTACCCTGTTTAAATAAATAAAAATGAAAACATGAAATGAAATGAAATCACCATGAATCACCTTTGGGAGAATTTTTGCGAAAACACTTTTTACTTCGTCTTAGAACGCTTCTCACAGCTGCTCCTTAACGGACCATCAGTACTGAAGCCATGAAACGCAGCTTTGGTGTCGTTGCTCGATTTGACGTATCCAAATATGTTGCAAGTTGGCATTTCTTCTACCAGAAACACTTGGTTGGAGTGAGCAAAGTCGGTGGGGAGGGGGGGGGGGCG
>REGM01000125.1:796258-836198 GCA_004194415.1 Aurelia aurita
ATTTTCAAGGGGCCCTCCATTAAAAACAGTTACAATATAATCTAAAATAAAAATAGTCCAAACCTAATTAAAAAAAAAACCATAATGTTAAAACCTAATTACAATAATTGATAATTTATATTAAAAGAAAATATTTACAAAGAGAAAGCAAATTACAAATTTTGGGCAAGGGCAGACTCTGTAACACCAGCGCCAGCCACCCCCAATCGACATGCCAAGCCAAAGCAACCGGCGACCGTAGACCCGGACCACCAATCGCCCCAGCCCAGCTTGCCAACCAAGAGCAGCCAGCGCCCCCGCCACAAAATCCGGCCTTGCCCTCATGTCTGAATAAACTTTTTGAAGCTATTCAGAGAGGATTCCTGTTTGGACTCAGCTGAGAGGCTATTCCATAATTTTGCTCCCCGAAAAGAAAAACATTTTTGCCCATTCGCAGATTTTTTCTTTGGTAACCTTTTCGTCAGTGTCAGTATTACGGAGGGTACGGGCGGAGCATTGCGAGTTTCTTGTGAAAAGTCCACACAAGTATTGTGGAGCCAGCTCATTGAGTGATTTGAAGACCATTGTTTCAGACTCATCATCGTAGCCTATTGAGACAGTTGCTTCGTCGATTTTAGGGGGGCCACATATAACCAACAAATTTCTTTTCGATTGCCTCATCTCGTGCAGAAAGAGCGAATTTCCTACCTTGACTAAGTCCCTGATGAAAATGGAAGATCGAAAATAGTCAATAAGTGAATAGACTGATTATTGCGTCCCTTGTAGCATTGTGGTAAACATTGCTAAATAGGGCAAAGGCCGAGGTCATTCTCAAGGGGGGGGGGGGAGGCAAAGCACTGCTTACATCATACACTTTTCAACTTTTCATGAAGAACTTTTAGGATAAATTTTGATACGTTAAATCTTTTTGCCGTAGTTAAAAGGAAACCATGGACAAAACAAGAAGAGACTATGCTGAAAGAAGGGGCTGAGAAATATAGGGCGGGAAAATGGAAGGAGATATTGGAACATTACAACTTCTCGCCCTATACGACAAATATTGACTTGAAAGACAAATATCGAAACATAGTGAAGAATGGAGATAATGCTGTCCTTCATCGTCGGAATACCAAAGCGTACCAAAGCTACAAAAGCACGAGGCTAAATTTATATCGATAAAGACAATAAACTAGCAAAAGTGCGTTTTTACAAATCCTACGTGAAAAGTAAATCATGGGGCAAGCCCGAACAACAACCTAAAACAGAGCTAAGGGAATAGAAGATTGCTGCAAGTTAAGTGATTGTCGATCGCGCAAATTAACAAACTTTCACGAATAAGCAAATCAAAATCATTGTTAGCTCTGTCCAACACTGAAAAATCTTCCACCGACACGGTGTGACCTGATTGGTTAATATGGTCCCAGATGGCGGAGGGACTTACTTTTATTTCCTGACCTGCTTTATTTATTCCCAAGTGCTCCCTGCAGCTGTAAACAGTTTACGAGTTGTTTTTCCAAAGTACGAGGCATGGCAGCAAGGACACTCAAATTTGTAAACAACAGAAGAGCGAAATCATGAGAGTTGGAAAGCGGTCTTTTAAATGGACAAAATGACTGGATGCGTTTTGGAGATTTGATAATACGATTTTGGAGATTGAAGTTAATAATACGATCTGGCATCGCCCTATCGCCCTAGGAAACCCATTTTTAGATAACATCTCCTTTATTCGAACAATATCGCCGCGAAAGCTCTACGATTAGCAAATATGAATAGGGAGCACCGCGGGGAGCACTTCTGAAATATGGAGAAAGCTCATTTTGAAATATTTTATAGGTTTCTTATTCTGTATTCTTATGTGAAACAATTCAGTTTTTATAAATTTGCATTGCCAGGAAAATTTTCGAGTAAATATCATTTCCTGTTGGCTTAGAATGCCTATCTCGANTGGATGCGTTTTGGAGATTTGATAATACGATTTTGGAGATTGAAGTTAATAATACGATCTGGCATCGCCCTATCGCCCTAGGAAACCCATTTTTAGATAACATCTCCTTTATTCGAACAATATCGCCGCGAAAGCTCTACGATTAGCAAATATGAATAGGGAGCACCGCGGGGAGCACTTCTGAAATATGGAGAAAGCTCATTTTGAAATATTTTATAGGTTTCTTATTCTGTATTCTTATGTGAAACAATTCAGTTTTTATAAATTTGCATTGCCAGGAAAATTTTCGAGTAAATATCATTTCCTGTTGGCTTAGAATGCCTATCTCGATCCTATGTTTACCAGTGCCAAATCGGAAACTGTGACAATTTTTTAACACTTTTCTATGACAATTTTTTAACAGTTGCGGAATCACGGTACAAGACAAGCTACAAAAGCTACAAAATCGTGCGGCCAGAATCGTAACCAATAGCCCTTACAACGCTTCTGCTCTTCCAATTATAAAGCAACTGGGTTGGCAGACAGTACATGATTTGATTGTATCGGAAACATTGAAAATGATATACAAATGTACAAATGATGCAGCTCCCTCGTATTTTGCATGCCTGTTCGACAGGTTGTCAGAAACCTGTACTCGGGAACTTCCGGAACACCGAAACCGATCTATGTGCCCCGTTTCTACGAACAACATGTGGCCAAAAATGTTTTTCTTATTTGGTAACTTTACCCTGTTTAAATAAATAAAAATGAAAACATGAAATGAAATGAAATCACCATGAATCACCTTTGGGAGAATTTTTGCGAAAACACTTTTTACTTCGTCTTAGAACGCTTCTCACAGCTGCTCCTTAACGGACCATCAGTACTGAAGCCATGAAACGCAGCTTTGGTGTCGTTGCTCGATTTGACGTATCCAAATATGTTGCAAGTTGGCATTTCTTCTACCAGAAACACTTGGTTGGAGTGAGCAAAGTCGGTGGGGAGGGGGGGGGGGGGGCGAAGCACTGCTTACATCATGCACTTTTCATGAAGAACTTTTAGGATAAATTTTGATACGTTAAATATTTTTGCCGTAGTTAAAAGGAAACCATGGACAAAACAAGAANGAAATGAAATGAAATCACCATGAATCACCTTTGGGAGAATTTTTGCGAAAACACTTTTTACTTCGTCTTAGAACGCTTCTCACAGCTGCTCCTTAACGGACCATCAGTACTGAAGCCATGAAACGCAGCTTTGGTGTCGTTGCTCGATTTGACGTATCCAAATATGTTGCAAGTTGGCATTTCTTCTACCAGAAACACTTGGTTGGAGTGAGCAAAGTCGGTGGGGAGGGGGGGGGGGCGAAGCACTGCTTACATCATGCACTTTTCATGAAGAACTTTTAGAATAAATTTTGATACGTTAAATATTTTTGCCGTAGTTAAAAGGAAACCATGGACAAAACAAGAAGAGACTATGCTGAAAGAAGGGGCTGAGAAATATGGGGCGGGAAAATGGAAGGAGATATTGGAACATTACAACTTCTCGCCCTACACGAACAAATATTGACTTGAAAGACAAATATCGAAACACGGTGAAGAATGGAGATAATGCTGTCCTTCATCGTCGGAATACCAAAGCGTACAAAAGTTACAAAAGTACGAGGCTAAATTTATATCGATAAAGACAATAAACTAGCAAAAGTGCGTTTTTACAAATCCTACGTGAAAAGTAAATAATGGGGCAAGCCCGAGGGACAACCTAAAGCAGAGCTAAGGGAATAGAAGATTGCTGCAAGTTAAGTGATTTTCGATCGCGCAAATTAACAAACTGTCATGAATAAGCAAATCAAAATCATTGTTTGTTCTGTCCAACACTGAAAAATCTTCCACCGACACGGCGTGACCTGATTGGTTAATATGGTCCCAGATGGCGGAGGGACTTACTTTTATTTCCTGACCTGCTTTATTTATTCCCAAGTGCTCCCTGCAGCTGTAAACAGTTTACGAGTTGTTTTTCCAAAGTACGAGGCATGGCAGCAAGGACACTCAAATTTGTAAACAACAGAAGAGCGAAATCATGAGAGTTGGAAAGCGGTCTTTTTGAATGGAAGTTATTAGAACAATTTCGTCGTGAAAGTTCTCATACGATGAGCAAATACGAAAAGCCGGATAAATCAAAACACTGAGCGAGGCTGGCAAAATCCGTATAGAGGCCAGTAAATGTCTTTTTCCTATACAAACTGTGGTGGTAAAGTTGGTCCCCTCACGGGTAACGAGAACATCCAATAAGGGTGGAGTGTTTTCCGACTCCATTTCAGTAGTGAAATTGATGTTAGGGTGCTGACAGTTAAGGTAGGTCACCGGTCGAAAATTGGCAGTTTTCATCCCTATGGTATCCCTTTTAAAGTTGATGAACTTCAAAAGTTACAAACAAATTGATGAACGTCAATTTTTTATCATAAACCATATAATTCAAGGTAAGAAGGTTTCCATTAAGGGGCAACTGTGAGAAGCGTTCTAAGACCAAATAAAAAGTGTTTTCGCAAAAATTCTCCCAAAGGTTAGATGGTGATTCAAAGAAAACTGCTACAAAAATGTCAAAGTTTCCAATTTGGCACTAGTAAACATGGGATCGAGATAGGTCGGAGATAGGCATTCTAAGCCAAAAGGAAATGATGTTTACTCGAAAATTTTCCTGGGAATGCATATATTTATAAAACTGAATTGTTTCACATAAGAATACAGAATAAGAAACCTATAAAATATTTCAAGATGAGCTTTCTCCAAATTTCGGAAAGCAAACAATTGTGTTTAATATAAACTACATCGGTAAAAAATCAAGATTTCTGCAACAGTAGAATATTTACAAACATAAGGAACTGTTTACGACATATTAATGCGCAAAATATGTTTCAAATATTCTAGTGTGTGTCTTAAAAAGCCATTCAAATATATTCGTTCCCAGAATTGAAATCAGATCTAAATTTCGTCGAATCTCAGGAAAACTAATCAGAAATCCCTGCAAAAAATTGGCTTTTTGGTAACAAAATGCGTCTGCCCTACAGACTTTATAGAACTTGTGTCAGGATACGAGTCTTTGTCATCATACCTGAATACTTTGTTGAATGATGTTTTTGCCATTTTCCCCATCAACGATCTATGACGAAAAGACCTCACAAATAAAAATTGAATGAACAACAGACAACAAAATGAATGAATGCATGAATGAATGAAGCAGTGACAAACAAATCAAAGAACGAAAGATAGATTTAAACCGATGCTTACCATCCCAAAGTGAAAACTACTTAGCGCCAAATCATGCCATGCTGAAGGAGATTTCTCATCTAGTTTGACGACAACAGCGTAACACCTAAAATTATGAATAAAGAGCATAGGAATCACATCTTTATAAAACATTGCACGATTGCTTGATGCATCTTTCGCTTGATTTAATCATGGGCGTTAAGAAACGCGGTAGTTGTTCCTACTACAGTTTTTTTCCTCCCTGTGTCCCTATTCCCGTGAAGGTTGTTGTTGGTGTGCCTGGTTTACTTTGTATCCCTGTGTTCTGATTTGAGTGACTGCACAGGGAGGGAAAAAATTAATGTAGGAACAACTACCGCGTTTCTTAACGCCCATGATTTAATGGTTTGAAAGGAACTTCAAGTACTTTGCTATAATAGCTTATTGGCAATCTTTGATAGCTCTTGATTATTTTCAGAATTACAGCGTTTTTCGTTTTTATTGAAAGAATTCGCGTAAAGCTTTCAAAAAAATTAAAATCGTTGTAAATCCTAAATTAATAGAGGAAAAAAGGTCCAATCTTCAAGAAAACCATAGTTTATGAAGGTCTATGATATGGCGGTAAGAAGAAATCCGTAGCTTTTCTGGTTCACGATTTAGCAATTTGATGACGTCATACCGGAAAACTGTTTTGAGCATAGAAGACGCTGAGATTCTGAAAATAATCAAGACATCAAAGATTGCCAATGAACATTTTTAACGAAGTACCTGAAGTTGCTTTCAAGCCATTAAATCAAACGAAAGATGCATCAACCTTAAGCTACCAAACAACGTTTAACTGATTGATTTCGGTTGATTACTCTATGATGTGTAACAGATCTTTTCGATTCACTTTTCTTTGGTCACCCGGTATGTTGTAGGACTACGCTACTTTCGGCAAATGAACTAAAATTAGAAACAAAGGCTAGTCTGCAATTTAGCGGACCAGCTTTCAATATCGGCAAGTTCTGTGTCATAGGGTGAGGGTTAGGGTCAGGGTTAGGTTTTGGAAAAGGGATTTTTAGGGTAAGTTAGGGTTAATTAGTAGTTAGGGCTAGTTAGGATAAGTTAGGGTTAGTTAGGGTAAGTTAGGGTTACTTAGGGTAAGGTAGGGTTTAGTTAGGGTTAGTAGGGTATTTGGTCAAATACATTCCTGAGAGATATGACATAAAGCTGGTCCGCTAAAGTGCAGTTGTCCCGAAAAAAATAACCAACAATATTAACCAATACTACGAGCGACTGCTTGCAATTAAAAGCAAAAAAATAATTCTTGGATTGAAAAGCATTCAAATCACATCTACCTCCGGCTCAGATCTAGTAAAGTAGCTTTCTTTGAATCGTGTTCATCACAAGGAAACTTCAGTATTCTTGCTAGTGCAGGTGGCACCGTAAACCTAAAGGAAGGAAAGAGTTTGAGTCAGTTTTCAAATTCAACATCAGCAAATTGCACTAATATCAGAGCTGCCCAACCCAAAGCTTTTGACAAACGACCCAGCATTACTTGATATATATTTCATAGGTTGCTTGTTGAGTTTCGCAAAGGATTTTTGAAAATATCCTCGAACAAACATTAGGTAGGTTTATTTCATAACGTTATTTTATTTGGCAAGCAAGACTCTAAACGGCTACCAATACAAGTGATGTTTGCTGCTAATTAAGGATATAAAAGTCATTGTAACTTCCACTACAAAAATACTTAGAAAGCCAGGCTTTAGTCTGGCCTATGCTTTAGAACGTTATAAAAGGTCTAGAACTTAGAAAAAAGACGAGAAGTAAGTTCAGGGAAATGAATGGACATTACTTGATTCGTTCTTCTGGCAGGACATCTAAGGCAAGACAAGCATCAGCAATGATCTTCCAGAAACATCGAAGGTCTGGGCGTATTTCAACTGCTCTGTAAAGATATAAAAGGCTGTGATTAAAAACATGAAAGATAAATTCTTCATCGACATTAAGTTGCTGCTTGTGATGATAATTTAGTGGTCTTAATTCAAGTACGTAGGTGCTCTTTTCAGTTTCTAAAATGGAAGATAGAAATTCAAAAATTTCGAGAAAAAATAGCGGAACCAGTTTGGTGTTTCCGTTTTATAGGGACTGGTCCCGAAAAGTTTAGTGTCTGGTCAGCAATAACACCCTTGTATAAACATTAAAGGCTGATTACTTACTTTGAGGCAGCCTTGACAACCTCTACTGCATGATCAACAGCTCTACCATCAAAATTGTCAGCAATGCTTGCATATTCAAGTTTCAAGTGGCATTCTGCTAAGCCTAGAGTAAAACAAGATAGGATGTTTTAGAAAATGGTAAATCTCAAATTAAAGCTTGATTGACAGACAAATCACTATCACAAAATTGAAATTTCAATAAGAGTTGCTGATGAGGCCTCAGAAGTCTCTTCTCGTATATTTCCTGTTTTGTTGTTTTTGCATAAGTTTTATGTAATTTTATATGGTTTTAAAGTCTGTCTCAAATTAAATATCACGTGAGATTTGCGACAACGCAAAATTGCTCATGCAGCATCACTTAAATTGTTTTCATTCGCAGACGTTTTCATGCGAAATCTACTTTGAAACAAACTATTAGTTTGCTTTGTAATGGCCATGGAGAAGCCATAGCCTTTTGCTCTCTATGGTATCGTCCTTGTGGTATCGTAAAGTAGTTTGTAAGTAGTGTGAATAGTATCTTGTATTGTAAATTTTTAATTAAATATAAAAAAAAAGTGAGGCGAAAGCTTCAACACTATCAAACAATGTAAATGTATCGAGTGTTTTAAAATAAAAGGAAAGCAAATAAACAAAATATATTTTAGGATATAACACTCGGGATCTAGTCAGAGCTGTAGCAGATTCTGCTAAAAGAAGAAATACGAAAGAAAATTTGTCCATTCAAATACTTAATTTACCTTTCAAAGCTGGGATGTAATCTCCCTGATCTGCAAGTAGTTTACGAAACTCTTCAATCGCCTCAGCATAGACACAAACCAATTGTTTGATAGTACCAATTCTGAAAGATTGTTACGATAGGAATTTCATGAATAATGCAGGATGGTGTTAGTGGAGCAAAGACCGTTGGAATCAACCTTATCGATTCTTGATAACTTATACAATCTTTTTGAAAGGGTTGTCATCGGATTGATGCAATACTACTCTAAGAATAAATGAATCCGACTTTGTTTTAAGTTTAGAGGAAAAACTGAGCCGAGAAAAATTTCACATTCAAAATGTCTTAGAGGCATTCTAAGCTCCTTACATTGCGACTTCTAAAATGTACAAAGAACATGAAAGCAAAAATATTGACTCTTTTCTACATACTTATATCTGCAGTAGAGACTTGATGGATCAATCTAGAAAAAGAGAAAACAACATTAATGCAGAAACAAGAAACCACCCAGATATGACATGATAAGACATGATAGCAATGCGAAATGACCTGGTAGTCAGGTTTCTTCAATGGACATGTATCCTGCAATACAAATAATATAGCAACGTTCTAATGCACAAAGAATATTACCTCTAAAGCCCTCTGAAATGCTTTCATTGCTGCCATGTAGCTACCTCTTGCAATGTAGGCATCACCAAGGCATTCCCAAATTCGTCTGCAAAAATAAATTTGGTTAGAAGTCTTATTCGTTGAAGGCGCAAAATGAATGGCTTAAGATAAACACAACATCGTTTGCTACAAATATAGAAGGACATTCAGTAGTTGAGATTAAATAATGTTAAAATATCATCAAAATCAGGTTTTGCTTTAGCAGGGCCCTGATTGAGCCCTCCCCGAGAATAATTATCCACGTGGTATTACCATAAAGCATAGTCACGCTCAAAGCTAAGAACCAAAAGCATGAAATTGAATAGACAATAACGCTAAAGATGGCGGCTCCAAGGACTCTGTTGTGTTTTGCTGCAAAGCATGCTGGTAAAAAGCTTCCTGATGACCACCAAACAACGTAAACATTTTGGTTTGCTGTTTCGACTAGCTAGCTTGAATTCGAACAGAACTTGAATTCGAATGCAACATGGTTCGAAAGGAAACCTTTCCAAAGCAGAAAAGTAAAGTTTTGATTCGAATTGAAGTTTTAATTGAAGATTCGTGCTCAAATTACAAAATTGCTTACACTGACTACTGGTTCCGAACTTTACCAAAGCTAGCTAGTCGAAACGGCAGACCAAACTTTTTATGTCGTTAGGTGATCGTCAGGGAGCTTTTCACCAGCATGCTTTGCGCGGCCGCCATCTTTAGCGTTATTGTCTATTGTAGACAGATCATAGATTGTCTCTGAAAAATCTTCTTGCGGTACAAAATTTGAAGATAGCTTTGAAAAGAAACACCACCATGAAACATACTCAAGCTTCTTCGTCTGACACTGACCAGAGTATGAAGGGAACTAGCCGAAAGAAGAAAAATAATAGTTTCTCTTTCGGATTCATCAAGTAATTCCCATTGGTCCACGCCCGTTTTACGTGGCTCTGATTGCTGTTCAAGATACAATACCAGTCTAGCCTCGGATTTTTCGAATGGGTTTATTACAAAACACAGCTAGGATAAATTATCGTTTCATATTTCGGATATTAGCTGATGTTTCGTACTCTGATGAGTGTCAGACGAAAAATCTTTTGATATGCCTCAAAAAGGTTTTGCTTTTCAATTTTCAAATTTTGCATCCCAAGAGGCTTCTGAAATAATCGTCTTAACAACCACCAGCATGCAGGCTACGGTTCCAGTTACTTGATGATCAATATGGTAACATAGGCATCAAATATTCGCAAAACTTTAAAAATAATCGTGTAAAATGTTATTGCCCTATTCTTTCAAATGAATTGCTCGAAGGGAAGTGTTTAGGTAATTTGCCATAATTCCAGAGAAAACATGTTTGATATCATTATTTTTGGAATTACATCTTTTTTACTTTTAGGTTTTATGAGAGGTCATTTGAAAGAATAGGGCAAAAACATTTTACACGATTATGTTAAAGTTTTGGAAAGATTCGACGCATATGCTTGATGTTTTAGAATCTTCCATCAATGTTCACACAGATAGAATACAACAACCAGTATGGTGTGCAAGGGAATCCAGTATAGTTTCATGAGCCAACTCGAGATGCTTACAAATTCACGGAATCCCTTGAAAACATTGAGTAAGTAGTAACTATTTTGTGCATTCTATTTTGGCCGGAGGTGGCTAAATGTGTGGTCCCTCTAATTAACTAAACACATTCTAAACTTTTTTATAGGAATTTTATGTTGGTTCTTATGTACAGTACAGCACAGGCCTTAGGTACATCTAGTCTTGAGATTTCTTGCTCAAAAATTCTTGCACGCTTTCATACCTCTCAAGAATTCTTATCTGCATTTGGAGAATTCTTAAGAATTTCTTGAGAATTCATTGATGTTTATGTACACAAGATCTGTACTGTACTTGGTACAGCAAAATATAATTACCCTCTTGTCAGTTAATTACAAAAAGTAAAGGGAATATTGTGAATTTTATTGAAGGAATGTTGATCTTGATAATCTCTCAATAGATTTGATGAATATCGTTTGAAGCTTGTTTAAACTCACTGGTAACTTGCATCTTCTATCTTTCCATTTTTTCCATATGTAGCCTGATAACCAGATCCGATTTCTTGACATCAAGTCTGGTTACCAGGCTATTCCATTTGAGCATAGGTTCCAAATCTTTGAAGGTCGGTGTAAAATTCTATGAGCTGTTTCTTTTAACTGAATGCCTTGAAAGGAACTTTAACTACTTTGCTATAGTTCTACCGTTGGATTTTTCTGAAATCTTCAATATTTTTAGAATAAGACAGGTTGTCTTCTTTTTTAAGAATTCAAGAAAAATTTTGAAAAAAACTTAAAAACATCGTAATTTCTAAACTTTTTGAGGAAACGTGGACTAATTTTCAAGAAAACCATAGTGTATGAATGTCTACAATAAGGTATCAAGCACAAGTCCGTCGCTCTTCTGGTTTATGATTTAGAAATTTAATGACGTCACATCCTCAAAAGAGCTGAAATATGAAATACGCCGTAATTTAGAAAAATATTGAAGATTTCAGAAAAGTTCAACGGTAGAACTATAGCAAAGTAGCTAAAGTTTCTTTTAAGCCATTCACTTCAAAGAAATAGGTCATAGAATTTTACACCGACATTTTTTAAAGTTTTGCAAACATTTGGAACCTATGCTTTCCATTTGTGACTCTTTCATACACCAAAATAGTTAACAGCACTTAGCCACATACAAAAAAGCAGATAAATACGGCTCTGGTAGTAAGTCTAGGCTTTAGATCTACTGAGCTCAGCCTTTCAAAGAATGTTATGACAGAAAAGACACCATTTTCAAATAGAACGAACACTATGATCAAAATTAAAAACTATGTAGAGAGGAGGGATATTTACAATGAAGAACATGAAATGTGACAATTTGAATAAAATCAATTACAATTTAAGGGCAGTCTCTGCTGCTAAAAATATGTTCTGTCGATGGGATCAAAAACAGGAAATCAATCTCCGAAGTCCTCTCTTCCTGCGCAGTCTCACCGTAAGTTCATTTATCTCTTCATCTTGTTGCCTCACTTTGGTGCTCAACAATGCAACGAGTTCTTCAGCTTTTATTTTGTTTACTTTCTCGTTTTCCAACTCTCCTTTGATATTTTTTAGTTCTTCTTTAGAAAGTTCCTTCTCTCGTTGCAATGTGGCATTCTTACTCTTCAACTCATCAACATCAGATATAAGGGCAGCGATATTTGTAAGCATGTTCTGTTTTTCTTCGACTAAGCCATTGCACACCTTGGAATAGTTAGATTTTACGCTTTCTAATTCCTTCCAAAGTATTGCAATTTCAGCATCGTTAGTTGCCTTTGAGGCTGCTGATTCATCTTTCATATGTTCGAACTCCTCTTCAAGTTTGTTGAGCTTCGTATTTTGCTTTGTATTGAATTCTTCCTTCTGTTTTACGATATCCTTCAGACTTTGCACTTCATTTTTGTACTGTTCCTGATAAATTTCACAGTTCTCTTCCAAGACAGTTATCACAGCATCACTGCTGATTCTCGCGCTTTCTTTATCGAGTTCTAAGCTCTGCATTTTCGAAATGACTTCGGCCTTTGACTTCTTGACACTAGAGAGTTCATTTTTCAGTTCGTGTACCTCTTTCTCTATTTGTTCCATATTCTTCTCGTAGTTTTCTTCTGTGGCACTCATAACAGCATCAAAGCTTATTCTGGCACTTTCTTTGTCGAGTTCTAGGTCGTCTATTTTTGCAATGAGTGCATTGTTTGATCTCTTGACGCTAGAGAGTTCGTTTCTCAATTCTTGTACCTCTTTCTCTATTTGTTCCATATTCTTCTCATAGTTTTCTTCTGTGGCACTCATAACAGCATTAAAGCTTATTCTGGCACTTTCTTTGTCGAGTTCTAGGTCGTCTATTTTTGCAATGAGTGCAGTGTTTGATCTCTTGACGCTAGAGAGTTCGTTTCTCAATTCTTGTACCTCTTTCTCTATTTGTTCCATATTCTTCTCATAGTTTTCTTCTGTGGCACTCATAACAGCATTAAAGCTTATTCTGGCACTTTCTTTGTCGAGTTCTAGGTCGTCTATTTTTGCAATGAGTGCAGTGTTCGATCTCTTGACACTAGAGAGTTCATTTCTCAGTTCGTGTACCTCTTTCTCTGTTTGTTCCATATTATTCTCATAGTTTTCTTCTGTGGCACTCATAACAGCATCAAAGCTTATTCTGGCACTTTCTTTGTCGAGTTCTAGGTCGTCTATTTTTGCAATGAGTGCATTGTTTGATCTCTTGACACTAGAGAGTTCGTTTCTCAATTCTTGTACCTCTTTCTCTGTCTTATCCATATCCTTCTCATAATTGTCTTCCATGGCACTTACAATAGCATCAAAGCTTATTCTGGCGCTTTTTGTCTCGATTTCTAAGCTCTGCATTGCATTCACCATTGCTGCTTTTGACAACTGAACACTGGATAGTTCGTTTCTCAGATCTTCCATCTCGGTTATAAGCATTGCCTTCTCTGCATCATGTTTCTTGTGTATTGAAACTACGATTTCATCATGAGCCTTGCTCATGTTTTCTTTCTCAAACTCTATTTTCTGCACCAAACTTCCCTTCTCGTTTTCAGAATTCTTAATGCAGGAAATTTGATCTTCCAATTCCCAAATAATGAAATCTTTCTCGCTGGCAACCTGCTTTTTTGGTGCTGGCTAGCAGCTTCATATTCAGCATTTCATTTGCAACGTAACTTTTCCTTTCTTCCACCAACTTCGCTTCGAGACTACCAGATTTTTGCTTCAAAGCTTCGTTCTCAGCCAAAAGCCGGAGAATTTCTTCTTCTGCATCGATGTTTGGAGAGGATTTTCCCATAGAGGCGCATTTCTTTTCCTGTAGCTCTAAGATTTGTTCCTCGTGGTCTGTCTGAAAAGAAAATATGGAAACGATTAGCATTGCAAATATCATTGAAAATATTGAAATGCTTTTGTTAGGTTTACTTCCATTATGATAAGTTTTTAGTTTTCAGCAATTTTAATCTTCAAGGGTCAATTCAAACATCTGCCAACGGAGCAATTCTTTCCTATCTAATACAGAAGCTGAACGGTATGCAGCGCGTGTCATAGAATTTCTTTCGCCTAGAATGTTTATGTTCAGGCCAAACACATCTGAAACTTGTTGTTTGGAATCCAGCTGTATCTCCACAATCGTTGATGGTATGAAAAGTCTGATTGCATTGGCTAATTCTACGGATTTCAAACATATAGAAAATATTTTCACTTGCAATTGCATCTNATGCTTTTGTTAGGTTTACTTCCATTATGATAAGTTTTTAATTTTCAGCAATTTTAATCTTCAAGGGTCAATTCAAACATCTGCCAACGGAGCAATTCTTTCCTATCTAATACAGAAGCTGAACGGTATGCAGCGCGTGTCATAGAATTTCTTTCGCCTAGAATTTTTGTGTTCAGGCCAAACACATCTGAAACTTGTTGTTTGGAATCCAGCTGTATCTCCACAATCGTTGATGGTATGAAAAGTCTGATTGCATTGGCTAATTCTACGGATTTCAAACATATAGAAAATATCTTCACTTGCAATTGCATCTGATGCTTTTTGCCAGCATTGGGGAGAGAAAGTAATGTTTTTTGGGAGCTTAGCTAATACAGCCCCTTTAATCCTCGAGCTCAAAAGAATGTACAACTCGATTCAATTCAAAGAGCTACTTACTTTGAAAGCTTGCTTGAATGGCTCTTTAGATTCAATTTCCAAGTTTAAATCAGTCACTAGACGATTTTCTTTAGGATGGAACATATTCGAAATACAACTGTGATCCGATTCGGAGACTTTGCTGTTGATAGCCAGTTCTACAAGCTCACTATGTAACTCAGAGATTCTGCGACACTCGAACAGCTGAAAGGGGAAATGTAGAAATAATAAGTCTTTTAAAATCTACTCAAGAGCTTTTGTTACATACTTATTTCATAATGATAAGCTTTTATCGGCTACGATATTCTTCTTGCATAAGTCTAATCCTTCGCTGAGCCATATGCCTATGAAATATCTTAAAGTACATTGAACTCAACATTGAAAGCCTTAGCGAGTTCTCTGTTGTGTGTTAAAGGTTAGATTTCAAACAGGATTCTTCAGGGTAAGTTAGGATAGGTAGGGTATATTAGGACTAGCTAAGTGAAAAGAAATGTCTTGATAACATTGCCGATATTCTGATGTAACTTCTTTTCCAGAAAGAATTTACACATTGATTTGAAAGGCTCCTTACCTGGAACGCCTGCATGAACGGCATTTTAGATTCCTTCTCCATCTTTAGATCGTTCACTAAAACAGTGTTTAGGCAACGAAGCATTTCATTTTTCTCGATCGAATTCTCCAACTTTTTCTGTAATCCGGCGATGGTCTCCTTCACCGCAACCAGCTCATTATACCACGACTCTGGATTGTTTTCAATTTTCTTTTGTCCGCGTCTTTTTCGTGATCCTCCCATTTTGAACAAGCAACTGTTTTTCCGATTCTAACTCCTTCCGATTCTAACTCTTTCCGATAACTTTTTCCGATTCGAATTCCGATAGATAACAGGCAAACCTGCGACACGATCAGTTAAACTAAGTGTGAAGATTTGCAGTAAAGCGCCGCTTTTTATAGAGATTTGATTTCACTGTGACGTCAGATCTAATTTAGCGTTGTACCTTATTGTTACGTCAAATTTAGATGAGATGCGATGAGATGTGATATGATTGGTTTGACTTTATGACGCTTGATTACACCAGTGTAGACTTACTACAGTCGTCGAAGTTATCGGTATCGACTTGAAGATCGCTATCGATCTGTTTGGGGATGTGCTGGTTCTACAGAAATTAACCAGTTGCAAAAGCTTCAAAATCGTGCTGCTATCTAATAACAACAAATATCAGCTTTGATACCCCAAGCAGATCACTTATCGAAGAGTTGGGCTGGAAGACCATTGAGGAACTCAGTGGCAATGAGTCTAAAACGATGGTCTTCAAGTCGCTCAATGATCTGGCTCCTCAATACTTGTGTAACCTCTTCACCAAAAACTCGGAATGCTCCTCTCGTAGCCTCCGTAATACTGTGACTGATTTAAGGTTGCCAAAGAAAAAATCAGCAATGGGCAAAAATGCTTTTCCTTCCGGGGGGTAAAACTATGGAATAGCCTTCCCACTGAGTCCAAGACGGCATCCTCCCTAAATAGTTTTAAAAAATCTATCTAGGGTTGAGCTTGTTCTTTTCATTTTAAATAATATATAATTGTAAATAGGTTTTAACATTATGGATTTTTTATTGTCTAAGGTATCACTATTCTAATTGTATATTGTAATTAAGTTTTTATTGGAGGGCCCCTTGAAAAACAGCTTCTGCTGAAGGGCAACCCTCCTTAAAAGATTGAAATATGAAAATATGAAATATGAAAATAATGTTGGACACCCAAATTCAGTTTGAGCGGTCTCAGCTTTATGGCAGTCTCGTTTTATTTAGCGATAACTACGCTTCACTGTAATATGTCTAATAGGTTGGTCTAAAAAACTTTTCATCGAAATCAGTTGGAAGATTTTCAGGACATCATTCTGCTATTGTACTGGATGGGCCACAAAGATGTTGTGGCGCAGACTTGTAATCCGCCGACTTTGCAGCCAGAACAGTCAGGAGGATGGCGTTCGAACCCAACTAATAGCTAGCGTCATGACAAGGGGTCGCGGACTCGATTAGATCATCTCTACTTCTGCGATCCCAGCGCTTGGCGCTGGAACCCGCAACTCCACCTTCACCTTCATAAACTTCTTCGACAGCTACCTGAAACGAGATTTTGCTTTTCTATCCGAAAAACACTGACACAGACTTCTTAATCGTTGGGTTGTCATAATCTGTGAATAAGACCAACTAAAAGAACAATTGAATGCTTATTGACATCCAAAAGGAAACATGCTTACCTGTCATTTGGGTCGCCTCTAATTGCACTCTGGAAGCTAAAATATAAAAAGAAAACACAACAATTATTTATTGTTGGATGTAGGAAACAAAGCATGCGTGGGTGTTTCTATGTTCTATTTATAGACGGACGTATTTACCGGTGCCTAGGTCAATGTGAAGTTGCGTTTTTAGCGCCAAGCGCTAGGATCGCAGAAGTAGAGAAGATCCAATCGAGTCTGCGACCCCTGTCATGACGCTCAAGTGGTGGGGCTCGAAGTGGGCTCGAAACCCGTCCGTCCGCCTGACTGTTCTGGCTGCAAAGTCAGAGGATTACACCACTGCGCCACAACACCTTCAAATGACTATTGCCTTTAAAGCTAGTTTCTGTATATAAAGTCAAGCTAGAACCCTTGTTCTTGGTAACGAGGTACTGTTTATGGCGAAAGAAACACGACTCGATAACTTTGCAAACAACCCTTCAACTTGAGGGGGAAAAACTACGGTGTCTATAATTATTACTCCGTGATGTATTTGAAATAAAGAAACACGACTCGATAACTTTGCAAACAACCCTTCAACTTGAGGGGGGAAACTACGGTGTCTATAATTATTACTCCGTGATGTATTTGAAATCCTAAATGAAGATAACTCCCAAGTGAGCCAGAAAAAATTCCCACTTTTGATAATTCATAGCACCAAGAGTACTGGATGGACTGGAATAAATCGAATTCTGCTTGATAACGGCGAGATTGAATTATTGTTGTAATTTTTCTCGCGTTTTTGTGGGCACTGAAAATATAGATAAATTCGACTTTACGATCATTTCTTGTTTGTGAAAAGCTTGAAAAGGGCCTAAAACACTTGATCAAATCGTGAAGGAACTCCTCACACACAACAATAAATAAAGGTAAGAGATATTGTCTGCACATTTATTGCAATGGGATTGAAAAACTTCAGTATTTGTTTGAAAATCTATTTCTTATAACTCCTGAGACTGAGAGAGGTGAAATGACCTTGCGTATTGTTCTGCGTGAGGAGATTCTTTACGATTTGATCAAGTGTTTTAGGTCCTTTTTCGGGCATTTCGCAACAAAGAAAATATTTGCAAACTCGAATTTACCTGTATTTTCAGTGCTCATAAAAACGCGAGTAAAGTCACAAAAATATTTCGGTCGTTCGGCTTTCAAGTAGAATTTGAATAATTTAAATCCGTCATGTACTCTTCGTGCTATGAATTTTCAAAAGTAGGAACTCTCTTCTGGCTCACCAGGTACAATTCTGCACAAGGCAGTAAAAGGCAGCTTAAATGCAGAGCCTCTGTATCGCAACGTATTAATCACGACACTTTAAAGACCCTCTGCTAACCATGAGGCTGTTCGTGCTGCGCACGAGAAAACAGCACAACACCGGCCTAGCATCAGAGACTTTAAGATAATCTGAAAGTCCATTTGCAGTGCATTCTGGGACAGCAACGGCGTGCAAAGCCACATGGTTAGCAGAGGGTCTTTAAACATTAACATCCTAATATCCTAGAAAAAGAAACTGTAAGCGTTTATAGCTGTATGCAATAACAGACAATCCTTACCAAGTGACAGCTTTCTCTGCCATTCCTCGTTTTGTTAGAAGCATGCCAAGACGAAGCCAGGCTGTCTTTACTCTAAATTCAAGAAGAAAGTAGGGTAAGGTGGGGCGGGGCGGGGGCAAAACATAGGTCAGAATGGGGCAAAATGAGCAATAAACAAATTCATACAAATCACTGTTATTGTGCTTTAGTTGAAGAAATCACTTTCTATCAATCAAGAACAACGACAATGTGATTGGGCGAATAAAGGCAAGAACAGAAAAATTTCAGTCTAGCTTCTACCCTCACTGCTTATCAGAATGGAATAAACTCGAACCCGAAGTGAGACTTGCACCATCGGTTGCTGTTTTTAAGAAAAAGCTTTTTTCAAAAATACGCCCCCCTGCGAAATCTGTCTTTGGAATTCACGATCCAAAAGGGTTATCCTGTCTTACTCAACTTAGAGTTGGTCTCAGCAAGTTAAACTTTCACAAGTTTAAACACAATTTTAGGGATACTGTAAACCCAATGTGCCCTACGAATGATGGCATTGAGGATACGGAACACTTTTTGTTGCTCTGCCCTTCTTTTGATGCTCAACGACGAGATCTTCTCGCTGGAGTTTTCGATTTAGTACGACCATTTGGATATAACAATCTTTCAAACGAGGTTCTTATGCAGCTTTTATTATATGGTGATGAAGACCTTCCTAATGACCTCAATAGAAATATACTCGATTTGACTTTGCAGTTCATCCACAAAACTGGTCGGTTTGATTGAGTTATTTTAAAAACCTAGTTGTATACACCACTCAACCACCAAGTACTTTGACATTGTCCGTAGATGTATTTTGTAGGCATTATTAGTTTTTTCTTTTCTAGTTTTTATGTATTTATGTATTGTAGTTTGCATCAATGTTAATGGCCTGGGGGTTGACATAGTTTTTGCTCCCCTCGGTATCGTTTCAGTAGTATTGTAAAGTAATTTGTATGTAGTGTAGTAAATATGTATATAACTTTTATGAATGTAAAAAAAAAAAAAAAAAAAAAAAACACTTCTAGCCATTGAAAAAGATGCAAATTTTACAACCAAGGACCATAATATAGTGCTTTTAAATATTTACCGTCCTGCTCCAAAGCTGCTTGTGATCTTCTCGTAAATATCAACAGCCATATCCTGCGTGAATGAAGATAGTTGGTAATTACACTTCATTTAATATCGCTAACATCGCTAACCGTATTTTGGAGGTGCATCTGGGAATGATTTTCCTTGAAATTGCCCAACAAACAACATTTAATGCAAACTTTTAAAGCCATTTTGAATTTTAACCTGGAGAGACAGCTGTAGCTAGTACCTAGTATCAGAAAACTATAATGATCTTGGGTTTGAATGCGTATGGACGGATATTCCAATCGCACTGACTTAAAGAAAGTATCCCATCTAAGCATGTGTCTGAGTTTCAACCATCGATAGAAATATTCAAGCTCACATTTTAAACCCATGTGACTTATCATGAATCGTCCGTTGAAGTTGTTCTGAAAATACAATTGGAAGGAGATTTTGCAAGTTTATGGAAACGAATTCTCGCGTGATCCTCGCGTGATCCTCGCGTTAAGAACAGCTGACAACCAATTAAATGTTTCCATATGTTAGGTATAACATAGCCAAAATCATAACAGCAAACAAAATGAAAGGAAAGTGTGCCTGTATAAAACATTTGCCAGAATTGCAGGATATTGGATGATTTCGCACTCAATCGAAAGCAAAAGCCAATCTTTAAGACTCTCGCAATGGATCAAACCTGATCCAGTTGCATCTAAATACAAGAAGTTCCAATATAGCGATACCTCATCTGCTAAGTCCATGGAAATGTCACCTAATGCCAATGCAGCTTCTTCATTTCGGTCATCAAGGGACATTGCTTTTTGGTAGCACTTCTGAGCTCTTCTGCAAATATAAAATATATTGCTGCTAACTTTTTAAAACACGCATCTACGACAGTTGAAGATCATGAAATAACTACAACTGACAGCCGTTACACCGGCTGCCCATCATATAGAATCTGCGGCTTTGAAAAAGAATTGTTTCCTTGCAGAAAAATTCAAATATTTTCGATTTCTGGGGACAGTTCATTTCTTATGTTGCAAGTTGGCAGAGTCCAGAAAAAGGTTAAACCTTCCTCAGATAGCGAATTTCGTTAGTTAAACCTTCCTCGTTCTTATTAAGTCAAAATAACCTGTTTTTCGAATTCCTCGCATTGTTTATAACCCCAAAGTTTATAAACCAGTTGATGTGGCCAAAATGACCCAACATTTTCCTAGGCTTCTTATAAAAATTACTAAACCTTCCTTAAATGTGACATTAACAAGCAAAACCTTCCTCCGGCTCACAGCCGTAAAGCCATGACTTTTTCTGGACTCTGCAAGTTGGTTAAGAAAAACGAATGAGCTAAACCTGCAAGTTCATGTTGTTGGGTTATGTTTGAAAAGAGAATGATAAAAATTCAAAGAACTTTAACCGGTAAGAATAATGTTTTCTAGAATGGTACTATTGTATGAAATGTTAAGGAAGTGCATGGAGATATTTTGAAACGAGAAATCACTTAATAAGAGTTTCATGCTAGACAGATATAAACATTCGTAAGACTAGGGCCAAGAACCCTAATAACAACACATAATCTTATGATTAGCTGAGTTAAGTTTGCGTTGTGAGGCTTACTTGTTCCTCGTGTCACCTTCATTACAAAGATACCATACATACTAAAGGCCACTAAAAAAGAAGATATCAAGAGTTGCCTTCTTTCCGATAAAAATTGCACGGTGCTGCGGTGTTCAGAGCTGTAATTTTTCGCTTCCCAGAGCAGTTTCTGCTCTGTCCATCTCTCCTCAAATCACTGGTTTCACAAGCCAAAGGTATCCATTTCCCATCTTAAGAAAATCCTTTCACAAAATGGAAACCTAGTTAGTTACCTGAGATCTGAACCAACTTCTTTGTAAAATTCACCAAGAAAGAAGAATATGGCAGAATTGTATGGATCTAGCTTTGCAGCCTACGAAGAAAATTCTCGATGATAATTCCTTTAACAATGAAGCCAATATTAACAAAAATTATATTGTTCGAAATCAAAGCGTGTTTTCAAAATAATTATCATAAATCATATATTGTATAAATCATAGTAGGAAGGATAAAATAGATAGGAAATTTTATTCCATAAAAATTATCAGTTATGTCATTCTAAGCTATGGGTGATTCCTCTTAACAGCTTTTTATATATATAAACCTATTTAATTACATTACAAACATTGTACCCTACTCTACGCTAAAAGAAACTAATCTATAGTGAGTACGATAGACGACTGCACTAAATATGACGCAGGAAACTCTTACCATGCGCCCAAATGTATCTCACAATGAAAGAGAAAGCTCACCCACTAATAAATGAGGGATTCGTTGTTGGCGGTATCTTAAAAGCTGTTTCAGACAGTACCTGAAATAGGACTAGAAGAGCTGAACCAATTTCTTCCCAATCAAATTGGACTTGACGATCAACCCTGGGTTGATATTTGCCGGAATTCCCTCAGAATTATAGCCTTATTAACAAAAACTGAATCAACTCAAAACAAAGAAGTTATGAAAATCGGTATAGAGTGATAGTAATCCATGCGATTTCACAGCCATAGTTTTATAATTTCAAAGTAATGTCACAGACAGAAACAGAGCTACAATGCATGATTATTAGAAGAAATTGATTGATCACCAATTTGACTTCGGATAAGAGGATCATGGCAATAAATCCCATCCACCAAAGATCCCTACTTAGTTGCACTAGGAGCTTCGCACATTGACTCAAGCCAACTAGAAAAAAAGCAATTATATACCTTGAGGAAATTTGCATGAGCTTTCTTTGCATAGTCTGCAGAATCCTTCTTTAAATGCCAATAAACTTTACCAAGAAGAAAGTAATGCTCTCCAATATCACCACGAGCTTCGATTGCTTCTTGCAGCCTGGTTGAAAATGAGAGTCAGCAATGCGATTTGGTGCAGCAAAATTGATGAAAAAAATACGATGATGCAGTGAAAGAAAACTTTAGCAAGAAACGGTACTCATGCAGCATGAAATGGTGTTTTAAGAAACGGCACCCATGTGTCTGTCTGGATAAATCTGAATTATCATTGAGGCAGTCTTGTAGTTCATCAATGGAAAAAACTGTCACAATTCGAAATTATCCAAATTTTGTATGCTCTTATGTCTTGCTTACTTGCAATATTTAGGCTATAGAAAACAGCACTATTTTAGGCATCTCAGAGAGTCCGTAATTAAGAGAGACTTTAAAGAAACATCTCACAATTTCTTTCATCTTCACTACTCCACTAGGCTTTGTCAAACATGGGCAAATTATCCCAGGACACCTGGCACATTTATCTGCTATACAATGACAAGCAAAGACAGGATCTTTTAAATACCTCAATTCTGCATCGTAATGCTTTCCTTCATTGATGCTCACCAAGGCCTATAGAAGAATAAAAACACCTTTTGTTTATTCCACCAACTTATTCATTAAATATATTCACGGTTTGAAAAATTCAAGCAAGATTGCGTTTTCTTTTACACAGCAAAACATAAACGCTCAAACTGGCAAAGTTGTTTCTAATCAACAAATATCCTGGCAAACACGGGGTCAAACATTTTTTGACTTTCCAGGTATGATACAATATTCTATGACAGTTAAAAAGGAGACAGGCTAAATTTCCCAATCTACCTGCTAAACTGACTACAAAAGTCCAACTTAAATTCAGCAAAATCATTATTACTTTAGATAATATATATAAACTATTATTTACTACTATTATATTATTACTTGACGATCTTTCAAACGACAAACGTTTTTGGTATATCTTACAAAACATCAAACAGCAAAGTACCTACGCACCTTGATGACAAGAGCTTCATGGGACCCAGGTTGCAGTAATAGTATCCTTTCACATATCTGCAAGAAAGATATAGAAAAGTCACATACAAAACTATATTTCATTAATTTCATTAATTTCATTACGGGACGGGTCATAAATTCTTGCAGGGGAGGGGGTGGAAGCCATTTTCAAACATTTGATAAACATTTTATCCCCCCTCTCTGATTTACCGGAAAATGTTGGTCCCACCTCCAACATTGCAGAAAATCTTTTCAACTCCCCTCCCAATGCCAGTATATAGGGTAAAAGTGGCACTACACTATAATGATTTCCATTGCATGAACATTTACATCGTCACAGCTGTTAGTACATGAGCAAAAAAGCCGTTTCATGAGATGAGAAAAGAGCACAGAGAGAAAATTTTTTTAAACTACTTTGAGAGAGAAACTGAAGAACTATATTTCACTACCAAGACAGAAATTAACAGGACTCTACCTCAAATTATTTTCATACCCCCTCCTTAAAATGCGCTTTATCTTTCATCTCCCCTCTCTCTGAGTAGGTGGAGTTTGGTCCCCCCCTCCCAGATGTCTTCCACCCCCTCCTTGGGAAGAAATAATGACCGGTCCCTTATATAAAGGCGCTTGTTGGGTTCTAATACTGTAGATAAACTCACATTCTCAACATGAGATGCAACACACAAAAGTATCTTTTGACGGCTAATGGCAAACTTTCCAAGAAGAACATAAATTTATTGTTCAAGCAGATAAATGCAATGTTCAGCAGTAATAAATAAGTTTTTGCTGACCTTAACTGCATTCTCATCTTCGCCAACATAGACGTATGCAATGCCAAGTCTACACAACGCATTTAAATCATTCACATCACGCTCCAATGACTAAAACAGAAATTTAATAATTACTGTTGAAAAATGGAAAGGATTTAATTTTCTGATTCTTGAATTACAAAACGCTGTATATGTTTTTACTGGTTGAACAGTGCTCGATGCCATGTAGACAGAGCGAATTATAACAAGAGTGAGACAACAGTTCATTTCATTTCATTTTCTATTATTTAACCACGGTAGCCCCGTCAGTCTTGTGGAGACTGCTTTACAGGGGGCCGTGCAAAAAGACTATAAAGTAAAAACCAAATTTACAAATGTTGCTAACTTAAGTTAAATAGCAATAAAAAAACCAAAAACTGTCCATAACAAAATTATACGAAATTAAATCAAAAGAAAAGTGAAATCAAACTCTCTGCAATGGCTCGTTTAACCTTTTTTTGAAGGTAGGAAGAGAGGGTACAGAGAGGGTAGCTGCTGAAACATCATAGCTGCTATTTGTAACAATTCTGGCAGCACGATATTGCAACTTTTGGAGGGTCTCAATTTGAATTTGACAAGTCAACAAGACAGACTATATGATTCTTGAATTAGAATTAGAACATCCTGTATGCTAAATCAGCGGAAAGCCTATTTTCATTATCATTTACCATCATCGTTATAAATTTAATTCCAGTTGGCTCACAACAGATAGCTACAAATGAACAAACTTATTAAAGGCAACCAAAAAACAGTGAAAGAAAGTAAAAAGTATAAGAGAAACCTCAAGCAAGATGTCTTTTGCTTTTTCAAACTTCTTATCTTCAATTAGGCATGCAGCTTTGTATATTCTAGAAAGGCAAAGAAAGAGTTGATAAAAAGTTGGAGACAAGAGATGTGTTTTGTTATTCTATTAACTGAGGCCCCCTTTACTCTGCAACAGTACAATTTTGGGTGCAATGGTGCAACTGCAACGGTACAGCGGTACAAGTCAGTTAAAGTAAACATTAGTGCCGTGGATCCGTAACATGTTCTCCTTTTCTTATACGGAACAACATTCAGCGTGACAGTGCAAACGCTCTTGACCTACAACATTTTCTAACAGGTTTCTTTAAAATNAACAAAATTATACGAAATTAAATCAAAAGAAAAGTGAAATCAAACTCTCTGCAATGGCTCGTTTAACCTTTTTTTGAAGGTAGGAAGAGAGGGTACAGAGAGGGTAGCTGCTGAAACATCATAGCTGCTATTTGTAACAATTCTGGCAGCACGATATTGCAACTTTTGGAGGGTCTCAATTTGAATTTGACAAGTCAACAAGACAGACTATATGATTCTTGAATTAGAATTAGAACATCCTGTATGCTAAATCAGCGGAAAGCCTATTTTCATTATCATTTACCATCATCGTTATAAATTTAATTCCAGTTGGCTCACAACAGATAGCTACAAATGAACAAACTTATTAAAGGCAACCAAAAAACAGTGAAAGAAAGTACAAAGTATAAGAGAAACCTCAAGTAAGATGTCTTTTGCTTTTTCAAACTTCTTATCTTCAATTAGGCATGCAGCTTTGTATATTCTATGGAGGCAAAGAAAGAGTTGATAAAAAGTTGGAGACAAGAGTTGTGTTTTGTTATTCTATTAACTGAGGCCCCCTTTACTCTGCAACAGTACAATTTTGGGTGCAATGGTGCAACTGCAACGGTACAGCGGTACAAGTCAGTTAAAGTAAACATTAGTGCCGTGGATCCGTAACATGTTCTCCTTTTCTTATACGGAACAACATTCAGCGTGACAGTGCAAACGCTCTTGACCTACAACATTTTCTAACAGGTTTCTTTAAAATTTGTTTGAAATTTCCTAGCGTCCTTGTTGAATTTTATGAATGGTGGTAAAATTGCGCAAAAATTTAGGATCACCATTGCCTTTTACATTTACGATCGAAATTTACGCAATCTAATTGGTCGGTCAAGAGGAGGCTGGATTTGGGTATGTCCCTTAGCAACGCGCAAAAGATTTGAAGCCTACATGCTAGTGCAAGTTAAAGATAAACCCACTCACGTGAATGCTCTTTGAAACAAATGACGTCCAGTTTCAGTAAGACATCGTGATATAGAACGAATCCCTGCAACGATACGATTAAACCAATGATACTAGGGGAATCACAAAATGTTGACAAAATCATCCTGCGAGATCTTAGCAGCTTGTTTGAAAATTTCCAAGACCGTCCTTTGTCTGATGGATTGATTTAATTCTAGACTTCAGCATTAGACTTACTACCAGGATCTATATGTTTCCACTCTTTCTATATGTTGGTAGAGGCTACAAACTAACCATATATAAAAGAGGCATGTTTGTTTGTTGGAGAGATCAACAATGAATCAAACAAGCGGAAACATAAGATCTGGCAGACAAAATGAAACAAACAAGAGCGCAAGATGCCTAATAAAGTGGGTTTTTGCAACAATAAACAGCCTCTGAAAGAAGGAGGCAATCGTCAGCCGTACCAATGTCGAGCAAAGTGTGAAAGAAATATCCTAAGGAAGAAGTAGAAAAACCTGTGAAGTAAAATACGATATGAAATACCTTTCTCGATATATTGTAGGGCTGACGATACATCATGCAGAAACAGGTGAATTTTCCCCATAAGCAGCCAGTAAATTGGAATATAGTCACTTTTAAGAGGACCTATATGCAAAACATAATTACGTCATCAACAGCAAGGTAAGGATAGTTTCCAGCCACAACTAACGCAAGTAGAAAATTCTTCGTGTGGAACAGAACATGAAAATTGTGTTGAGTAAAAGACCTACTAGCTCAAATATTTCCGTCTGATTCAGGTCACACCAATGAGAAGAAATGAGAGTAAAAACAGTGCATCAGTTTGAAATAAGCCAATCAGTGAGCCCACTAAAGTTATCGTGAGGTCAATACAAAGGGCACAAACTAATGATAAGATCTTTTGACTGCAAATAATGGCTTTTTGGCCCCATTACCCTGTACGGGGAAAGTGTGGTACAGTAATACTCCGTTCCATAGCTAATCTGAATATCCAACAATATAGAATTGCCCTTTGCTAAGCTTTGAAATTCAAACGCGTTAATGATCAGATAACCTTTTCGTCCTTTTAGAAATAATGTCAAAGGATGGGCTGTAGGGCCCCTACTGAAATTGTCGAGGTAACAACTAAACTAAGGGAGTGTTTGATTGGTAATTCCAAATCTACAAAATTCTGAAAACAGTAGACTTCGCAGAGACGGAAACATATTTTCCAATCAAAAGCAAAAATGTTAAAAACAGTGGGTTTCAGGTTCACCATTGCATTTCGCTAATGAAATCGAGAATCTCTCTGAAGTCTACCAAACCTTCTTTCTGCCTTTAGGAGCAGAAGATTCAGAAGGCCTTCCAAACCTACCAAACCTACCGTTTTTAGAATTTCTGAGTCAACCAAACACAAATTTCGAGTCTACCAAGTCTACCGTTTTCAGAATTGGTACCAATCAAACAAACCCTAAAACGAGATCAGTTTGATCAAAAGATTATACCCATTCACCTTCTAAAGTTTTGAGAAGATTAAGAGCAGCAATCCAGTCATTCTTGTCGGCGTGAATACATGCCATTCCAATGATACTGACATTGCCTTCAGAATCTAATTCGTTCATCTTTTCAACATAGCTGATTGCTTTTGTTGATAGTTGACCTAGGGTAAATAGACAACATTTTTGTTCACAAATGTTGGGAGTCTGAAAAACTGAACATATGATAACAAATCCTGCAGCTCCCTAAAACCAATACGTTAGTTTATGGGAACAATTCATTATCATTTAGAGGAAGCATTTTGTGGAACACGCTATCTGACATAATAAAAATTGCCCAAAACACAAAGCAATTCACAGTTATGATTAAGAGCTGGAAGGGAGATAAGTGCAATTGCAACATCTGCAGATGATGTGTATATAGATTCATGTATATATTTATGTTTATATTATAGATTTTCACTTTGCATTGTAAATAGTTGGTATTAATTATTTTTGCTTAAAACTATTCCTTCTGTACCAACTGTAAAGAAATTAAGTATTAGTATTAGTATTAGTATTAGTATTAGTATTAGTATTAGTATTAGTATTATTATTATTATTATTATTATTGTTCAATGTTCACACGGCGTTGATGTTGATTGCCGGTTAACTACTGGATATCAGGCCAAGTCCCTTGGCTTTAGGTATCCAGTACTTTTCTTAGAATCTTTGCAGTTCCTAACAGGCAAGCTTTCTGTAAAAGTTCTGTGCTTTTATTATTATTATTATTATTATTATTATTATTATTATTATTATTATTATTATTATTATTATTATTATTATAAATACTCAAAACCTAAACTTTATTCAGTAGATTCAGCAAAATTATAACGAGCGGGATCGTCCCCTTGAAACATGTAACAACGATAAATTTGCTTTAGATTTGCGTTTTTGTACAAGCTAATGCAAAGAATGGTGTGGGATTGGATGTTTCCAGTTTATCAGAGGATGATGATGCAAGTGTTNTTTGCTTAAAACTATTCCTTCTGTACCAACTGTAAAGAAATTAAGTATTAGTATTAGTATTAGTATTAGTATTAGTATTAGTATTAGTATTAGTATTAGTATTAGTATTAGTATTAGTATTAGTATTAGTATTAGTATTAGTATTATTATTATTATTATTATTATTATAAATACTCAAAACCTAAACTTTATTCAGTAGATTCAGCAAAATTATAACGAGCGGGATCGTCCCCTTGAAACATGTAACAACGATAAATTTGCTTTAGATTTGCGTTTTTGTACAAGCTAATGCAAAGAATGGTGTGGGATTGGATGTTTCCAGTTTATCAGAGGATGATGATGCAAGTGTTATTAGTTTAAAACTGAAGACTGGAAGAAAGGTGATAATTGAAAGTTGATTTTTGTCTTTTTTCGTTTGTTTGTACATCTGTTTCACATTTGATATAAGGAATATATAGTGTGAATGACAATTCATCCACGTCAAATTTGGATATTCAGATCAATAATATTTTGAACTAGAAACCCTGACCAGATAGCATGGGCGCGGTGTTTGAGCGATGGGGACTCTGGACAAGGGGAAGTGGCAGCGGCAGTTGCTGTCGGTCGCTGTTGGTGTCTCGGGTGGGGTTTCTGTTGTCCAGCATGCATCATCGCCTATGCTGGCCTAGCATCCAATGTGAAGCAGGCTCAGTATTTATCAGTATTTAATCTTTAATGTGTAGCTTTTTGTAGTTGTATATTTGGTTGTTGTAATTTAGTTGCATGTTCTTTATGTAATGGCTACGGGGTAGTCACGGTCTCTTGCTCCCTGTGGTATCGTCCTTGTAGTGTTGTAAAGTAGATCATAGGTAGTGTCTTAGTAATTCGTTATTGTAAATTTTTTAATTGAATATGAAAAAATTTGCTAAACATTTCCAACCTTTTAACAGCGTTTCTAGAAAGGGCTTGTAGTAAAAGTTGCCAATAACTGTAATACAGCATGACCAATTAAAGTGCGACAAACTTTAACTAAAAATGTTGATAAAAAAAGGGTACTGGCGGGATTTATCAGGCAGCGGGATATATCAGACAGTCCCGGCATTCAACATCCAGTATCAGCTCTAGAATATTTCGAAAAGAAACGCAAACTTAAGTGAAGATTTCATGACCATTGCTCACCATTATCATTTCGATCGCTTTTTGCTTCTTTAAGATATGCTCAACGAAGTAGCTTTCTTTTAGGCCAAAGTCAATTTTCGTGCGTCTTCTCTTTGTCGCAGCACGTTTTAAAGAAGCAACAGCGATCAACATGATAATGATGCATAATGGAAGAGCAATGGTCATGAAATTGAAAGCTTCACTTAAGTTTGCGTTTGTTTATTAAGCATATGAGCGTGTTACTGTTTGCTGAAAACTAAAACTGTCTGATATATTCAGCTGCCTGATAAATCCCGCCAGTATCCTATATGATTCATTTGAATTTGTGTGTATTCGACGATTCAGAAAACCTTGGGGATTTTTTGGCTCACTCGCTTGTTTTCAAGAAAATAACGTTAAACATGAATCGATAATTACCATCATAATGCTCAAGTAAAATCCTAACAACGATCTCCATTGCAAATTTGTTTTTAGGAAATTCCTCTACCAGTTTTTCTCCTTTCTCTAAGACCCTTTTCTCAAGGAAAGCAATCTTTTCTTCGTCTTTCGCATCCTACAATAACAATCATTAAAGGTGTCATATATGTAATGTTAAACAAAGTTATTAAATGCAATTCATTGAACCTTAAATCTGGACGCTTAAATGTATGCAGCTCTTAAATCTGGTGAATAGACAATAACGCTAAAGATGGCGGCCGCGCAAAGCATGCTGGTAAAAAGCTCCCTGACGACCACCTAATGACATAAACACTTTGTTCTGCCGTTTCGAATAGCTAGCGTTGGTAAAGTTCGGAACAAGGAATCAATGTAAACAAATAGGAAAATTTTGTAATTCAAACGCGAATCTTCAATTCGAACCAAAACTTTAATTTTTCTGCTTTGGGAAGGTTTTCTTTCGCACCATGTTGCATTCGAATTCAAGGTCGATTCGAATTAAAGATAGCTAGCGGAAACGGCAGACCAAAATTTTTACGTCGTTAGGTGATCGTCAGGGAGCTTTTTACCAGCATGCTTTGCAGCAAAACACAACAGAGTCTTTGGAGCCGCCATCTTTAGCGTTATTGTCTATTAAAGCAAAGTATAACTCACAAATAATGTCCAAGTGAGGTATGATGAGACACCTGTATATCCTTACCTTGAGTGAATTACTGAGGAATCTTAAGTGGTCCAACTGTGGCTTTTCCACGTCATGTCCAAGAATTCTGCTGTACTCTATCACCGACTGAAAAGTATTTTCGACCTTTGGAAATCAAAGAAATTTATTGCGCATCACTCTTGCAGGTTTCTCCACTCAGAAGTTCTCACATTAAAATTGGATTGTCATTTTCTAAATACTCGTATACATCAAAGACAGGGACATTTCCGGTGAAATGGGACATTTTCTAAAACAGTGCAGAACAGTGAAATGCTTTAAATTCGCTGGTTGTAAATCATAAATCATTCAAAATAAATGGTGTGTGCTTTGAAATTGCTATACCTTTAGAGTTTTGGCTTTAAATGTATAGCCACACAATCTAGCTCTAAAGATGCAATCTTCCAGGACAACAAGAAAAAAACCATTAGTAAACACTCTGTGGGGCTAGTTTCCCAAGATTCTGGGACATGTATTTTTGGCAAATAAATAACAATGTTTGCTTTGCGTGTAGTACATCGTTAGGCATATGTAAAATAACAATTATTCAAAAATATGACAATGTTAGAATAGTGATGATACACAATGTTAGGAGCTTAACTCTTCATCAGGTGAATCAGGTGATGTTTTTTTTGCATTGATAAGTTTACTGCATCTGAATATTCAGATAATGTAATGTCAAATAGTTCTATTAATTAAAAGGTCAACAATTGCACATGTTAAAGTGCTTACCTGATCATTCAACTCAGTTGTGATGCTAGTCTCTAAGATCTGCAAATTATAAAAATCAATAAAGTCAAACAAGGAGTTTGGATGAGAAAAACAATTAGATGAGAAAAACAGAATGAAGAAACACATAGAAATTTTAAAATATGAATGATAGAATACTAATCTTTAATGTTTAATAATGACATTATGTCACAATGAATCTGACAATACAATGCTCAGCAATNGTCGTATTGGGCCTAATCGAAGAGCTGAGTAGAGCGTCGCCGCGGCGGCATCCAATTTTCTCAAAATAAAAATCAACCTAGTTGCTTTTTTACACATTTTCACAGGGAGCAACTACCTTGGAAGCTGTCCTGCAAAAATCTTTGTAACATATTAGAACATAACAGAGATATCGCTTCAAATGGACAGGGAGGTTGAAATCGTTAAATTTGTTTATTTTTGTTCGACAGTATCTCACTGGCTCGGGGGGGGGGGGTGCATGACTTATGAATGGACGTGGGTGTGCCGCCGAGATTTTGCCAACCCACCCACTTATAATTGCCAGGATTTACACACATACCTTATATTATTGGTAATTGTAAGCCCCATCCACATTATGAAGGAATTTCTGGGCCTAATTATTAATTGAAATAGTAGTAAGAACAGTTTTTTGTAGTGCAGAAGAGGAAAGGATATATAATGTGAAAACTGATACTAAATTTCGGAAATTTAAGACCCACTTTTATGAAAATCGATTTAGTGGACCTTTGTTTAAGAATTTATTTGACTTCCCACCTATATGGGATTGTAAAAGATTGGTTTAGTTTAATACAACAGCTCATCACCTGGTGTGATCTAAACTGCTCCATACCATAACATTTCTGTTAGATAGGAAGGGTTTAGAATAAGTACCTTCACAATACAATGACTTAAATACATCTTTTAATTTTCATTCATTTCCAGAATCACAACATATTAAGAGAAAAACAATGTTGGCCTGGTTTTGAAGTCATGTCAGATTTGGCTTTCATAAGCTGTCAAACTTTATTGAACACTCAGCTACAGTAGTTGCTCTGCCAGAACATATTGTGCAACTATTGCAAAGAAACCAAACATTCCGTGTGTGAGAATGTTCAAATCAAGACTCTAAACTAACTGAATTGGAATTTATGTAAATTGATTGTAGAAAGTAAAGCAAGAATCTATGAAAACAATTAACTTCATGCTGTATCAGGAAGCAGATCAGTATTTAGTGCAAGCAAAACTCTATTTAATTCAATGTCAAATACTAATTTGCACAGAAAAGGAAAAATATATGAATGTTCCACCTTTTACAGACAAAAAAATTAAAAATTAGAAGTAGCTAAGAAATAACAAACTGTATGGTATAGACCAGATCATTGCCATTTGATACTCAACATCAACATCAGAAAATGTTTGTATTTATTGTAATTATCTCTATCTCCTGAAGTCTGTAACACCACACGAGGTAAACACCGAGTCCATAAGAATGCGTGCTGGGGGTAGGTTGAAAGGGCCTATTGTAGGAGACCTCCAACAAAAGACAGTTATCAGAGGGAGGAAAGCTACAATGCCTGCCAAAAGTCTTGGAACACCTCGGCTAATTTTGCCTTCTTTGCGATTTCCCCCTCCCCTCCTTAGAACAATGTTGTTCTGTGACGATAAAATGCGGATGACAGGATGATTTGTGACTTTGATGGAATGCTAGGACAATAACCTTGCAAATCAAAATTGTTTGGGGGGAGGGGGTGCCTCAACTAATCTCTACGGATAGAATTGTGAAGAAGTGTGTCATTCTCAAGAAATGGCCTAAGTGTTCCAAGGACTTTTGGCAGGCAATGTCTAGCTTGATGACATACAGTACGGCCTTCAGAACATTAAATACATATCAACATGATCAGACTGTTGCTGCTAGTTAATTTTCTCTCAACAAGCTGCCAAAAAAATACGTAGTGATTTTGAGGAGGGGAGGGGGAATGGGTAGTTGGTAGGCCAAACAAGTTTAGAAAAGGTATATAAGTGTTTCCAAAAAATTATTGGTACATAAAGTTATTAACTTCAACAACAATATAACTTCACTGAAAATCCGCATCCTTGGTGGCCTAGTAGAAGTCTCAATTTTAATGAACACTGAAGATTGAATCCTTTTGCTCCTGAATTTAGTAGGGGGAGATCTGATAGCTTAGGCCTCAAGGCACCAACCAACAAAAATTAATCTCGTTTTTTGTCATAGGCCTCCAACAAAATTAGTTTCAGTTTCTTACATCAAACTACCCCATCCTAGCATTTATTTGGAAAAAATTGGTACATGAAATCCTCAAATGCAAGTGCATGCATATAAATCGTTTCAAACTTGATTTTCCTCATTTTGTGATGGCTGGCAGTTGTGCACAAACCAGGGAACATAATTAAGTATTTTCCAGATTTACCCTTTTTCAGTCAATAATAGTCGTCTTGTTGATGTTTAAACCCATGATGTCTATGTTTCTGCTCACTCAGTAGATAATTAATTAGACCTGGCTATCATCGCTCCCCATCATCTCTCATTTGGACATCAACATATCAGCTCAACAGATACAGATCAGCTCTGACATTCAAGAACCAAAAGCTTGTCGAGGAGCAATATTATCATCCTAGTAGGCTAGGCCCATCCAATCAAGTTTGCATCTATTTCGGCCAATGCGAGTAAGATGTGATGACAAAGTTTGCTAATGATGCTCATATTAAGTTTCAATATGCCATGACACCTCTTTCCTCGCTTTCTTTTATATAGAACCGTATCTGTTCAACTTTAGGTGATCCTTTCTTCCATCGTACGGACTATCACACCATCGCTGCCAGTTTTGCTTGCACATTTCCTTGCCTCGTTTTNAGGCTAGGCCCTGCCAATCAAGTTTGCATCTATTTCGGCCAATGCGAGTAAGATGTGATGACAAAGTTTGCTAATGATGCTCATATTAAGTTTCAATATGCCATGACACCTCTTTCCTCGCTTTCTTTTATATAGAACCGTATCTGTTCAACTTTAGGTGATCCTTTCTTCCATCGTACGGACTATCACACCATCGCTGCCAGTTTTGCTTGCACATTTCCTTGCCTCGTTTTCGAAATCTGCATCGAACCTGAATTTTCGAACATTAGCGCGTTTCCCCTCCCGCGCCTTCGGCGCTCCCTGGTGTGCACTTTGACACGTCCGAAAGTCACCAAACTGACCTCTTTTGGCCCACGACATGCGTCGGGTCGGAATGACGTCAGTACTTGAATTTTCTGGCAGTTTCTGTTCACCTCAGTCAGCTGAAAAGTATTTCCTTCTTGGGCAAATCTTGTGACTGAAATGACAAACTCTATTCCAAAATCAATATTTGAAATTTTTTTCAGCATTGTCGTACAGTAATTATCAAAACCGATCAAAACAATTATTTTCATGTCAAAAATTATTTCTCAGTAGACTGCAGGAATCTTAGAAATTGCATCAACATTTTTAATCCACTAATGAATGACCACTCAATAAGTTTTATTCCATGAACCGAGGCTGATGCGAGTTCCTAATTTTTGAAAACAACAGTTTTTAAATCGTTACTAAGATAAACAACTTTATTGAGAAAGTATATCAGGCAAAGAAGAAACAGGGGTGGCGCCAGGAATCTTCCGACGGAGGGGCTGCAACTTCCGACAGGGGGCTGTAGCCCCCTAGCCCTCCCCTGGCGCCACCCCTAAGAAGAAAGCAATGAAAATCTGGATGTGGAAATTTTCGAGGGGCAAACCATCTCAGAAATGAATTGGATTGAAGTTCACCCATCATATCCCAACAACACCCACAACACAACAGACACACGTCCAACATTTGATAGATCTGTGGAAGCCGGTCGGAGTTTTCAAAGCTCAAGAAAAAAATTGAAAATGAAGAGATTAGCAGTGAGAAACATAATCAAACCTGCAAGAATATTAGCAAGAACATATTATGAAGGTGCAGGAGCATCAGAGCCCTTTCACCCTATCCCAAACAGGAAGCCAAAGTACATGTCTGCAGATGAAGCGGTCAAAGTTGTAAAGTCAGGTAAGTGGCCTAAACAAAACAATAGGCTCTTTGGCGCAATTTATTGCGAGGTTGGAATGAGTAATCTTGGAATTGGTTTGCTTGTTTCTTTGCATTGCATAACCATAATAAAGATCTCTTTCCTCGTATGAGATAAATACAATTTATCGATGTTCTCTCAAAATTATTAATCAAACGTTTTTCATGGGCAAGAAGAGATGTCAAAAACATTGTCATTGACATTGTCAGGACAAATTATTGCGTTTTGTAATATCATGATGCAGTTGAACTTTAAATTGTAACATTTTGTAAAAGATAGCAGTGGCGGACTTGAGGGGGCCCTAGTGGGTGTGGCCTGAAAAATGAGGGTGTGGTCAAGAAAAAATGTTGTTGCAATCAGCAGCATGGCTAGTGCAAATTAAGTGGAGGTACTAAAATGAGGGGGTCTCGGGCGAAATTTTCGAGGACACTCCTTCTACTTTGGCTTAGAACACTTCTACAAACCCCTTGTTTGCCAGTGCTAAAATAGAATTTTGACCATTTTGTAACAGATTTTTTATAAATTAGCATCCCACATCATTTTCTTCATTAAAAGAATATACTGCTACTGTACATTTTCCCAACTTTGAACTAAGGCTCGTGCTGCAGATTATAACTAATCGATTTTAAAATCCCCAAATCACCATGAAAAGTTTTCTCTTTGTCCATTCATGTCGAGTCTTTCGAAAAATTGATTGATGTTTTGTTATCGTTTTCAGCGTTTTTGAGACCAAAAATTTTAAGAAACTCGATTACAGCTCAAGAAAAAGAAGACAACAAATTTTACAAAAATCCTTGAATCTAATTATGAATTTTAGCAAAGATTAAGTCATAAATCTTCAAAATCAGTCCAGTGAACGATTTAACGTGGTTTGTCAAAAGTGGATAGGTTTTTTTGGCGCACGCGGTTTTCCGGGTGTCCTAAATAAAAGGTAACAGGTTTGATCAGGGCTAGCGATGCCAATTTACCTCCTATCAATTCGTGATAGGTTTTAAACGAATCTTGAACAGTTAACTTGAACATAGGTGCCATGTTTATTGATATTGGTGCTTCCAAAGTTGAAATATTATTCTTAAAGTTCAAATTTGACTCCACCTCCAAACCAGAGCTTGGGCGTGTATAATGAGATGTCCATTATTCGAGAGGGGACATCAAAGAGAAAAATTTGTCTTTTTTGCAAAAGGGGCCCTTTTTCAGCGAAAAGGGGACCCTTTTTGCCATATTTTGATGGGGGCCAGTCCGCCACTAAAAGATAGCCGCAAGCAGCATCGTACCAAAATACATTTTGTTTGAAAATCGAATTTCATTCAATGTTTGCCATTTTTTACCACCATGGTTTTGATTTTTTTGTTGACTAAAGCTACAAAAACAAGCTAGTCCCACAATCTCTCCTAAATTTGACCATACTTTTATGAAATCATGAGCAGTCCCTCCAGTCACCATTGAAAAAACAAAGTGACTACATTTATGGAAGAAAACTGCAGAATATCCACACTGGAAAGTATGCGAAGTGCGCACAGAAGATACGCACCTGGATATTGTTTTAAAGACAATAACTCTATTGTTCTTCCTTTGTTGTACCTAAAATTTGCACACAAAAGAGCTACAAACACTACAAACTTTTCAGAGTGGCAGAAAGCAAAAAATTTTTGTGAAAAGCATTTATCTCTATTAGTGCCCTCACATTTCCTCTCACCATTCCTTTTACGTATGTTCTTAAGTTGCTTGTTCGTTTTAATTAGAGTTATTGTATCTTGTAAGTATTTAGCCTAAGTTGTATGTAACTACGGTGCTTACAGTGATTATTATTATTATTATCTATTGTTTTGTTCTTAAATGGATGTTGTAAGATATGTTGCCATAAAAACAGCATTTTACTGTTCATTTACGGGCCCGCAATATGGCCACAGCCTCGAAAAAATGTGTAAAAAATGGGTTTTAACAGCCTAAATCGTGTGCTGTTATAGAGTTTAATGGTTTATTTGTAAAAGACAAAGACTCAAAAGAAAAAATAGTATTCATATTGATCAAGTTTTGTTGTTTTAATTGCAGGTGATTGTGTGTATGTGCATGGTGCTGCAGCAACACCTCTCCCCTTGCTTGAATCATTAGCAGCCCATGGCAAATCAGAAAAGTTGAAAGATGTCCAATTGATTCATATTCATACAGAAGGACCAGGGATTTGCCAGCAACCAGAATATGAAGGTAATTATGCCCTTGTCATTTCAAAGTCTTTCATTTGCTTCATTGTAATATGTAATACTTAAAATAGAAGTCAAGAGCATTTTGTAATAAGTTGGTCAAGGTGCAGTTGCAGCTTTTAGCGCCAAGCGTTGAGATCGCACAAGTAGCGCTGAGATCGCACAAGTAGCTAAGCGCTAATCGAGTCCACGACCTTTTGTCATGATGCTCAAGAGGTGCTGGTGGGGTTTGAACCCCGTCCGCCTGACGTTCTGGCTGCAAAGTCAGTGGATTATAACACGGTCCCACACCTTCAAGTTTGAAACAATTCTGTTGAGAAATTTTCTGGTGGAGAGCAAGAGTGTAGACTTGGTAAATTTCATTGCGTGCTGTTTAGGGGTTCTGTAGAAAATGGGAACAGAGGTCAAAGTTGAAAGTAAACCAATGAAAAATTTGGAGGAGCGAAACATGAACAATGAATTAGAGAATAACAAAAGACAGCATCTTTAAAGAGAAATTCTTTTGTGAAGTTCTTGATACAGTACAGTTCTTTCGTAACTTAACATCCATGAATTCTTGAGAATTCTTAAGAATTGATAAGAATTTTCAATATCTCATATGAAGTTTTGAGATCACACCCCTTTCCCTTTTCTCCCACGAGATGCCCTCTTCGTCATCAAAATTCACAACCTAACCACCTAACCCCCCTCGCCATTTCTCAACAGATTTGCTATCTCTGGTAAATTTTACTGTCTGTTTGCTTCCAATAAATCTGCAATTCACTGCTTTTTATAAGAAATCCCAAAGCCAATGAAATGACGAGATCGAGCAAGATCAAAAAGTCCAAGCAAAATTTCACGATAACCTAGCATCTGTTTGATTAGTGATTACAGACCATTCCGCAGTCGAATGCGAAGGCGCTGTGCTGTGCTGTTGGCATTGCATCTCGGGATCATATGGGAATTTCAAACTCAGATTGGAATTCAAATCCCCCATGCGATACCAAGATGCAACAACAGCGTCAACAGCGTCTTCACAACAACAGCAACAACAGCGCCTTCACATCTGACAGCAGAATTGTCTATTGCTGTGATCCATTCATCTGAAAACTCAGATCCCCTCTTTTCATGGTAGAGGTATCTCTGAAATACAATGTTTGGATTAAGAAGTTTCTGGTTATTTTAAAGCACTATTTCTTTGATCTAATCTTTTTGCAGGCATATTCAGAAGTGTATCACTTTTCACTGGTGCCAACTGCAGGAAAGCAATAGCAGAAGGAAGAGCAGATTATGTACCAATTTTTCTTGGAGAGGTTCCCCTTTTGTTCAGGAGAAATGTTGTCAACATTGATGTAGCTCTAGTTCATGTAAGTTATATATTTTAGCATTACCCTACTCTACAAGGTGTCCCAAAAACTTTAACATTAACCTTCTTTAGCAGTACCCTACTTTACCATATTAACATTCTTAAAAATTTCACAAAATAGCGCCAAGAAAATTTTGATTGTGAAATTATGTCTATATACATAAATGCCTTCATACAGACTTCAGAACAATTACCATTTAAGACTACGTTCACACGATGCCAGCGAATTTTGAAAAAGTGAAAAATGTGACGGTAGCAAAATTTTAGCTAGCGTTCACACGATACCGGTACAATCTGAAAACGGTAGGAAATTTGCTGGTAACAAACTCGTTGCAATCTCCCCAAGAATTTGATCCCAAAGAAATCTACCTACACCTTAAGAATCGATCAGCCTCGTTTTGAGAGCGTCGAAAAATGTTCCGTTTTCACCGTTTTCGAGTGTTCACACGATGCCGTTTTCAAAATGTGCTGGTAGTTCTGTTTTCAAAATCTACCGTTTTAAAAATCTGCCGGCAAAAAACGTGTCGTTTTCGTGTGAACGGAAGGCCTATCCGTTACATTTTTCACCGTTTTCAAATTGTGCCGGTATCGTGTGAACGCAGTCTAAGACTACGTTCACACGATGCCGGCACATTTTGAAAACGGTGAAAAATGTGACGGTAGCAAAATTTGAGCTAGCGTTCACACGATACCGGCACAATTTGAAAACGGTGAAAAATGTGACGGATAGGCCTCCCGTTCACACGAAAACGGCACATTTTTTGCCGGCAGATTTTGAAAACGGTAGATTTTGAAAACGGAACTCTAACCGGCACATTTTGAAAACGGCATCGTGTGAACACT
>REGM01000125.1:839593-880988 GCA_004194415.1 Aurelia aurita
TGGAGAACCCCCCCCCCCCCCCCAATGCATTGCAGTGTCAGACAACTATTAATCAATCTTCCTTTGTTGTTTCAGGTATTGGTTCGATTCCTGATGCCGTGCTTGCCTCACTAACGGGGCATAAAGATCTTGGCGTACATACTGAAATGTTCAGTGATGGAATCGTAGACTTAGTGCAAGAAGGCGTGATAACGAATGCTCAAAAACTTATCCATCCTGGAAAAATTGTCACTGGATTTGTTGTAGGCACAAAAAGAGTATTCGACTTCATTCATAACAACCCATTTGTTGGTGCGTAAATAACTTTATTGTGAATTTTCGAGGACGTTGTCGGGAAATCTTTTGAAGTACGAAGGGAAAACTGGATGCCCCAATCAGGTCAAAATGTTTGTTTAACTCTAGTGAAATAGCAAAGCGTTATAAATGTTTTTTGAACTATTTATTTTGGCATTTTTTATTAATTGAATTGATATTTGATAAATAAATACACTGATCTTCACTTTACTTTGTGTTGTAAGCTCCGAAAGATGAATTGTCAAAATTTTCAAGAAATTGAAGATCCTTATCAAGTTCCCGGAATAATAGATCTGATGGTCCCAAGCGCTGTATCTATTCTTTAAGTCCAGTAACCATGAAAGAGCCAAGTATAATAGTTATTTGTTGTCAATTTATTATTTTATATGGATGTTTTGATCTAGCTTACTAGAAAAACTGAAAAACTCTGAAAAATATCGTTATTTCTAAATTTTTTGAGGAAATATAGAATAATTGTCAAGAAAACCATAGTTTATGAATGTCTACAATATGCTATCAAGCACAAGTCTTTCACTCTTCTGGTTTACGATTTAGAAATTTGATGACGTCACATCCTCAAAAGAGTTGAAATATCAAATACGCTGCAATTTCGAAAAATATTTAAGATTTCAGAAAGGTCCAACTGTAGAATTATAGCAAAGTAGCTAAAGTTTCTGTCAAGCCATTTAATTCAAAGAAATAGGTCGCAGACTTTTACACCGACCTTGTTAGCAGTTTTATTTTTATTTGGAACCTATGCTTACAAAATGCACATGTAAACTAATCTAAATCGATAAAAAACATGGTTACAGCCAGATAAAAACTTAAGCCTGTGTTATAACAATTTGAATTTATAAATCCTATTTTACTAATTGTCAGCACTTGAAACATTGATTGTTTTTTCTTCTAGTGATGTGTGATATTTCATTCGTGAATAATGTGACTGTGATAGCAGCAAATCCAAAAGTTACAGCAATCAATTCATGTATTGAAGTGGATCTGACTGGACAAGTCGTATCGGATTCGATTGGCTATAGAATTTACTCTGGTAAGCTTAATAACTTCTGATGATGAAAAGAAGGGCGAAATTTGTAACACAAAAGATTCCTGTTCCGATTCAACAAATCATCGTCATCATTATTTAAAGGGTCTGTTTCAACCAGCATGCTTTGAACGTGTCATCTCTTTGTTGGCCTTTGTTGTCGCTATTTTCATGGGCAATAAAGGCCAACGAAGAGATGGCACGCGCAAAGCATGCTTGTGTAAACAGACCCTTTAAAGTTGGATTTTAACCTATTACATGGTACTAATTCAGTCCAATTATAAAAGTAAATAAACAAAAAAGTTTAATCTAATATTATAAAATATAGTTATCTGTATAAAACCGATAAGAACATAGTCTGTAGGTGCATTTCTCACCAGTCGATGATCTTGTGTCATTTTTAAAAGCCGCTTAATTTTGTCACTAAGAGTNTTTGTAACACAAAAGATTCCTGTTCCGATTCAACAAATCATCATCATCGTCATAATTATTTAAAGGGTCTGTTTCAACCAGCATGCTTTGCACGTGTCATCTCTTTGTTGGCCTTTGTTTTCGCCATTTTCATGGGCAACAAAGGCCAACGAAGAGATGGCACGCGCAAAGCATGCTGGTTTAAACAGACCCTTTAAAGTTGGATTTTAACCTATTACATGGTACTAATTCAGTCCAATTATAAAAGTAAATAAACAAAAAAGTTTAATCTAATATTATAATATATAGTTATCTGTATAAAACCGCAAAGAACATAGTCTGTAGGTGCATTTCTCACCAGTCGACGATCTTGTGTCATTTTTAAAAGCCGCTTAATTTTGTCACTAAGAGTGTTCTAGAGGAGACTTCCTCTGGAAGATACAGACTCTAAGCCAAAACATGTCTTGATCTTTGGAAGTTTACAAAGATCTTTTGTCCTTAGGTCGTATTTTATTTGCGATTTGCCGTTCTAATCTAAGGAATAGGTTTCACATCTCTGAGTGCACTCAGTCAAATTGAAATAAACAGCGAGAGCAAAACCTAATGGCTGGCATCGCTAAAGGTGTGAAGTTGGTTCTTCAGTACCAAAAATTAGAAAGCAGAACCTTTTGCTTCACAAAGTTTGTCCTGGCTATGCCAAGATCAACATCATTTTTCTTGGGGAAGCAAACGAGGACAAGCCTCTTCACAGCAGAAATACTCCAACAAAGCTCCTAAATCACTACCTAAAAATTCTGGGGAAGCGCCTGAGGAAGCTTGAGTTACAAAATTCCAAGTAGATAGGGAACTCGTTTTCTGGGTTCAAAATGTTGGAAGAGTTGAAAAACATGTGTGACTTTGATGGGTCATCATTTCTTTTGAGGGCTTAACGCGTGGTTCATTTTGAAGATAAAAGGCCTCTTTTTTGGGGACGAAGAATCAGTTTTACTTGAGTACTCGAGCAAAGTCTTACTTGAGGTGGCTATGTCTCACTTGATTTGAAATTAGAATGCAACTTAGTACACAGGTTGTATCATTGAACACTTGGAAAAGATTAGTCGAAAATTAGCTGCTCACTACCAAGAGTATGATTGGCTGATTATGTTAACTTTTGTAGGTGTTGGAGGGCAGATAGATTTCTTGCGTGGGGCTGCATTGTGTCATGATGGAAAAGGAAAACCAATCCTTGCCATGCCATCAGCAACAAAGAAAGGTGAATCAAAGATAGTACCATTCGTCAAAGAAGGTAAGTTTCCTTCGCACATAGTGTATAAGAAACGATAAAAGGCAGAGGCAAGAAATCAGGGGGTCGGTCCCGATTGCAGACCCACTCACGACAGCTGGCCATTTCTTGTGTACCCTTTTTGACCATAAGTAGAAACAATTATCTAGCTTACCAACCACCATACCTCCCCGTAACCGTGCAGAAGCAATATCAAGTTTCATTGATTACAAGTG
This sequence comes from Aurelia aurita, assembly GCA_004194415.1. Taxonomy (NCBI): domain Eukaryota; kingdom Metazoa; phylum Cnidaria; class Scyphozoa; order Semaeostomeae; family Ulmaridae; genus Aurelia; species Aurelia aurita. The sequence goes on from REGM01000125.1 coordinate 842,838, forward strand.
GAACTATAGTGAACTTTGGTAGAATCATCTTTGAGTTCCTGTAATGAACTGGTCTTGAATTATCTTTTAATAATTCTTGACAATCTGTTACCCGTTTGAAAGTGGCAAAATGAATGCCACCAGGTTTTACTATGGTTTGCTCCTCGAAGTCCTGAGTCAAACTGTGCTAGCCCCTTCTCCCATAAGATGAGAATATCCGGCGGGGTTTCGATGGACCAAATTCAATGGGGGCTGGAAGAGGAGACTAAACAGTAATCCCTATTAATTTGCCTCCAAATGCAGGTTATCGCCTGACTCTTCTAGCTTCATGCTTCTCGTCGATTTTCATTGAAAATTTGGAACTCAAGGACCAAAATACCACCGTTGGAATGTCCAATTTGAAAGGACTCTTTCGCGTACTCTGCATGTTTCAGCATAGGCCACTAAATCTTGTTTGGCTGGCAATTTCGATACGCTCCTGCGAACGGAGCCAATCACATTACGTAAAATCAACAATAAACGCAAATTAGGACCATCTTACCCGTTTCTACATCCTTCGCAATACCATTTGGTGAGGCAGGGAAATTTAGATTCTGTGAAATAAACTACAAATCATAGCTTTTTTCTTAAACTTGAGATGAATTGTTCCCTCAAGTACGATTGTATTCTGGACTATTTGGAACATGATTATTCAAGAATATATTGAAAATCTAAATCCCCCGCTACAGAAGATGGTATTGCGAATAAAGATTTGGGCCCGTGTATTCTGTGTATCCTATGCACCCAGATCCTTAGCTGTTTCTGTTCAAAAATCAATTAATCGATATCAATATTTGTATTCCAGGTGGAGGCGTAGTAACATCAAGAGCCCATACTCATTACCTTGTAACAGAATACGGAATAGCTTACTTATTTGGTAAAAGTTTACGACAAAGAGCTCATGCCTTGATTCAAGTAGCACATCCAGATCACAGGGAATACCTCGAACGCTGCGCTTTCGAAAGATTAAAATGTATGCCATCACCTTAGATTTATAGAATGTTTTGATTTTGTGGGGTAGGATGAGAGACAATTTTGTAGCAACCATTGTTCTTCCCAAATATATGCTAGGCTGCATGATAAGACATGCTAGGAGATTAAAGTGTGTACCATCCACGTACCATCGCCTAGATTGATAGGATTTTTTTATTTTGTAGGGTAGGGTAGGGGGAACGTTTTGCCCAATCATGCTCTAGGCTGTCTAAGCAATAAGATGTAGTAGGAGCATGATGAGAGCATGATCGTCATTATTGTTAAAAATAATTTAGTATTTGATGTAACTGAACAAAAAGAATACTTTAAGATTACTACAAGAACCAAGTTTTAGTGATTTTCAAATGCAGAAACTTTCTTTGCTCGTTGAATTTTGATAATGTGAAGTTAGACTTGTATAAAGTCTCTCGGGGTTCAAAATGTGTATAAAATTAATTGCTCTTTGTGATTAATCTTCTTGAACAAAATATTCTACTGGTAATTTCTCGATTTATATCAAATGATTTTGCTAAAACAGCCTATACATTACCATGCCAATTACAAAGCTGTGGTAGATAACAGGATTTCATCAAGTACGTTGGTTTAACACTAACAGATAAATTTATAATGTAGTTCATTCGGTGGAACCTACAAATTTGTAGTGATCAGGAGATTGTGTAATTCTAGACTTGTTAAAAAGCGACATTAGAGATTAAACTCAAATTTCGAAAAGCTTGGTGTTTTGTGGAATATCCTTTTTGCTGTTTAATTTTATCATAATTTGTAGATACGCTTTAACATTCTCTTTCGTAAATTATACACTCAGTTAACGTCGAATTCGCTTTTGATTTTACGAGGATTTTACTGTCGCTTTCGCATGCTATCAGCTTCGTAAAACGCATTCATTTCATGTAATATCATAACGCATGTCATTATGTATTTACACCCATTTCACGTTTTTACGTTGTATTTAGTTTCGCATTTTAACTGAGATTAAATTGATCAGTTGCTAACTCGCTTTACAATACTTGTTCGTTTATTTGTTTTCACCTATTAAAAACTTAACATGAACAACAAAATTAAATTGGATTCAAGGACAGTCTCCGAAAATAGTTGATAAGTTGCGTGAACAGACCAACACTCTGGAAATCGTTGTTCAAGATTGAACACATTTTCAAACACATTATTCATCACGTACATACTACAAAAATCATAAACTGCGCTGCATCAGCTTGTTCCTAACTACAAATATATATGTATTAAGTTGTACAGCGCATTCAATTATACTCGATTCACAACGATCGTGCACTTAGGTCAACTGATACCGATCTAAAATTTACCGCTTTTAAAAACGAGCGCTGGTCAAAGGTCGTTCTCCTATCGAGGGGCCAGCCTCTGGAACAGCTTGAGTAGGGAAACTAAAATGGCACCCTCCCTCAGTGCCGTCAAACGGCTGTCAAAATATGATATCAACATACTGAATTAGAGCTAATGTTTTATTTTTGTCTCGTTTTTTATTACAAAGTACTTTGTAATCTAAGAAGCGACTTCGAAGTCCATCCGTCAGTCAGTCAGTCAGTAAGAAAAAGTGCTTTTGGCACGCAATTATCCCCCTGCGCATAGAAAACCAAGGAAAACTTGACATCGGCCTTTTTCATGCTTTATGGCAAGCGTTCGAAAAACAGGATCATTAATGGTCATTCAGACCAAATTTGTATTAATGTCCCGCAGATACTGAGCAATTTGTATCTGTGCCAGAAATTTTTTTATTTTGATTGTTTCATGCTGGAATTATATGAAACAAGGGGGATGCTTCAGATTCGATCCTCTGCGTCCATATCGGTGTCCGATGAAATGGGCGGGGCGGGGCGGGGCTGAAACACAGTATAGGCAAATGTTAGTTAACAGTTTGTTTCATTTCACACAACAGGCTCTAAGTTAGAAGTCGACCCGCTTTGAGGCAGCAGAAACTCTTCAATCGACCCGTATGTTTTGCCGACTCATAACTGAGAAGCATGCAACACCCTTTCCCTCATCTTAAAGCTGACTGTTCTCGAAAGTTCTTGAGTTATTCGGACGTGAAAAACAACTTGCGCGAATCGTGCCAAAGGCACTTTGAAAATGCCCACGATATATTCATCAGAAAGGTTGCATTGGGCGAAAAATCAACAAAAAGAGCTTTGCTAGCATGCCTCCATGCAAGGAAGTGTACCCCATCTTGGCAGTGATTCATTGACCAATGACCCCAATGTCGAAGATTTTTGTTGGCAGATTTGCAAAATATCAACAAAACGACATCATCAAGGATCATTTGTGGTATGCAGGCTTCGATAAACAGATTTTCGTGCTGCAATCAAGGATTCTTATGCTCGTTTGTTTCTTAAGTCCCGATTGCACAATCATAGGTCAGGACAGACTTTGTAATCATCCAAAAGGATCTTATGTTTGGCTCGCGAGGTTTCTTTTTGATTTGATTACAAAGTACTTTGTAATCTAAGGAGCGAGTTCGATGGGTTCGATGTCAGTCGGTCAGTCACGCATTAGTGTGATTGATCAGCATGTTAGGCTGTCGCAGATAATTAGCACCAAGACAAGAAAAAGTGCGTTTGGCACGTACACGGGCACGCAATTATCCCCCCTGCGCCCCCTGCGCATAGAAAACCAAGGAAAACTTGACATCGACCTTTTTCATGCTCTATGGCGAGCGTTCGAAAAACAGGATCATTATTGGTCATTCAGATCAAATTTGTATTAATGTCCTTGTCCCGCAGATATTGAGCAATTTGTATCTGTGGCAGAAATTTTTTTATTTTGATTTTTTCTTGCTGGAATTATATGAAACAAGGGCTTCAGATTCGAACCTCTGCGTCCATATCGGTGTCCGATGAAATGGGCAGGGCGGGGCTGAAACACGGTACTTTGAGGAAAAGCTAATATGCAATGAAATTTACACCGGAATTTAGGCAAATTTTAGTTAACAGTTCGTTTCATTTCACGCGACAGATTCTAAGTTAGAAGTTGATTCGCATTGAGGCAGCAGAAACTCTTCAATCAACCCGTATGTTTTGCCGACTCATAACTGAGGAGCATGCAGCACCCTTTCCCTCATCTTAAAACTGAGTGTTCTCAAAAGTTCTTGAGTTATTCAGACGTGAAAAACAACTTGCGCGAATCGTGCCAAAGGCACTTTGAAAATGCTCACAATATATCTTTACTTTCCATCTTGGTCATTAATACAAATGATCCATTTCAGTCTCTTTTATCTCTTTCCTCTGGGCACTGATAAATTGACTAATGGCAAAGATTATTGTGGCCAGATTTGCACAGTATCAACGAAACGACATCATCAAGGATCATTTGTGGCATGCAGGCTTCGATAAACAGATTTCATGTCTTTAATCAGAGATTGATCTGCTTGCTTGTTTCGCAAGGGACCTTGGCAGGCAAATGGGCGGAGAACGTAAAATCCTGATATCACAATCATAGCTTAGGACGGACTTTGTAATCATCCAAAAGGATCTTATGTTTTCTTTCTGCTGAGGGGGACTGCTGACTTAACAAAATTTGCAGCCTCGTTCCCATTAACTGACAGTGACGTCATTCATTGGCTACTTACCAGGAAAGACCACAGCACAGGGGGTCCAGGCATGTCCCCTAGCGAGTACCCACAGTACCCTAGTTTTCATTTCTTTGGTTCCATGTGATCCGGATTATGAAAATTAACACCTGTGTAATTCGATACAGACTTTTTGTAATGCGAGATCTTGGGATTCCCACGGTGATATGGAGTAAGACGGTAGGTCAAAGATATGGTGAGTTGTTAAAATCTCTCGTAACTGTGACATAACGAAAATGGGCGACTAAAATACGACAAAAACGTAAGAACGATAAATCACTAAAATAGGACAAACTTACGACCTCTGAATTCAAGACACGATCTTTGGCGGCACAGCTTCACTTTACGACTTCGTGACTTTTGCAAGACACTCTAAAATGACAATCCTACTTAAAGTAAATCAACGTAGTTAAAGGAAATGTAAGCATATAAAAGTGGCTAAAGCCACTTGCGGTTAAATTCTAGCCAATCAGATCGCAGTATTTCCTGTTGACGTAGTTGAGTTACCCAAATATGGTGCGGCGCGTGTCAAAGTATATTGTCTTTGCACGGCTATTTTTATCAAAGGCTTATATCTGCTTACATTCCCTTTAAACGGCAACTTAGCTAGGGGGACTGGGTCCATCTAAATAGAACCTATTGTATTTGATGTTTTCGATCAATGAAAACAATAGGAACATAAGTGGCGCGTGCCGTTCTTTTGTGCTATGTTTAGACTAGATCGCTACATCTCCGTTCATTTACTTTAATTTCAACTAATGTGACGATAGCACAGGTGACATTCGTCTTGCAACAAGCACAGGTGACATTCGTCTTGCAACACATAATCAACAAATTTTGTCAAAATAATTAATATATCAAATTAAAGCTGAAATTCTCCCGTTTCTTATGGTGTAATTTTATTCTGAGTTTGTTTGGTTTTGGAAGGCTGGTTGATCCACGAGGAAGGAGCACAGGTGACATTCGCTGCATTCATCTGTGGCATTCGCTTTTTTTCAAATTATTCCCCCTTCCTCGTGGATCAACCAGCCTTCCAAAACCAAACAAACTCAGAATAAAATTACACCATGAGAAACGGGAGAATCTCAGCTTTAATTTGATATATTAATTATTTTGAAAAAATTCGTTGATTATGTGTTGCAAGACGAATGTCACCTATGCTTGTGACGATTAGATCTTTATTGATATGTAGCCTCGTTTTGATGCTTATTGTTAAGTGAATGCACAGTGAAGAGAGGAAGACTTCGGAAGTAGTTGGAACAGAATACGGAATACTTGCAACTTGATCATGTAGTTTAGGCAAGAGGCATCGCACATGTAAATAGCCGTTTTGTACATAACTATGTTTATTTATTGCTGTTGTTTATGTTTACTATCTGTTTACTCCAACGAACCCCGAAGAACGTTTCACGGGCTTAGACGAGGAAAAGAAGTCGTGACACTAATACAAACTAAAAAATCCTAAGAGTTTCTCTTCGGCCTCGACTTCGGCCACGACGGATACTAACGGCTAACGACCTTAACGACGTGACGGCTAACGGCAAAATTCACGACTGTTTTCACGGCTTTTTTTACTCTCTTCATGAAGACACCAACAACATTTTTTGTATCATAACTGAAGAAACCAAATCCTAATAAGGATAATAGTTTTACATGAACCAATCAAAATGTTTGTCCAAAAATATTGCTCACATTGCACCACTTTGTGCCACGTCTAAAGTTATTGCACCATCTCTTGCAATAATTCTGAAAGGTTCGGCGAAACTGTGCAATGTCTGAATGGAATGCTTCATCGTCCTTCTATCAATAATGGGGGACCCCGTATCACAACAGAGTCCCCTTGCCAAATTGTGTTGCCGATATCATTCTAGGTAGGCCAACTCTTTAAGATACAGTTCGGGATACAGACACGGCATCAGACATACTCATACACATACAATACACATACTCAGTGAAAGATTCCCATTTCTCCTTCGCAGAGATAACCGGAAAATACTGTCCTCCTCTCACATTGAATAAACGAGAAACAGAATTGGAAAAAGTCTATTCTCATATAAACATTCATCTTTTGGTAATTCAGCTTCATCCAAACAGGTCCTCAGAACAAATTATGCAAAATACAAATGTGAATTATGCTAAATTAGCCAAAAGGTATGATCAATAACAAATTATGCAAAATTATTCAAAGCGTGTACTCAGATATAAAAGTGTCTAATAATGGAAAATTATTCAGAGCCTCTTCTCAGCAATAAAAAATGTCCGTGTCTGATTATTCAGAGCGTATTCAGCACAAGCTAAGTCAGCATAGAGTTCATCCGTAATGGGATTTGCCTCCTACTCTCACTGCTGCATAATATATCCCTGCATATTTTACGCAATGGGGGTATGTCAGCTTCCCAAAGAGACTTCTTGCACGACGTTTGCATTTTGACAGCAAGCCTTGGTAGAATTTTTTGTCACAGCCTAGTCTTGATTGCTTTTTCTAAAACACAGAAAATAGAAATGAGAAGTGGAAATTTACAAAATAGAATAAATAATCTAAATATAGCCTTTGATGTTCTTGATTGATGAAAACAATAGGAACATAAGATGCGCGTGTCTTTCTTTTGTTCTACCGAGTGAGTCAGAAAAAACTTGCGGTGTTTGCCAATTTTTATTGATGTAATTTAATTCCCAAATTCGTTTCTTTAAATTTCATTGCATAGAAGAAAAGCTAACTTAGATATGAAAATTTGTTTGGTCGAAATCGGTATTTCCGTTCCAGAATTACGAGCGATTTTAGTAAAATGTTGATTCGCAAGATTGCTAAAATTGGCCTTCAATTAGATTCATATTCTTGCACTTGTGACCTTCTAAACCATGACAAACATATTGTTTCTCTACCAAAAAATTGAAAAAGGCATGTATTGTGTTAGAGCACAAAAGGAAAAACTAATGTTACTTATGTTTTATCTAGGGGACTAGTCATTTAATTGTCACTGTTAGCAAGCTAAAAGTTCTTTTAAATGTACAAACAATGTTCTTGTATGCGTGTTGCACAATATTTAATTAAAACAAACAAACAAATACAGTATAAATAATTGTACTTTGAATAGAGTTTTGTTTTATACTACGTTTTGGGGCATGAACCAATTATCAAGTGAAAGTTCTTTTACTAGTGATACTTTTCACCGAAATGGCTATAACACAAAATCGCAAATAAATAAGGAGGGAAATGACCGACTTTAACACACTAAATTTCTATAACTAATTCAATATGTCTCCTGCAATATGAAACTTCAACACACCCGATTTGACTTCTTTTTCACCAGAATATGGCTTGTTAAACGCCCGAGGGAGGTAACTCCTCTAGGGGGGCTGGTATACATGTGCCTTTGAGAATCCGGAGGGTGGACCCATAACCAGGGCAAGATTTTGAAAACATAACCCCATAACCAGGGCGTTATCTTGAAAACATACCCCATAACCAGGGCAACAATTTTTCACAAGAATCCTGTTTAGAATACGCTTTGTACCATTAGTAGAGCAAAACTCCTTTTGGTGAGAGCTCTTTTAATCATGATTCCTTCAAAATACTATTACAGATCCGGGGTTACAAGAAAAACACCAACTTCGATTTACTTCTGCAAATCTTCGTTAAGTAGACCCATAACCAGGGCAAAATATCACAAACTAACCCATAACCCGGGCAAAACTTCACAGAACATGACCCATAAACCGGCAAAATATCGCAAACTAACCCATAACCCGGGCAGGCACATGTATACCAAACTCCTCATAGGAGTTACCCCCCCCTCCCCCTCGTAAACGCCCCACGTTTCTTCTGACTCGCCCGGTATNCTGAAAGTTCTTTTAAATATACAAACAATGTTCTTGAATGCGTGTTGCACAATATTTCATTAAAACAAACAAACAAATACAGTATAAATAATTGTACTTTGAATAGAGTTTTGTTTTATACTACGTTTTGGGGCAAGAACCCATTATCAAGTGAACGTTCTTTCACTAGTGATACTTTTCACCGAAATGGCTACAACACAAAATCGCAAATAAATAAGGAGGGAAATGACCGATTTTAAGACACTAAATTTCTATAACTAATTCAATATGTCTTCTGCAATATGAAACTTCAACACACCCGATTTGACTTCTTTTTCACCAGAATATGGCTTGTTAAACGCCCCACGTTTCTTCTGACTCACCCGGTATGTTTGGACTGGATTACTATATCTCCGTTCAGTTACTTTTAAATGCATGTGCATGGGACACATACTACAGGGTGTCCCAAAAAATTGTGCCGCGTTTGTGTGGCTGCTGTGGAGGTGCTGTAACTTTAATTGTCCCGCTTTTTACACAGTTGCATAGGATAGGCTTCAACTTAGAGTCTGAGACCTTGTTTGAATCAATCTGACAATTGGTTGCTGATTTGTGGAACAGGAAAGGCAATATAAGGGGTTGCTTCAAAAACAGCACTTCCTTTGTTCTCAAGCAATGTCAGAATCTGCTGGTAAATTAAGACTCTTTCTCCTCCTCCGCAATAAAATAAAGTATGTGCGTAGGCTAGTGATATAAAGCAGAAAGATATATATGAATTCTGTCACTTACATAGTGATAGCAGGAGTCATGTGAATTGCATACTGAGGCGAACGTTTTCTTGTATAGAAAAGGCAAGCCACCAGGGATACTGCAACCATTGCTTTAAACGATCCAGCTACGAAAAAAGTGTGAAAGTTTAGCAGTTATCCTTAGCTACCTAAAGTCTGTCTCAAATTAAATGTCACGTGAGCTTTTTGATAACGTAAAATTAATCATGCAAAACATTTCAATTGTTTTTACTCGCGGGTATTTTCACGTGGCATCTAATTTGAAACAAACTAAAACTGTATGCTAGAACTAGACTTATTACGTTGAGTCCTAGTAATCGCTAACCCACCCACTCTTCTCGCTCATACTATGAGCGAGTAGGGTGGGTGGGTGGTAGCGATTACTAGGACTCAACATAATAAGTCTATGCTAGAACTACTTCTGTAAATTTAGGCTAAAGTTGTTGCAGTGTTATTGATTGCTGTCTCCCTGTATCTCAACCGCGGTGGGCGAGGTTCAATTCCCAGCATTGGCCGGGGACCACCACCCTCATTTCAAACAACTAGCGTCATCACCTACTGGCGTTACAGGCCTTGTGAGATGTTCCAGCGAGTAAGGATCGTGCATGCACATATCCATATGGCCTTCGTCGGTTGGCATGGTTTAGGAGCACAACATACCAAGTGCTAAAAACTCAAAGAAGCGAAAACACTTTTCTTCTTTACAGCATAAATCCAAAATGAGTTTTGAGGTGAGGCTGAAAGTTCTACTTGATAGAGATACATAGTTTTAAAGCAAACATTAATAAAAGCAGGACAGAAGACAACTCTTGCCCAACTTCCACAAAAGGGCACTAGGTACAAGCATACTTACTTCGTCTTCTCGCTGATCTTCTCCTTGCCCATCTGCCCCATCTGCGTCTGCGTCTGCGGACTGAGCGTCTTCTTCTTACGGACCAGCGTCTGCGGACTGAGCGTCTTCTTCTTACGGACCAGCGTCTGCGGACTGAGCGTCTTCTTCTTACGGACCTGCGTCTGCGAACTGAGCGTCTTCTTCTTACGGACCTGCGTCTGCGGACTGAGCGTCGCCTGCTGCCCCAACTGGCTGGTCGTGGATCCTTCTGCTCTGAATTTGGCTCGTCAAGCTCAACATCGGTAGGTCCTACCTCCTGTTCTGAAACAGCCGCGTCAGGTTTCTCGTCTGAAGCTGCGTCTTCATCGCTGTCAGCATCTGCGTTCTCTGCATCAAGTTCGAAATCTTCATCCAGCTCTTTGAGGTCAGACGAAGGTTCTGCATTACTAGCAGTGCTTTCATCAGAATCCTTGGCGTCTTTTGCGGCCTGGCATGCACTTATTGCATTACTGATGTCATTTGAAGGGTCCGCCAATGCTTGCTGTAAAAGAGAGTTACCAGATGAGTAAAAAAATTTGCACCTTTTGGAAAATCACAAAAATTTGATTATGTTATCTTGAATTTTCTTATTGTGTACTTGTGTCAAGACCAAATAAATTTGATGTGGGATTGATATTTTCTTCTTCTGGGAGAGAAATTGTGAAATTACGGCATCAAAAACCTTGTCATCAAAAACCATTTCAAGACATTTAAGACTTCGCAATATGTCTAAAATTGATTTGGTCTTGGACACAAATGTACCGGGTGTCCCAAGAAAAGTATACAGATTTGGTCAACCCTAGCGATTACAATTTAGCGCCAATCAATCCGAAAACATTTTAAAAACATACCTCGATAATCAACTTGGACATAGATACCTTGTTTGATGACATTAATGCTTTGAGAGTTGAAATATTAATCTTCAAAGGACAAATTTGCCTCGACCTCCAAATCAGAGTTTTGGCGTTTTGGCCTAAGCAAATTCTTGAAGCATAGTGAATAAGTCAACAATAGACTTGAAAAAATATAAAACAGGAGGAGAAAAATTAAAAATTGCACAACAGATACGTTTTGAAAAGTATAATTTACGTGACACTCATCACCAAGGGAGCTCCGAAGTAAACTTCATTCATTTTGATATCAACAATTTATTCCACGAAGTTTACTTTGGAGTTCCCTTGATGTAAAACGTCCGTGAGTTGTCAATTTTTCTCCTTTTGTTTCAACTGTTTTCAAGGTTACTGCTGACTTATTCGCTGTGCTTCAAGAGTTTGCTTGGGCCATGTTGGATTTATTTTATATATTTTTGGTCTTCCTGTGACGAGTCACGCCCTCATAAGACTTCGCACATCATGGAGAACGGGAGGACTTATCAACGAGCGAAGAACACACACCACACATATCAACCATAAAGAAAACGAACGTTGAAGCATTGAACATTTTGGACGTTATCATCATATATTTTGTTTTGGAATATCAACCATTGGAAGTTATTTTTGGGTGAAGGAAGTATGGTCTAGACTAATATGTTTTCACTTATTTTGTTCCTTGTCCTATATTTTTAAAGAACGCAGGTCCTTCTGTGCATCTTGGACAATTTTTTAAGATGCTCAGTCAGGGCATCTTTTAACATTACAACTAGTGGGCCCAGTAGGCCCTCTTCCTGGCCCAGTAGTAAAGCAAAAATCTTCATTTTTGGCCCACTTGTTTGGGCCCCTTTCTTTAATTTTATTAAAGAAATCAGGGAGAGCATCTTTAAAACCAGAGTCAGTAAACCATTTTATGCATGTATCGCTTAATGGGGGGGGGGGGACTGCATTTTACGACCCAAGACCTGCAGTTTCCGAATTCTGAAAGTGACTGGGAGAGTCGTTCTAAGCCAAAGTAAAGGTTGCCTTTTTTTAAATTTTCCTCGCCAAACTATCACAGAATTGTCAAGGTTTGGTACTATTTGGGGGCAGTCAAAGACAAAGTAAAGGCGTTTGCCCAAAAATTTTCCTGCAAGTGGAGATTCGTAGAAAAATGTTAAAAAACGTCAAATTCCAATTTGGCACTGGTAAAGTTGGCGTTCTAAGCCAAAGAAAAATGGTCAAAAATACTATTTTAGCAATAGTGTTCTAAGCCAAAGTAGAGGGCATGTCCTCAAACATTTTCCTATGGGCTTCGCCCCCAGCCCCCCACATTTTAGTAACCCACCAGTTACCTTGCCTTGGCCACGCTGCTGGCTGCCTGTGATTGAACATTGTAGACTTATTGGATGGGATCTTTGTGTTTGAACATTCTAGACTTATTAGATAAACCTTACAGTTACAATTTTTAGCACACAGTTACGTTTTATATGCTTTATTTGTACTAACTTTTTTGCCATGGGAATTGGGCCCCAGTGCTTAGTTTGGCCCACCAGTCAAATTTCCTTAAAAGATGCCTTGTCAGCTCAGTCATCTATCTAACAGGCCAAAAGGCCAAAGCTCTGGTTTGGAGTTTGGAGGTTGGAGGTCGAGGCAAATGTGTCCTTTGAAGATTAATATTTCAACTCTCAAATCATCAATGTCAACAAACCAGGTATCTATGTTCAAGTTGACTATCGAGGTATGTTTTAAAAATGATTTCGGAATGATTGGCATTAAATTCTCATCGCTAAGGTCGACCAAATCTGTATACTTTTTTGGGACAATCGGTACACAAAGAAATATTCGCGATCGGTAATATAATCAAAATTTGATGATTTTTCAAAAGGTGCAAGTTTGTTTACTCACCGGGTATAAGGACAGCATAGCACAAAATGCAAGCCAGCAAAGACAAGCAGATACGCAATAGGGGCGTGCCCAGCATAGGCGTCAAATCTTTTAAAAGGATTGGACAAATGGTTATTGAATTTTCCTTTTGATTTGATGACTCGAAAAGAACTTCATGTACTTTTCCAGTCTCCTCCACAAACGCTAATATTTATGAGCGGGAAGAAACAGCCTCTGCGAAGGAGAGGGGTACTATGCTATAATTCTACTTTGGGATTTTTGATATGTTGATTATTTTCAGAATTACAGCGTTTTCTTTTTATTGAAAAAACTTGAACAAAAATAAAATCATCGTAAATCTGTGACGTATTTTATTGGCCGTATTTCTTTTGTTTTCCATGCGTTTGTTTTTGCAAGAAGTGGGCGTAGCGGAGAGAAGGCGACCGAAGGACAGAAAAGAACTGGTCTAGAGAGCAGCGGCGCGGCGGAGCCAGCGCTTGAAAAGTGAGGGGGTCTGGGGCGTGGCCGCAGGAAAATTTTCCGTGACCACGCCCTTCAAACTCTCGGAAAATGCAGGCAACGCCCTTACCCCTCCTGAGAGAAAATTTTATTGCATTTTTGTGCGAATCTCAGGATTCATCTTTTGGAAAAGTAGGGGGGTCCGGACCCCCCCATTCCCCCCNTGTTTGAGGTGCATTTTTTGAGGCACTGCTCAAAGTCATTAACATACAGGATGAAGAGGAGAGGCCCCAAGCACGAGCCCTAAACTGTTCCAGCGAGTAAGGATCGTGCATGCTGCACATATTCATATGGTCTTCGTCGGTTGGCATGGTTTAGGAGCACAACATACCAAGTGCTAAAAACTCAAACAAGCGAAAACACTTTTCTTCTTTGCAGCATAAATTCAAAACGAGTTTAGAGGTGAGGCTGAAAGCTCTACTTGATAGAGATACGTAGTTTTAAAGCAAACATTAATAAAAGCAGGACAGAAGACAACTCTTGCCCAACTGCCACAAAAGGGCACTAGCTACAAGCATACTTACTTCGTCTTCTCGTTGATCTTGCCCATCTGCCCCATCTGCGTCTGCGTCTGCGGACTGAGCGTCTTCTTCTTACGGACCAGCGTCTGCGGCCTGAGCGTCTTCTTCTTACGGACCAGCGTCTGCGGCTTGAGCGTCTTCTTCTTACAGACCTGCGTCTGCGAACTGAGCGTCGCCTGCTGCCCCAACCAGCTGGTCCTGGATCCTTCAGCTCTGAACTTGGCTCGTCAAGCTCAACATCGGTAGGTCCTACCTCCTGTTCTGAAACAGCCGCGTCAGGTTCCTCGTCTGAAGCTGCGTCTTCATCGCTGCCAGCATCTGCGTTCTCTGCAGCAAGTTCGAAATCTTCATCCAGCTCTTTGAGGTCAGCCGAAGGTTCTGCATTACTAGCAGTGCTTTCATCAGAATCCTTAGCGTCTTTTGCGGCCTGGCATGCACTTATTGCATTACTTATGTCATTTGAAGGGTCCGCAAATGCTTGCTGTAAAAGAGAGTTACCAGATGAGGAAAAAAATTTGCACCTTTTTGGAAAATCACAAAAATTTGATTATGTTATTTTGAATTTTCTTTTTGTGTACTTGTGTCAAGACCAAATGAATTTGATGTGGGATTGATATTTTCTTCTTCTGGGAGAGAAATTGTGAAATTACGGCATCAAAACCTTGTCATCAAAAACCATTTCAAGACATTTAAGGTAGCAGTTAACCCTTAGGAGCCAAAAACTTTACCAGCAAATAACTACAATTCCTTGCATAGTATTTCCATGAAATTTTCAGAAAAGCTTGGAATGGTAGATAAAATTAGAATTTTGTCAAAAAAAAATTTCTGAAGACAATAGTTTCCATGGAAACAGTCATTATTGTTTCCGAAAATTTCGACAAAAATGCCATTAATTCTGGCCCAGTAGGAGATATTTGGCTGAAACTCATACTAAAGGTGTGCTTTATAATGTTCTATGCAATGAATTATCAATTTTGCGAAATTTTGTTACAAATTAGGTAACTGTCACCAAAGTAGAGTCTCCATGGCAACCGGGCGTGGTTTCAAAAATTTTCAAAATTTACATAATTTATTGCAAAGAACAACATTTGAGACCTCTTTTGTGAAAATCTCATTAAAATCTCACCAATGGTGTCAAATTGGCAAAGGATATTGCTTTCACAGTTGGCAAATACAGCATTTTGAGAAAAACAGCCTTAAAGTTGAACAAGTGATTTACATTGGGTTTCCATCAAATGGCGAATTATAAACAAGGTTTTACAGCCCATAAATTTGTCTAGCAACTACTCTTTTCTACCAGTTAAGTCCATTTATAGTTTCTTCCTTTTGTATGGTCCTTCAACTGGCTCTTGTTCTGCATTTTTATATCACTAATGCTACTATTTGCTGGAAATAAATGTACTAAACCAGATCTATTTTCAGGTCTGCGGAGTCTTTACACATTGACGATTGACTTGAAATCTCCCTGTACCACCAGTCTTTTAGAGCTTGTTGAAGAAAAGAATTTTACTTTCCATATCTCCTGCACTTCAAGGATAACTATCCACCTCTCCCTCTCTGTTATGTTGTAGTAGTTAGAGTTAGTATTCCAGTCTTGCAAGCAAAACAGACAGATCTTGGATCTTGAAGAATCCTTTTGTTGATGTTGTGTTTGCCAGTGGCATACAGAACATGCATGCTGTCCTGTTGCATATATCCTTTAACTTCCTTGAAAAACTTGGTATATTCTCAAATGGGCTATTAGAATGTTTCTGTGCAACCTACTTTGATTTGTATCTTCAACTTCTTCAACTCGGATTGTATTTACTATTTGCCTTCACCTTGTTTGGTGTGGTGGAGTATGAGTTTATCTTNCCTGCACTTCAAGGATAACTATCCACCTCTCCCTCTCTGTTATGTTGTAGTAGTTAGAGTTAGTATTCCAGTCTTGCAAGCAAAACAGACAGATCTTGGATCTTGAAGAATCCTTTTGTTGATGTTGTGTTTGCCAGTGGCATACAGAACATGCATGCTGTCCTGTTGCATATATCCTTTAACTTCCTTGAAAAACTTGGTATATTCTCAAATGGGCTATTAGAATGTTTCTGTGCAACCTACTTTGATTTGTATCTTCAACTTCTTCAACTCGGATTGTATTTACTATTTGCCTTCACCTTGTTTGGTGTGGTGGAGTATGAGTTTATCTTCAACTTGGATTCTATTTACTATTTGCCATCACATCAATCAGTCACATCACTTTTAGGCCCGGCTGTTGTAGCCCCTAATACTTGGTTTTGTGCCTTCTCTACCATTGCTGCCCCTTCTCTATCCACTTGTCACTTCTATTTTTCTTGACAACCTTTTCTTTCTTTTCTTACTCCTAAACGTTTGGTAACTTTTGGCCTTCAGGTCTGCCTCACGTCGTCAGTTATCCCCTCCATTTCTTCATTCCACAAAAAGCACTTCTTTGCGCTGTTGTTGTTGCCCAAAGAAAGGAGTCATGGGATTGGAAAAGGTGGAATGGACCCAAGAGCACGAAGGGAGGAATTTTGAACAATTTCTGCACAAAATTTTCGAAAAACCTCCTTAGTAACCAAAAAAATATTTCGTTGCTAAGGGAAATTGAGATGACCTCTTCATATTAATATTAATTTAAAGGGGATATGAACATCTATATAGGCATGGAGGCTACTTTATCTTTAAAAGGAATAAATAAACTATTGAATAGCACAAATTTCAAAATTTGGCTCAAACTTTCACATTTCTCAAATCCTAAGGGTTAACTGCTAACCTTAAGACTTCGCAATATGTCTAAAATTGATTTGGTCCTGGACACAAATGTACCGGGTGTCCCAAAAAAAGTATACAGATTTGGTCAACCCTAGCGATTACAATTTAGCGCCAATCAATCCGAAAACATTTTTAAAACATACCTCGATAATCAACTTGGACATAGATACCTTGTTTGATGACATTAATGCTTTGAGAGTTGAAATATTAATCTTCAAAGGACAAATTTGCCTCGGCCTCCAAACCAGAGTTTTGGCGTTTTGGCCTAAGCAAATTCTTGAATCATAGTGAATAAGTCAACAATAGACTTGAAAAAAATTGAAACAGGAGGAGAAAAATTAAAAATTGCACAACAGATACGTTTTGAAAAGTATAATTTACGTGACATTCATCACCAAGGGAGCTCCGAAGAAAACTTCATTCATTTTGATATCAACAATTTATTCCACGAAGTTTACTTTGGAGTTCCCTTGATGTAAAACGCGTCTGCTGTGAGTTTTCAATTTTTGTCCTTTTGTTTGAAATGTTTTCAAGGTTACTGCTAACTTATTCGCTGTGCTTCAATTCAAGAGTTTGCTTGGGCCATGTTGGATTTGTTTTATATATTTTTGGTCACCCTGTGACGAGTCATGCCCTCATAAGACTTCGCACATCATGGAGAACGGGAGGACTTATCAACGAGCGAAAGAACACACATCACACATATCAACTACCAAGAAAACGAACGTTGAAGCATTGAACATTTTGGACGTTATCATCATATATTTTGTTTTGGAATATCAACCATTGGAAGTTATTTTTGGGTGAATCTAGACTAATATGTTTTCACTTATTTTGTTCCTTGTCCTATATTTGTAAAGAACGCAGGTCCTTGTGTGCATCTTGGACAATTTTTTTAAGATGCTCAGTCATCTATCTAACAGGCCAAAAGGCCAAAGCTCTGGTTTGGAGTTTGGAGGTTGGAGGTCGAGGCAAATGTGTCCTTTGAAGATTAATATTTCAACTCTCAAAGCATTAATGTCATCAAACAAGGTATCTATGTCCAAGTTGATTATCGAGGTATGTTTTTAAAATGATTTCGGAATGATTGGCACTAAATTCTCATCGCTAAGGTCGACCAAATCTGTATACTTTTTTGGGATAATCGGTACACAAAGAAATATTCGCGATCGGTAATATAATCAAAATTTGATGATTTTTCAAAAGGTGCAAGTTTGTTTACTCACCGGGTATAAGGACAGCATAACACAAAATGCAAGCCAGCAAAGACAAGCAGATACGCAATAGGGGCGTGCCCAGCATAGGCGTCAAATCTTTTAAAAGGATTGGACAAATGGTTATTGAATTTTCCTTTTGATTTGATGACTCGAAAAGAACTTCATGTACTTTGCCACTCTCCTCCACAAACGCTAATATTTATGAGCGGGAAGAAACAGCCTCTGCGAAGGAGAGGGGTACTATGCTATAATTCTACTTTGGGATTTTTGATATGTTGATTAATTTCAGAATTACGGCGTTTTCTTTTTATTGAAAAAACTTGAACAAAAATAAAATCATCGTAAATCTGTGACGTATTTTATTGGCCGTATTTCTTTTGTTTTCCATGCGTTTGTTTTTGCAAGAAGTGGGTGTAGCGGAGAGAAGGCGACCGAAGGACAGAAAAGAACTGGTCCAGAGAGCAGCGGCGGAGCCAGCACTTGAAAAGTGAGGGGTCTGGGGCGTGGCCGCAGGAAAATTTTCCGTGACCACGCCCTTCAAACTCTCGGAAAATGCAGGCAACGCCCTTACCCCTCCTGAGAGAACAATTTTATTGCATTTTTGTGCGAATCTCAGGATTCATCTTTTGGAAAAGTGGGGGTCCGGACCCCCCATTCCCCCCCTTGGCTCCGCCACTGCTAGAGAGTAGAAAAGAAAGATGTAGTCGTTGGAAAGTCCAACGTTTCGCTTTGTAGATAGTAAGCTGTTTTGTATGTATTTTGCTGAAGAGACTAATAGATGTTTCTTATTTACTGGACCCTAAAAACGAGCAGCTCCGAGTTCGTCACAAATCCTACGTTTAATGGAGGAAGAACGGTACAATCTTTAAGAAAACTATAGGTCATTAACATCTACAATATGATATGGTGGCAAGCAGAAATCTGCAGCTTTTCCGGTTTACCATGTACCAATTTGATGACGTCACAAACTCAAAACTGGTTGAAACAAAAATAACATTGAAATTCTGAAAATAATCAAGATATAAAAAATCCCCAAAGTAGAAATATAGCAAAGTACCTGAAGTTCCCTTTGAGCCATTAAATCGAAAGGAAGATTCGACAACCATTTGTCACCTTGAAAATGACAAAACTAGCTGAAGCCGCTGCGAAGCTGAAGCTTATTCATAAAGCTGGGTTGGCACTAGATCATGGTGGAGATAGGGACATGACGTAATAGCTAATATTGCAGAACGAGGTAGCAAACACCAGAATGAGGTTGTCTGCCGATGCTTTTGTTTTGTCACATTAGCACAATACGTAGTAACTCGTAGTGACACAGCATGCATGCGCAGAGTCACAAGGCTGGACTTCATTTTTTCGCAAAGTTTCTTAGGCCATCATTCCCAGCTACACATCTTTTGACCATTCTTTTCCAGATGATACTTTTTAGAGTAACTTCTGACTAAATTGATAAGAAACGGATCATACAAACGAATTTAGCAGGTGTTATTCATAAGTTCTTCCAAGTTTCTCTAACATTTTCTGTCAATTCAATAAAAAGTTGACACTTAACTTGCATTTAAAATTCAATTGAGTTAAAAGTAGCTTCGGGGACTGGGTCAATTCACAACATTCACTTCATCAAACAAAGCGCGGAGTTTGCCCTTGCATTTTGTACAGGAGCAAGATAAGAATAGAGAAGACAATCAGAGGAAAAAACACAATTGCTTGCATTATATATTTGGATGAATTCCTTATCACTTGTAGATTTTCAGGTCCCTTGAATGATTACCATTTTCAGGTCCCTTGAACCTGAAATGATTACCTTTGGATGATTACCATTTTCAGGTCCCTTGAACCATACCTGGTTCAACGAACCCTGCATTTAACGAGCTCTGGACTTATTTATGGTTTCCTTGATGAGTCGTTGCATAGAGAGTTCACTGTAGATCGGTTCTTCTTCATGTGGTTGTTAATATTATTTTAGTATTTATTTTAGTATTTATGCTAAATGTAATCGCCGAAGGGTAGCAATGTATTTCCATGCTCCCTGTGGTGTCGTTCTGTAATGTTATTGTTAGTTAGTAAATTGTAAATTTTAGGAGAATTTATATAAAAAAAACTAAAAAAAAACTTGTAGATTATAATGCTTGACCCTATAAAACTGGAACGTTTTCTGCGAAACCTTACCCCTTCCAGGAGACTTAACTAACCTACTGATTTACCGCTGCTTCCAGCAGTAAATCATTATGTTGGAGAAAGTTGAAAGAACTCATGAATAGAGCGTGCTAAATTCGTTTATATGAGGCACTACGAGGCACTATATGTCGCTACGAGGCACTACGAAGGTGAATGACGTAATGTGCTAATGTGACAAACAAAAGCTTCGGCAGACAACCTCATTCTGGTGTTTGCTACCTCGTTCTGCAATATTAGCTATTACGTCATGTCCTTATCTCCACCATGATCTAGTGCCAACCTGTTGCTAAGGTTTTCCCCCTTTCTTTTCTCTCCTTTGCAGCGGCTGTTTCCTTGGGAACAAATAAGTCCCAAATAGATGTGGACATTGGACAAGTCTACTATAAATTTATTGAAAACAGACAACAAACCTCAATGCAGTTTGTGTTTAGTTGCTCTTGCTCTTCCACCTCAGCTCCGTAAATCTGGCTAAGCAGTGCCAGCGCTAAAAACAAATAGGTTTATTACAAATAGGTGATTCAACAGACCAAGGGTGTCAGGACACCTATAATATGATTAATAAAGTAGTGGAATTTATTTTCGTATTGGAATTTATTTTTGTAGTGGAATTTAAATTTGTAGTGGAAAATGGATTTTGTTGTTTGGCAAAGTTCTATGGTGGGAAAACGATTTACGTCCGTATTGACACATGCTGAAACATGGCTTGCTGAAACATCCCCGCATGGATATTCAGCACGCAATATTTCTGACGTCAAAAAGTTTGTTTCGATAAACAATTATTTCGTTTCCAAACCACGTTAATAGGGACTTTAGGCATTCACAACGGTAACGATCACGCCAACGCTATCTGTTACGTTGCCGTTGCCATTTTCGATCTCTATGTGCGTCAATGCGAGAAACTCCTCCACAGACCACTCCCCACCCCACCAGTCTGGTACCCTGACGTCATTTTCGACTAGGGGACTGGGCTCCACGGAAGCAGTCTAAATCGCTTTGGCGTCCAGGACTCTCACGCGAATGCGGTCAAGTTGACGCAGGGAACCAGGCTGCCACCCCACCGCACCGCACCGCAGCTATCGTTTGTGTTTTATATGACCCCTCACAGAGAAGGACCATTGCGAAGAAGGGACTTTTATGAATTGGTTTCCACGGCCTCTTGAGCATATCTGCACTTCTGACTTCAGTCACGTTCTGTCACAACCTCGTCCCCAGGGCCTTGGTTCTGTCACAACCAGGATGGAATGTATCTGCCCATGAAAAAGCGCACGCCTCCAAAACTTCAAAAGCGTGGTCTCGATTAAATTTTCGAATTCTCAAGTTTATTTAGCAAACAAACAAGTAACATAAAACAGCCAGAAGAGGTACCTTCTATGACTTGGGGATTGCTGAAATTTTGCGGGAAAGTTTCCTAAAAAGGCGGTTTTATCAGTAGGGAAAAATAGTTTCACCAATTGGCAATATAAAAGGAGGGAGACTTGAATTTCGTGCTTCTTCGCTCCTTCTTGAATGTCATAAAATTCATACTTGTTTTGTTTCAAAAGAACATCTTGCTTGGCAGTTCATGTTCTCGAGTATTAAGCCTGTTTCTCGCAAGCAAGGAGGCCCTCCCAGGCAGTGGCGGGGCCAGACACAAAATAGTGGGGGGGGGGCAAAAGTCTAAAATTTTCAGACTGGGGGGTAAAAAGGTATACCCAGACATTTTTATTGCATTTTCAATTACAATTTTAGCCAAATTATTGGAAGTGGGGGGCATTTGCCCCCTCATACCCTCCCCTGGTCACGCCACTGCTCCCAGGGGTTTTAGGGAACAGGACTGGAATAGGGGATACTCGGAGAAAATTTTGACGCTGCTCTGGAAACACGGGAACACATTTTTGAAAAATGATATTTTAGGGAACAAATTGATGAATTTTCTAATTCGTTTCTCTCAGAAGTCAGTCAATGTAGCCGAAATTGAGTTACAGTCGTTCGTCTGGTCTATAAAATCATGGGACCAGAGGGAGCTTTATTTGGGATTTAGGTATCCCAGAACTACAGCCATACACGCATTTTTTTAAAAGAAACCGCTTCAACTCTCAGATCGCCAACAAGTTAAGAAACTTCAGTACTGGGAAAATTGAACTTAAAAGAAACTATTTATTTTAATAAAGGAAATTCTTATCATATTGTTACTTTATTTTCACTTGTTTCCTGTATCATATTACTCAGAAGGTACTTGAGTAATGTCTAAACATTGGAAAGGCTCTTCAAAAACTTTTGTTTCGAAATGTTGACGAGAGCACAGGTAGTAAACATGGAGATTGTCATGGAACCTTTAAGAAACTCAACTCGTAAGAAACTCTGAGTACTGAGAATCTGATAATTTTAAGAAACTTTCAGTACTGGCTCAAATTCTTAGTTTCTTATAAAAAAAATACGCGTAGCAGGAAAAAGCAATACAAACATGAATTTTCTAATTCCTTTCACAGAGAACAAGGGAATAAACAGAACAATAGCTTACTTGAACAATAAAAATAATAACTTATTTGAACATTCGCTATTTCGAACAAATTTCATTTCCCCTCCTTGCTGCTTGGTTGGAAAAATTGTCCACCTTCTGGAACATTCGCTATCTCAATCATATTTGGATTTCCCATTCAGAGGTCGAGATAGCAACTTTATTGGATCATAGTGTAGCGCCATGACATTACCTTTCAAATCTAAAAATATAAACAAGGAACAAAAAGGACGATTTTGAAATTAATAAATTCTACATACCACCGAGGAAAAATACCAATGCCTTCATCTTTCGCAGCTTTGAAAATGGGCTAGCAGCTCTTTAAATCGGCAGCAGTCCTTCTTCAGTTGAAACGCCCTCTTCTCCTTCTGTGACCAGCTCTCACACACACGGAAAGCGAAAGTGCAGCAGAGAAGAGAACAACTGGGGGTGTTATTGAAAATTAATTGCCGACCACCTCCTCACCGAAAAGTGCACAAGATAAACGCCTCCACAACGAAACAAGCAAATATCCTCAACGAAAAGAAGAGTTCCTCACCGAATAGAAATTCACCTCAAGGAAGTCAGCAGTGCCTCACTGAAGAACGAATTTAACCTCACCGACATGCAATTCACCTCAACGAAAGTGAGACAGGGTATTACTAAAGCGCGTCGCATACAGTATACGGTATACATAAGTCATAAATACAGTAAATTTATTTGATTTGATTTGATAATATTTATACAGGGTAAAACATTCAGTTTACACTGTTTTACAATTGTGTTCTATGTATGTCCATGAGAAAAAATAAACCTACCCAGTTTCTGGAGAATTAGTGCGATCCACTGTCCAAAAAGGACTGGTTTTGAGGACAGACATTTGCAATGACATTTTTTGCTAAATCTACGTATGGTATGTTCAGCTCTTTTAAAGGCCACATTGATATCAAACACCCATTTTTCCTACCACAGTGGTTCCACCTTTGTCTGCCAAGACACCTTTAATCAACCTAGTCTTTGCAAAAGTGTTTCTACCTGTGTCCACACTATTCCGAAAAATAAAACAGTTTTTACATCACCTGCCTCGAATTGTCCTCAACATTCAAGAAATAATCTGGACAAACCGCAGAAGCGGTTCTTCCTCTGTCCGCTCTCAGGCATAATTAAAACAATTTTTCGCCATTCATCCAATAAACATCCATAATAAGCCGTTTTTGTCCAAGATCTGAGGATTTGTCCAGGATTACTTGAAAAAAATCGTTTTTTTTTCAATGAAATGAGAAAGGATTGTCACAAAAGCTTTTTGTCCACCAAATTCATGAAAATGTCCGGATTCTGCAAGCACATATCAATTCTGATGCCAGCGTTGTCCAGCTTTAGGCATGGAATAAAGCCACTTTTGGGGACATAGATCGCAAAAATAAATAGCCCATACCTACCTGCGTTATAGAATAAACTACTTTTATAGGCCTATAAAAAAACCTGATTTCTAGGACAAACATCGTCGTTTCGTCGAATTAATGACAAAATAAACCGATTTCTGGGACATACACAGGACCACTGTCTCCATACCTACATGCCCACCCGTGACCCTGCTAAAAACTTACAAAAGAAAAAACTATCTAAATTTTACAAGTAATCTAAAATGAAACTAAAATAAATATCATCATCAACAACTAATTACAAAGTATATAAAAAGCCGTAGATATAATTATTTGACACGATAAATATGAAAGAGAAAATCACCTAAATCATAGGTTTGCTATGATTTTTTAAAGTTTTCAATGTTGGGGACAATTTTGTATGCAAGCTCAGATGATTCCACATTGTTGCATATGAGAAGCATTTTTGGCCATAAGCAGATTTTCGCATAGGAATTTCTAAATCAGTTCTTGTATTGCGTAATTCTCTAGATTTGTATACCATAATTTCCCAATCAAACGAGACTTACCTGTAAGCGATGTTTGATTGGAATTCTGTGATTCATCGGCCCGGAGCGAAGGAGGTGTACGAGAGAGAGCAGTAGTTCATGCCAACCAGTCTTTAGAGCAGCAATGGATCAATGAAGAAAAGAAAAATACAGGCAGGGAAGGGCCATAAATATAGGAATCAATATAAATGGGTTGGGCGTACACCTCCTTCGCTCCGGACCGATGAATCACAGAATTCCAATCAAACATCGCTTACAGGTAAGTCTCGTTTGATTGGGAAATTCTATTTCATCATCGGCTCCGTCGCTACGGAGGAGTACGAGAATTTAGAGCCGTCATTGAGACATTGGCCCGGAAAAATGGCAAAACACATACCTTTAAATTTGGATAATGGCCAAATAGGTAGTGTCTCCCGTGTATTGCAACATAAACTGTTGCTACGTGGCTATGTTACCAGCAGAAAGCAAAGCGTTTCCAAAATTAAACGCAGTATTTACAGGAATGTTGTAAAATCGTTGAAAAGTTTGTTCTTGCGTCCATCCNTTTGTTTGATAGATTATCACTTCCCCCTGCGCACGCAGAAAAATTTGTACCCATCGTGGACAACAATGGATGACGACTTCCGTTGACGTCAATTCTGAACGCAGAAAACACGAGTCTGCTTTCCAGGTACACCATTGGCTAGAACCATCAAATGTTCACTCTAAGTTCAGTCATCCGCGCCATGTCAACGTTCACTACCTCAGCTCAGTTTAAAGATTTGCAGCTGCTGTGCAGCGCAAATCAATAAACCGATTTCTGGGACATACACAGGACCACTGTCCCCATACCTACATGCCCACCCGTGACCCTGCTAAAAACTTACAAAAGAAAAAACTATCTAAATTTTACAAGTAATCTAAAATGAAACTAAAATAAATATCATCACCAACAACTAATTACAAAGTATATAAAAAGCTGTAGATATAATTATTTGATACGATAAATATGAAAGAGAGAATCACCTAAATCATAGGTTTGCTATGCTTTTTTAAAGTTTTCAATGTTGGGGACAATTTTGTATGCAAGCTCAGATAATTCTACATTGTTGCATATGAGAAGCATTTTTGGCCATAAGCAGATCTTCACATAGGAATTTCTAAATCAGTTCTTGTATTGCGTAATTCTCTAGATTTGTATACCATACTCAAAGTCTCCATTTGTATAATTGCACTAACAGTGTGCCAACCAAGTTTCTTAATGAAAGGCATTGCAGAAGCATCATATCTACTGTTAGTAACTATTCTTGCTGCCCGATTTTGAACTTTTTGCAGTTCATTAATTGCTGTAGAGCCACAGATTCCCCATACAGGGCAGCAATATCTAAATATGATTCCACAAGACTTTTGTACATACTTTGTACTGTGGGAAGTGGGAGATGCTTTTTGGAGTATTTCAGCATCCCTACTGTTCCTCTAGAAACTTTCTTCTTTATGGTAGAAATTTGTTCTTCCCAGTTCAAGCATTGATCAACCATTACACCCAGGTATTTAGTATGTTTTATGATAGAAACATTTTCTTCGGCTACAGTAAAGAAAGGCTCTACTGCATCTACCTGTTCTATGTCCTTCAAACAGTCCACACGTACGACTTCTCCTTCTCTGTCTTCTTTTCTCCTCTTTTGTTGCTACAAGCAGTTTTAGCTGTTGAGCTCGAGAGGTTGAAAGTGTGAAATATTCTAAAATGGCGGTAAAAACAGAAGCAAGAGAGTGGATTCGGTGCGCTTTTTGTCTTCCTTTATCTTTGCTGGCTAGCGCCTACGCTTTACCCCGCAGCTACAACATTATCACCAATGCAGGTCACAGTATATGCATAAAAAACTGGGTCTCGCGTAAACAGAACGCCTAAGTGAACTAATTTGGAACCGGTCTCGTGTGAACGCAAAGGGGTGTACTCAAATGGAACCGAACTTCTTTGGAACCGTACTCGTGTAAACGGGGCCTTTGTGTCTTGGCCACATTGAGGGACAGTTGAGGGACAAAATGTTATCAGCATGCATAGATTTATTAAACAGATACTAAATAATTACAAAAGCATTATTCGCAAGCTACAGTACTTCTATGCTAAAATTATTCCAAATCATTTAAAGTCAGTTTCCAAAATTTTAAGTGCATCTTCCAAACTTTTTTATCAAAATATGTAAAAAATATTCAGCAGCAGACATAAAACTACCTTGAAACTAAACAGACAAGTTTCAATATCATCCGTTCCTTTCTTCCCCTCCTCCCCAGTGACCAACAAAGTCTGCACGCAGGCTACCGTTTCGTACTTTACAGCATCTTCATTTGAAGGGACCTGACATGAGATAACTAGTTGCCATTTATACGAGATTTATTTCTTTATACTGGGTGCGCCAGAAAAAGGTATATCACGCATATATATAACGGTTAACAAGGGACGATAATGTAACAATAGAATCCGCTATTTTTCATGGACATGCCACTTGCCAGTACAGAGCGATTAACAATCGCAGACAAAGGGAATTCTATGCTCGGTTGGTGAAGTCATAAACAAAAGCAAAGCAAGCCGCAAACTTTGCTCTGGAAACTGGATTATTTATGATCTGTTGCACGAGCACGAGCGTTCAATGCTAGCACAACGTGAGCAATATTTTTATCAATACAAGAAACCTATATTTTTATGTTTTCAATGAAGCCTTTGAATTGATAACAGTAACAGTTTTAACTTTGCCTTTCTCAGTTAAGTCTTCAACAAAACATATGATCACCGTTTTTCGATAGATTTAGGCCGTTTCCGAGCAAATGACTTTTAAAATAAATTGATTATCCCTCGGAAAATAGTACGCAGAAAAATCTAAAAAAATTGCAAAGTACAATCTGGGATTTTGGGAAGAGATTAAATCATCTGTTTTCAAAATCAGCCTAGCGCACTATTCATCGTGACCTGTCAAAAGGGGGAAATTTTCTGGCGCACCCGGTAGATCACATATTTTAGTTCTCTTAAATAAATAACCCCTGTGGATGGGCCTATGACAACCTCTTTTCAGCTCGGATCATAACTGGTTCTGCAGGAGCTAATACTAACTTTGGTATCATAGTGAGCGGCACCGGAGTCTCTGGGCATCTAACAAGCCGGTACTTTTGCAGAATCCGTGCTAAGATGACTTTTATTTCCATCAAGGCCATTCGCATGCCAATACAATTTCTTGGTCCCATACCAAACGGCATGTACGTATACTGATTGATTGAGCCTTTGTTCTCCGGAAGAAACCGTTCTGGTTTGTAAGTTTCCGGGTCCGGAAAGAATGCTTCATCGTGATGGAATGCGTGTATTGGAATCCAAACTGAAATTCCTTTCTTGAAGTAAATCCCNAAATGCAAAGTGAAAATTGTATGTGTTTCTATAGGCAGCCGGGGTATCCCGGCAAAGCGAGATATCCCGCCTAGGCGAGATATCCCGGCAAGGCGGGATCATGTAAACAGGCCCTTATGATAGAAACATTTTCTTCGGCTATAGTAAAGAAAGGCTTTACTGCATCTACCTGTTCTATGTCCTTCAAACAGCAAGGGTGGGCATGTTGCAGTGAGGACAGTGGTCCTATGTATGTCCACATAACCCGTTTATTTCTCCCATACTATGTTAATGTCTGTCCCTAAAAGCAGGTTTAATTTGTACTCTTTTCAACAATATCATTTTCAACTAACTTGGACTGTTCATGTTCTTGGATGTTGGTCAATATTTGTCCTCAAAATTGGGTTTTATCGGAGTATTATAAAAATGTATGTCCCCAAAACCAGTCTTTTTAAGAGCGCAATTGGTACTGGTACACTGAAAAATGGGTCGGTGAAATCGTTTTTCCAAGACATACATAGGACCACCAAAAACACAGCACATGCCCACCCTTGAAATAGTCCACACGTACGACTTCTCCTTCTGTCTTCTTTTCTCCTCTTTTGTTGCTACAAGCAGTTTTAGCTGTTGAGCTCGACATGTTGAAAGTGTGAAATATTCTAAAATGGCGGTAAAAACAAAAGGAAGAGAGTGAATTTGGTGCGCTTTTTGTCTTCCTTTGTCTTTGCTGGCTAGCGCCTACGCTTTACCCCGCAGCTACAACGTTATCACCAATGCAGGTCAAAGTATATGCATCAAAAACTGGGTCTCGTGTAAACAGAACGCCTAAGTGAACTAATTTGGAACCGGTCTCGTGTGAACGCAAAAGGTGTACTCAAAAGAAACCGAACTTTTTTGGAACCGTACTCGTGTAACGGGGCCTTTGTGTCTTGGCCACATTGAGGGACAGTTGAGGGACAAAATGTTGTCAGCATGCATAGATTTATTAAACAGATACTAAATAATTACAAAAGTATTATTCGCAAGCTACAGTATTTCTATGCTAAAATTATTCCAAATCATTTAAAGTCAGTTTCCAAAATTTTAAGTGCATCTTCCAAACTTTTTTATCAAAATATGTAAAAAATATTCAGCAGCAGACATAAAACTACCTTGAAACTAAACAGACAAGTTTCAATATCATCCGTTTCATAGCCTGCGCGCAGACTTTGTTGGTCACTGGGGAGGAGGGGAAAGAAAGGAACTTCCTTTCTTTCCCCTCCTCCCCAGTGACCAACAATGTCTGCACGCAGGCTACCGTTTCGTACTTTACAGCATCTTCATTTGAAGGGACCTGACATGAGATAACTAGTTGCCATTTATACGAGATTTATTTCTTTATACTGGGTGCACCAGAAAAAGGTATATCACGCATATATATAACGGTTAACAAGGGACGATAATGTAACAATAGAATCCGCTATTTTTCATTGACATGCCACTTGCTAGTACAGAGCGATTAACAATCGCAGACAAAGGGAATTTTATGCTCGGTTGGTGAAGTCATAAACAAAAGCAAAGCAAGCCGCAAACTTTGCTCTGGAAACTGGATTATTTATGATCTGTTGCACGAGCACGAGCGTTCAATGCTAGCACAACGTGAGCAATATTTTTATCGATACAAGAAACCTATATTTTTATGNACTAGTTGCCATTTATACGAGATTTATTTCTTTATACTGGGTGCACCAGAAAAAGGTATATCACGCATATATATAACGGTTAACAAGGGACGATAATGTAACAATAGAATCCGCTATTTTTCATTGACATGCCACTTGCTAGTACAGAGCGATTAACAATCGCAGACAAAGGGAATTTTATGCTCGGTTGGTGAAGTCATAAACAAAAGCAAAGCAAGCCGCAAACTTTGCTCTGGAAACTGGATTATTTATGATCTGTTGCACGAGCACGAGCGTTCAATGCTAGCACAACGTGAGCAATATTTTTATCGATACAAGAAACCTATATTTTTATGTTTTCAATGAAGCCTTTGAATTGATAACAGTAACAGTTTTAACTTTGCCTTTCTCAGTTAAGTCTTCAACAAAACATATGATCACCGTTTTTCGATAGATTTAGGCCGTTTCCGAGCAAATGACTTTTAAAATAAATTGATTATCCCTCGGAAAATAGTACGCAGAAAAATCTAAAAAAATTGCAAAGTACAATTTGGGATTTTGGGAAGAGATTAAATCATCTGTTTTCAAAATCAGCCTAGCGCACTATTCATCGTGACCTGTCAAAAGGGGGAACTTTTCTTGCGCACTCGGTAGATCACATATTTCAGTTCTCTTAAATAAATAACCCCTGTGGATGGGCCTATGACAACCTCTTTTCAGCTCGGATCATAACTGGTTCTGCAGGAGCTAATACTAACTTTGGTATCATAGTGAGCGGTACCGGAGTCTCTGGGCATCTAACAAGCCGGTACTTTTGCAGAATCCGTGCTAAGATGACTTTTATTTCCATCAAGGCCATTCGCATGCCAATACAATTTCTTGGTCCCATACCAAACGGCATGTACGTATACTGATTGATTGAGCCTTTGTTCTCCGGAAGAAACCGTTCTGGTTTGTAAGTTTCCGGGTCCGGAAAGAATGCTTCATCGTGATGGAATGCGTGTATTGGAATCCAAACTGAAATTCCTTTCTTGAAGTAAATCCCTTTTATCGTACAGGATTCAGTTACTTCCCTCGCTGTGATGAAACCTGTTTCGAAAAGAAGGCTGATTATAAACAAAGGAATCCATATTTAAAGGGATAGAGCTCAAGGGCGGATCAGTAATTATCAATTGCAGAAAAAGGCATTTCTACGGCCCACTAGTCAAGCTGCTAATACAAATAAAGCAGACCGCAGGAATATTAAAAGGACAGATCAAAACATATGCTCGTGACTACTCTTAACAATCCCTTTTACATGCACAACGAGTGAGTTAGCTATTTAACTGTGCGATGAACATTGATCGCTGGCGACGAGGCTTCGTCGCACACAAGTTCATCGGTTTTCTCGTCGCTTTAGCCTAGTCGCCCACATTTTCCCACACAAATTCATCGCTTCTGTCCAGCTTAAGCTTCAACAAAGAATGACCCATTATTTGAAAGAGGTATTCCTTTGATGATTGAATCAAACGATAAGCAAGCCAATGTGTCAAAGCAAGGGTGCCAGGACACCTATAATGTGATTGATAAATATTTATTTACCTTGTTTTGATTGTTGTTGTCTTCTTTGTTTTGTCTCTCCCTGCCTTGGTTTTTGAGCAACATTTCACCCGACCTTGGCCGCCTAGCTGGGCTTAACTGGCCCTAACCTCTTTTTCAAATCTAACTCTCTTGTATTCCTGTGTGTAAGTGCGCGTTCGCAGAAGAAAGGTTTTAAACCGCAAGAACCTTTTCTTCTGCGAAGTTGCACATACACACAGGAATACAAGGGAGTTAGATTCAAAAAGCAGTCAGGGCCAGTTAGGCCAAGTTAGGTGGCCAAGGTCGTTGAAATGCTGCTCAAAAACCAAGGCAGGGAGAGACAAAACAAAGAAGACAACAACAATCAAAACAAGGTAAATAAATATTTATTAACCACATTATAGGTGCCCTGACACCCTTGGTCAAAGCGGTGGATATAAACAATTTTTGGAAATTTGTTCAGAAATCTTTGATCCTGGAGGTTGATTTTTTTGGCTCACCCACAAGATCTACGAAAGGCAATTTTACTGACCTGGGGGGTAAAGGCGAAGGGTTTCAGAGATACACGCTTCAAGATATGGCATTTGATTTATCTCATCATATGTGCAGGTATCTGGCGAGCTGCAGACATCTTGGATCTCCTCAAAAACTTTCTCTTGTATTTCAGGATATATTGCCAGAAAGTAGCAAGTTAGTGCAAGAACATTGGCTGATGTATCATAGCCTGCTAATATAAACAAAATCATTTGAGAAACAATTTCCTTTTCTGTCAGTTTGCGACCATTATTGTCTGGATCTTGAGCAGATAACATCATGTTCAGCAT
Organism: Aurelia aurita; assembly: GCA_004194415.1. Taxonomy (NCBI): domain Eukaryota; kingdom Metazoa; phylum Cnidaria; class Scyphozoa; order Semaeostomeae; family Ulmaridae; genus Aurelia; species Aurelia aurita. Next base: position 874,661 of record REGM01000125.1, read on the forward strand.
GTCCTAAAATGTGGGAAGATAATAATTAATGCCTGAATGAATCAATGAATCAATGAATCAATGAATCAATGATTCAATCAATGAATCAATGATTCAATCAATGAATCAATGAATGAATTTGTGTGTACTTTATACCGGGTGAACCAAAAGAATTTCACATTCGCTTGAAAATTCGTTATGCGGAGGATACTTGAGGTATTGGAATCAATCAAAGTTTAGTTGATACCCGAAAGAATTTTTATGATTTTTTCTCTATGTTTCTGAGCATTAGAAATGTATGTAAAATTCCATTCACAAAAGATCCATAGGCTTAAAACCCTTGATCAAAATTACAAACAAGCTCCTCACTCAAACACATTTCCTTCCCCTCAAGAGTTAAGAATCAAATCTTTATGAAAGCAATAACGCATATGACCTGATGCTTTTGCCAAAATCACTATAAGTGTGTTGCTCTAAATACGGAGATTACTTATCCTTTTTCACGTATATCGAAGTAAATACATTTTCATAAATGCAATTTAACCTTTATTTACAATGCTCAGAAAAATAGAAGAAAAATCACAAAAAATACTTCAGTCTTTCGGCTGTCAACAAACCTTGATTCGTTCCACTATCTCAAGTATTCTCTGCATAACGAATTTTCAATGATGTGAAGTTCTTTTTGGTCCACCCGGTAGGAGTGAACCCTCGTGAAACAGGGCTTATTTAGCTTGCGTCATTTAAGTGCTTTAATAGCAGATTTTCAGCAGCGTAAAAGTGCTCAATGCTCAAAGTGCCCTAATTTCTCATGCTGCATCGATAAGCACTGCTTCCAGTCCCCACCATGACAATAGTTCATCACGCACTTTGAAGGATCCCCCACAGATGAGTTCGTTATCTCGGTACATGCTTTTCAAAAGCAAATCTAAAAAATCTTACTTTTCGCTGACTCCCATGTGCCTTTCTTTGCTCAATTATTTTGCTTGCAACATCAGCTAGCGGTCCAAAGCTTAAGCCATATTTACTGTTTGCGACTTTTTGTGACAACCAATCACCAATCATAGGAATCCCTGATACGAGTGTTGTCAAGGTTCTGGGTCCCATTGCATTGCGAGCTAAGTTCATCAAATGATCGTTAGGGTCTGTCTGTGCATTTGTTTTCACACCAAAGGCTATTGATAGTATGACTTCTAAGGTAACAGTCTGTTGCCAGCTAATAAGTAAAAGAAACAACGTGAAGAGAATGAATAAGAATTACGAAATGAAAATGATTTAAATTTCAACACAACCTCACATATTTTGTCAAATATATTATATACACTGTATGGTTTGTTTGAAACAATAATATATGCCTAACATTATTGTACTATAATTGAACAAACGATAGAAAGGTAAAATAAAGTGAGAGCTATTGGCTTTATTCGAACCGTAGCTCAAGCAAGCCCCTGCGATGTTGCATTTGTGCAGTGCAGAAACCTGCAGCCAGAGTTGTCTTTGCCGTTTTTTGGAGATACAATCTTCAGCTGAACTTAGGTCAGAATACTCCAGCCATGGCTTACCCTATAGCAACCCTGGCCTAAGGCCAAGGACACCTTGTATCTTTTATTTCATTTCATTTTATAATTTTAAGGGTAATTATTCAACTAAAATACATAATTGCTTGACAAACTGCTCTGTTAAAGAAAGAAAAACTAAAAATTTACAATATTCTGATGTAAGATCCAAGTATAGTAAGTATGTATCAAAGTAAAAGGAAACGTTTGAGAATGTTCAGGATCTGGCATTTTTCAAGGACGTTTTGAACTGGGTAAAAGTATTGGCTGTTTTAATTTCTGTACTTTGATCGTTCCACAGATTTGCTCCTCTATTCGAGAAGCATTTTTAGCCACTTGCAGTTTTTAGAAACAGAACATAAAGGTCAGTGTTTGTATTACGAAGCTGTCTAACCCTGGTTTCAGATAACCTTCGGAACAGACTTGTAAGATACTCAGGAGCTTCATACTCCGGAGCTTCATATCTCAAATGAGACTGAAAGAAATTGTATCAGGTACCTTTCATTTGTTCTTCAGGTCTGTGTATATGAGGTCATCAGTGTTCTTGTCAGTATGTCCTCATATATGACATCCGTAAAGATGTTAAACCAATTTTGGTAAAGTACAAGAGGGAGGCTTTGGGGTTTAACCGGTTGCGGGTTTTGCCAATTTTAGTCCTCGAGTTTCGGGATTTATGCTATAAATGTGCGGGTTTACGGGTTTTGAGATGTTTCACGGGTTGCGGGTTTTGCCTATTTTTACGCTTAGATCTTGGGCTTTTTCCTCAAAATCCGTAGGTTTTCGGGTTTTCCAAGTCATGTGGTTTGTGTAGTTGATTGAGATCAAAGAACAAAGAACCGGCTTTCGGATGCTTAGAAACAACGAGGAAGAGTCACTGAAAGCGAAAAAGTTAGAAAACATCTAGAAATGCTTGCGAAAATTCAATCGTTTTGTTCAAAAGTGCAATTTCGGGTTGTTGGTGTTTTTGCCTCCGGGTTTGTGGGTTTTTGCAAATTTCGGTCCGGGTTTGCGGTTCTGGTACCCCCCAAAGCTCCCCTCGTACAAGACAAACTTACTCATGAATATCAAAAGCTGTTTGTTCTTTTGCAGCCTTTTCTATCTTGGAAAGCAATGGATCTGCTGCTTCGTGCATAATAAATACCATCTCTTTTATCTTCCCTGCTGAAAACGTTGGTGATAAAATGCTCCTTACATTCTTCCACCTCTGCCCTTTGAGGGAAGTCATTGCATTTGCTAGTGGCCCGCCTTTCTCCATAGCTGTTAGCTGTATAATAAAACCAAGAACTGTGTATTGAATTAATTCACAGAAGAAAACGGCCTATTTTTAGGGAGGGGGGGGGGGTACACGACTTGTGGATGGCGGGGGTCTGCCGCCCGGTTTTCAGAAACGCCACCCACTTTTATGATGAATTTTTTGTGGAAAACTACCCTTTTTTANTGCTCCTTACATTCTTCCACCTCTGCCCTTTGAGGGAAGTCATTGCATTTGCTAGTGGCCCGCCTTTCTCCATAGCTGTTAGCTGTATAATAAAACCAAGAACTGTGTATTGAATTAATTCACAGAAGAAAACGGCCTATTTTTAGGGAGGGGGGGGGGGTACACGACTTGTGGATGGACGGGGGTCTGCCGCCCGGTTTTCAGAAACGCCACCCACTTTTATGATGAATTTTGGTGGAAAACTACCCATTTTTAGCAATTTTTTGGCGATTTCAGCCAAACCGACCCATGTTTATGGAAAATCTGCCGAAAAATGACCCTTGTGTAGAGAATTTTGGGCCAAAAACCCACCCATATGGGCGGCACATACCCCTACCATCAACATGTTATGTACCCCCCGGGCCTATTTTCTGACGTAGCTAAATCAGTTTAGATGAAACTGGTCAAAGCAATAGGGCAATATTCTACGGGGTGACCCAAAAATAGCGAACTGAGTAAAATTGTTATAGAAAATAAAGTAATAGGCCAAAAGGAGTGATTTAAACGTTACTTTGTAGCAAAAAACAGGCCTACATCACTCTTATTTTTTGCTATTTTTATCGAAATTATAAATCAGAGATAATAGCGATTTTGTGAAACAAAGCAGATCTAAAACCCGTCGAATGTCGTCAACAACACAGAAGATCGATTTCGGTCATTCGCAGAACTACAACACAATGAGCATATCATCCTGGTGATATGCAAGTCAGATTGGAAGTTGACCTTTTGTATGCACATATCATTTTTCCCTGAACTTCCTATTCCCAAGCCAAGGTAAAACGCGTTCATAATTCCATTAATGCATCCAAATTGCACATCAAGAAAAAAGATTGTGCTTTAAGATGGTAGGGCTAGTCTGCACTTTAGCGGACCAGCTTTCAATATCGGCAAGTTATGTGTCATGGGGAGCATAAGTTCCAAATCTTTAAATTGGCGTAAAAAGGTCGGTGTAAATTCAGTGACATATTTCTTTGAATCGAACGGCTTGAAAAAAACTTTAGCTACTTTGCTATAACTCTATAACTCTAAGTGAAAGATATTTGCTTCATACCATATTGTAGACGTTCATAAACTATGTTTTTCTCGAAAATTATTTGATGTTTCCTCAAAAAGTTCAAGAATTACGATGGTTATAAGTTTTTTTCGAAATTTTTTTTGAATTCTGAAAAAAGAAGAAAAGCATTCTAATTCTGAAAATATTAAAGATTTCTGAAAAATCCAACGGTAGAATTATTACAAAGTAGTTAAAGTTTCTTTCAAGCCATTCCATTCAAAGAAATAGGTCACAGAATTTTACACCGACCTTTTTAAAGATTTGAAACCTATGTTGTCATGGGGTAATGGGTTGGGGGCAAGGTTAGGTTTTGGGAAAGGGGTTTCTAGGGTAAAGTTAGGGCTAGTTAGGGCAAGTTAGGGTTTAATAGGGTAATGTAGGGCTTAGTTAGGGTTAGCGTATTTGGTCAAATACGTTCCCTAGAGATACGACATGAAGCTGGTCCGCTAAAGTGCAGCGGTCCTGGTGGTGAGTGTAAACTTAATTCAAATATCACTATTTTCTGAAAAATTCAAGTAAAGTTAGGCAAAGTTGGACACCCTGTATATAATACCATTTTTGGACACCCTGTATATAATACCATTTTTGGACACCCTGTATATAATACCTGTCAAAATAGAACATCCAAAATTAGATAGAATTTGGCTTGAATTTTTATGACACACTTCCTTTTTTAACATACTGTAAAAATATTATTACTTACTGGTCTGTCATGGAATTTGTCAAATTCTTTCACAAATATTGCCTTGCTGATTTCAGGATCATACACAACAATTACAGGATATTTCACAACATAAATTCCAACCACTTTTCCATATTTTCTTATCAATTCTTGAAGGTAGATGTGCAACCCTCTTGTTTCAAGCATGATTTGTCCAAAATTTCCAAGAATTGGCAATGGGGTTGGTCCTTTAAAACCAAGCATCTTTAACTCTGAGAAAGTGTTCATGTAGTCAAAGGTAAGCAAAATTGTGAGGGCAATAACACTTGTTAGAATCCAATGTTCTAACAATACTTTTGCTCCTTCTGTGATGAAATCCATTTCTCGGTTGGGTGGAGATCTGTAAATGAAATAAGCTTTAATGGTCTAGGCAACATAATGATTTCATGTTTTTCAATACTGAGAGGGGGTAGCCTGGGGGAACTGCCCTGAGGCCCAGGCCCCAAAGAGACTCACCCAAATTATCGACCAAATGTGAAAAAAACTATCGATTGATAAATGAAATGCCTTGACTTTAATTGAGCCACAATGAAAAGCCAAATGGATTTGATATCAACAAACCAGGCCCTACATTGGTTATTTCTATTTCTGCCTTACAGCAATGAATTGAAAACGCTTTGGCACATCTGATCCTGGAGAATGAAATCATTCAAGGGGATTCCTCTCAAGAAGATAACACGTGCTAACACAAGTAAAGTAGCAACTGTCATAACTGTCATGGCCATGAGGCAGGAGAACTGACAACATTTAAGGTGTTGTGGTGCCGTGTTGTAAATCACTGACTTTGCAGCCAGAACAGTCAGGGGGACGGGGTTCAAATCCCACCAGCACAAATACAGTTCTGTGATCCCAGAGCTTGGCGCTAAAAACCGCAACTTCACCTTCACCTCACCTTCGCCAAAATCTGATCATCATCTGCAGCCACTGTATTTCATAAGGGGTCATCTCCAGGAAATCTTCCGTAACTCCAGAAGGGAGAAACCAATGAAAGCCAGGTAAATTTTCATATCTAATTGTATATATGGGTGATTAAACAAGACATGCCAGATTGGAAAGTTTGCAGAATGTGCGGAGGATCTCTCCTTCATTGAAATCGTTTGCGCGGCTGTATTTGTGTCGCTAAAAAACAATAGGCATATTGTTTTCTTTTGTTGTTTTATGAAACTTTTGCGGCTAGAACCGTGGCTGAAATTTAAAGTGCGCGGCAGAGGAGAAATCGGCCGCGCATAGCAAACTTTCCAGTCTGGAAGACATGTGCTTTGATATTCAAGGAATATCATTTTTTCAAACATTATACCTTTTTTGTTCACTTGGTAGGAAGCCAATTCATTAGTTGTGCATGAGAAAGGGGCCTAGTTGGCAATGCAAATCTCCTATTTTGTAATTAAAACTGTGACGTTATTAGCCTCGTTTATATGTTATGTTGCGCATGCGCTTTTGTTATTGTTATGTTCGAAGCACGAGACTGAATCATGGAGTAGATGAATGAAGCTCACTCGTACGAAAGTAGGCTTATTTGTGTTATCTGATGGAACATTTACATG
>REGM01000125.1:883032-897209 GCA_004194415.1 Aurelia aurita
TCGAAAAACAGGATCATTAATGGTCATTCAGACCAAATTTGTATTAATGTCCCGCAGATATTGAGCAATTTGTATCTGTGCCAGAAATTTTCTTATTTCGATTGTTTCATGCTGTAATTATATGAAACAAGGGGGATGCTTCAGATTCGATCCTCAGCGTCCATATCGGTGTCCGATGAAATGGGCGTGGCGGGGCTGAAACACAGTACCTTAAGGAAAAGCTAACATGCAATGAAAATTTAGACCGGGATTTAGGCAAATTTTAGTTAACAGTTTGTTTCATTTCACATAACAGGCTATAAGTTAGAAGTCGACCCGCATTGAGGCATCAGAAACCCTTCATTCGATTTGTATGTTTTGCCGACTCAAGGACACGCCTTGCTCATGTCAGTGAAAGATGGACAGCTCTGAATCGTCCTTAGGATGACCCCTGTGTTTGCCGACTCATAACTGAGGAGCATGCCACACCCTTTTAGCCATCAAAATGGCGTTTTCTCAAATGTTCTCGACATGTGGAAAACAACTTGCGTGAATCGTGCCAAAAAGCACTTCAAAAATATCTTTAAAACCAACTATTCACTAATTGCTTCATTACTTGAGTTAATATGCAAATTAGTGCTTCGAGCTTTTTCTGTTTGGCGATAAGCCATAGAATGCTTGGAGCAAACGCTTTGAATGTTTCATGCTGGAATTATATGAAACAAGGGCGATGCTTCAGATTCGATCCTCTGCGTCCATATCTGTGCAAATTAGTGCTTCGAGCTTTTTCTGTTTGGCGATAAGCCATAGAATGCTTGGAGCAAACGCTTTGATTGTTTCATGCTGGAATTATATGAAGCAAGGGCGATGCTTCAGATTCGATCCTTCAGATTCGATCCTCTGCGTCCATATCTATGAAATTTAGACCGGGATTTAGGCAAATTTTAGTTAACAGTGTGTTTCATTTCACACAACAGGCTCTAAGTTAGATGTCGACCCGCATTGAGGCATCAGAAACCCTTCATACGCTTAAGTCCCGATTGCACGATCATAGGTCAGGCCAGACTTTGTAATCATCCAAAAGGATCTTATGTTTATAATTTGTTTTTTCCTTACCATCAAACTTGCAACACTTTCTGTCACGTTCTTTTTGGCTTTGATTTCTAGCCTAGGCTGTCCAAGGTTTTTATTTATCCTCTGCAGCTACCAACAGAATAACATTGTTTAGATAAATAGTCATTTCTCACTGCGAGTCTTTTCTGCTCTGCTACTCCTGTTTTCAAACTGCAAGGAGAGCAACATTCAAACTGCAGCAGCAGCAACAACGCTGCTTTTTGCTTTTGCTGACATCGCTTAATTTGCAGCCTCGCTTCCATTAGTTGGCATGACGGTCATTGCAAACCGCCCAGACAAATTCTACCCCCCGGTGAAAAAGTGAACCAAAATCTGTCCCAGACGAGATTTGAATCTCCCTGGTGCAAAACGCCTCGCAAGTGAAGCCTCGGATGCACGCCCCGGTAGAAATTTGAGAAACTATTTCCACGCAGATACAGCTCCCCACTACAAATTATGCTGTCTGGTGCAAAATTGGAGCTCCCGGCAAAAATTTGACTATTTTTTCGACCACCAGGATGCTGTTGAACATTTGGCCTCTAGACGGGGTGCAAAATTGTCTAATTTTGTGTTTGTTGTCATGCAATGTAATTGGCCTATTTCGTGGACATAGGTCATTTGTCAACCAGTCTAAATTTTGTACCTAGCTTAGTACCTATTTTTTCCTTGGCACTGGCAAGTTGCATGTAGCCAGAAAGTATAACTTTAGGGCGAAACATCCCAATACAGTTTGTCAGCAGTGAGAAGAAATTTTCTACAGAGCAGCAAAGTTTTACGCACACAGTATTTGCGCACAGGATCCAGCACAATTGCAAACACAAAGTTCGCACAGATATCGATTTTATTCAGTTTTCAATTCTATTCAATTCAATCTATCTATCTGTTTATCAATCAATCAATCTATCTGTCATCTATCTACCTAACAAAATAATCAGTAAGACCCATAATGGGCATCTATCTGATGAATCTATCTAAGAAATAAAATGTTCAAATGTGAATCTATCTAATAAAATGTTCGAATGTGACGTAATGATAGGGCATTATATTTCATATCATCAAATGCACTACCTACAAGACATGGCGATATTACTACAATACTAATTACTATAACGAACAAAAAGGAAACAAGCCTCAGCCTTCGCACAAAACCTCACAAGCTCAGTCTTGTACTGACAGCTTCGGGTTAATATTTTCTTGTACTGCCCTCGGAAACAGTTATTATAGGCTTAATATCAACTTTAACATGGAACTGAGTGTGAATCACAATTTCATCTTCACCAAAAGATATCGCAAAAAGTAGACTTACAAAGGTACCTTCAATCCAACGTTTAATCCGTTTCATTCATGCTACAAAGATAGATTCATCTAATGGGAAAAATATTTGCATAAGCAACCAAAGCAACGGAGTTACTCTGGGCCGATAACGTAAACATATAACATAGTAGGTCACAGATAAACAGATTCAACAAAAATATGACAGACAATGCTAAACAATATCAGCAAACTTTAAGGTATTTGTGCAGTCAAATCATTGCTTCTACTATGATTTCTGAGCTTCAAAAAAGTTTATTAAATTTTTGGCAGATTTGTACCGTATCGTTTTCCAGCCATGATACAGTGAGATAACTTTTAACGTTAGTTTACAATGTACCCCCTTCATAAGGGTCCCCGGATATAAAATGCCGATTGAAGCATAGGTTCCAAATCTTTAAGAAACTTTAAAAAGGTCGGTGTAAAATTCTATGACCTATTTCTTTGAATTGAATGGCTTAAAGGAAACTTTAGCTACGTTGCTATAATTCTACCGTTGGACTTTTCTGAAATCCGCAATATTTTTCGAAATTATAGCGTATCTTATATTTCAACTCTTTTGAGGATGTGACATCATCAAATTTCTAAATCGTAAACCAGAAGAGGGCAAGAATTCTGCTTGATACCATATTGCGGACATTGATAAACTATGGTTTTCTTGAACATTATTCTATGTTTCCTCAAAAAGTTTAGAAATTACGATGTTTTCAAGTTTCTTGAATTCTTAAAAAAGAAGGAAAACCCTTTAATTCTGAAAATATTGAAGATTTCTGAAAAGTCCAACGGTAGAACTAGAACAATGTAGCCAAAGTTCCTTTCAAGCCGTAGGTCATAGAAGTTTACACCGACCTTTTTAAAGATTTGGAACCTATTGCGCCGATTGAGCTTATCCTTTAAAATTTTACAACCAGATTATACTCTATTACCTCCAAAAGGACACATAAGGCTAACTCCCCTAACACTAGATTTACATAGTCAAGTTATATCCCATTCACACTAGCAAGTCAAACTAGCTTAAACTAAACCAGGTTATAAAATGTTGCGTTCTTATTGGCCAATCCAACAAATCGAATGCATATGATTGGTTTAAATTTAACCTGGTTTAGATAAGTCTGGTTTAGCTGTGCCTGTGTGAATGGGGTATTAGTCTCAAAGTAAGCAGTACTACTACCATGGCTCAAAAGTTGCATCTGAAAAGTTTTGTCCTTACAACTTGCGCCCAATAGACACATAAATCAGTCTCTCTTTTCAGCGCGGATCATAACTGGTTCTGCAGGAGACAGCACCGCTCTTGGTTTCACAGTGATGGGCACAGGTGTCTCCGGACATTTAACAAGCCGGTACTTCTGCAACATTCGTACCAAGACGACTCTCATTTCTAGCAAAGCCATCCGCATGCCGATGCAACCTCTTGGTCCCGTACCAAACGGTAAGTATGCATACTGATTGATTGAGCCTTTGTTCTCAGGCAGAAACCGCTCTGGCTTGAAACTTTCCGGGTCTGGAAAATAAGCTTCATCATGATGCATTGCATGGATTGGGATTATAACTGAAATACCTTTCCTGAAGTAAATCCCATTTATCGTGCAGGCTTCGGTAACTTCCCTCGCTGTTATGAAACCTGTGTGTGAAAATAATGATCATGAACAAAGGAATCCATGTTTGATGAGCATAGGCGTCAAATTTATCAAAAGAAGCCGGTGTAGATGTCCATGGACATGCCCAAGTCTCTCCCCTTTATACACAAAAAATGCCACCTAAAAATCTTTACCCTTGCGTAGAAGGAAGGTGGAAGCCTCTGCGAAGGAAGGAGAAAAGAAAAGCGGGGGAGACTTGTCTTATCGCCTGCCTCATGAATAATCAATGAAGTAGTCTGAGTTCTTGGAAACTCTTGTCATCTCTTTGTTTAAAGCAAAATGCTCGACTGCTATTGGTCAAAGTGGGTGGGCAGAATTCTGCCCACCTCAGTAGGCTTTACTACTGCGACCTCTTTTCCAGCTGGCAATAATACAAGTCTCTTCCGCTTTCTCCCTCCCTCCTTCGCAGAGGTCAATATTTTGGTATTTAGCTTTTTCAGGTTTTAGGTACGGGAGAGACTTGGGCAAGTCCAAGATGTCTATTAAATATTTCGGCTTGTTTGCACTTTAGCGGACACATTTTTAACATTTCCCTGTGTTTGAATTTTGTACCGATGTTTGGATGGAATATGCATCCGTACTTAGATTGAAGAATACTGACTGAACCAGCGGGGGTTTGGGGGCGGCAACCCCCAATAAGTTTAAACCAAAAGAATATACCGATCACCGGTTCCTGCTGCAGATTTAGGCAATGTTTTGATGTTCTCCCGTAAGTGCGAATCAATTGAATCAAGTTCGAATTTTGCATTATCCAATCAGATTATAGACTTTCTATCCCTATTGTTTAAAAAGCCAATCAGCAATCAGTTCTTACAATATAATCCAATTCAACCTCTGTTTTTCCTGGGAAGCTGCATTTGACCCCATATTTCTTTGGATTGAATGGCTTGAAAGAAATTCTAGGTACTTTACTACAGTTCTACTGTGTGGTGTGCTTTTTTGTATCTTGAATATGTTCAAAATTACAGCGTTTTTCTTTTTTCAAAAATGGGTTCAAGAATCAGCTTTGAAAAAATTTAAAATCATCGTAATAACTTGCAAATTAATTGATCAAAATTGGTAGAATGTCAAGAAAGCCATTCTTTACTAAGGCCTAAAATATGACGACAAACAGAGATCTCTCGCTTTTACGGTGCAGCAATTTGATATCGTCACAACCTCAAAACTAGTTGAAACAAAGCAACGCTGTACTTCTCAAAATATTGAAGATACAAAAAAGCACACGGTACAATTATAATCAACGTAAATCAACGGAGTTAAAAGCAGCTTAGCTGGGGGGGACTGGGGTGGGCAAAATAAAGCCTACTGTATTTGGTCTTCTCGATGGATGAAAAAAATAGGAACATAAGTGGCACGTGGCCGTCTTTTGTTTTATTCTTAAACTTGATCGCTATATCTCCGTTCATTTATTTTAAGTACCTAAACTTCCTTTCAAGCCATTCAGTCCAAGAAAGATGTAATAGCGATTTATACGAGCCATTGCAGAGGGTTTGATTTCACTTTTCTTTTGATTTAATTTCGTATGAAATTGGGTTTTTACTTCGTAGTCTTTTTACACGGCCCCCTGTAAAGCAGTCTCCACAAGACTGACGGGGCTACCGTGGTTAAATAATATAAAATGAAAATGAAATGAAATGACACCAGCTTTTTTTAGCATTGCCGCCTCCGCAGCATAGGCATCAAATCTTTAAAAAAGATTGCACGGATGGTTATTGAATCTTCCTTTTGATTTGATTGCTTAAAAGGAATGTCAGGTACTTTGCAATTATTGTTCATTGGACCTTTTTGATAGGAATAGTATGAAAGCTACAGGCTTCCCTAGACTGACGACGTGATTCCTTGTATTCGTTCAATGTTGTTGATGTGATGTTTTATTTCCTCTCATACAAGGACTCACGACCAAACAGATTCTAAACAGAGACTAAAGTCTGAAGAAAAATTGAGTGTCCTCTATCCTTCGAACGTCGAAAGAAAAGTCGAATGTCGCTTCGAACGTAGACTCAATACATGTCGTAGTTTCGCTTTTTGACTGAACTGGTATCGCTACAACTACGACTCATTTCCCTACGCTTCCAGAAACGGATTTAGCCTCTTACTGATTCAGCATGGCCCAAATCACCTGCTATTTTTTTCTCAAAACCACCGAGCCTAAAACGCCACAAAAAGCAGTTTTCCTGAACTGCTGCACCATAAAATGAGCTATCAGTACTTAGATGAATGTTTCTTCTAGCCATGATTACAAAAAATTTCTTCCTCTACGCCATTTTCTGTTCGTTTGGAGATGCAAAAGATCTCGTAAATACGCTCGCATCTTTCCAGATTTTTGTTTGCTTCAGCCGTTTCAGCAGATCAATCGAACGCCGCATTCGACGGTCTTTGTTTGCTTTTGGCGGGAAGTCAAATTCAAAGAAGGAATAGCCAATGAGAGTGAGGCTACTCAAATCCTGCATTCTGATTGGGACGGAAGAAATCATATGCCGATTGAAATTTTTGACCACTTTTACAGCACTAGGGAAATAAGGCCCTCTCTGCAGCGATAACAACAACAGCAATTCAATTCAATGAGATGAGCGTAAGTTAAGGGCCTTATGCAGTGAGGCTACTTCAAACGTCGCCATCGTCGTAGTTTCGCTCCTTGCCTGAACTGATACATCGCTACAACTACTAGCTAAGAATAGGCACGTGGTCTAACCTTATTAAGAGAGTCGAGATTTGATTGGATGCGCCGTAAATGCGGTGCATTAGGCCTAAGTAGTCTCTGTTTTGAAGCTGTATTGTCATGAGTCTCAGTTTGGAGACATAACTATCATTCAATTCAATGCGGAAAACTGAGACTCACGTAATGAGTGTACAGGCTTCCCCACGTTTAAAGATTTTTCTCATCACCCTGTAGAAAAATGGTCTCCACTTGATAGGAGCTCCGACTTTTCAGATAAAGATCACGAAGCATACCAGTTGTTGTTGTTGTTGTTGCTGTTTTGCCAGCTTTAGTTTCAAAGTCGCGAAATATTATAATCTGTCTCAAATTAGATGTCATATGAGATTTGCGAAAACGCAAAATTAATCATGCAAAACACTTCAATTATCTTTATTCACGGCAATTTTAACGTGACATCTAATTTGAGACAGACTTTAGTCTACAAAAGACAAGTCTCGAAATATCAGTCTACATAAGACAAGTCTACTAACCTGGAGGGTACATACGAAGGGTTTCAGAAATGCAGGCTTCAAGATATGGCATTTGACTCATTTCATCATATGTGCATGTATCTGGCGAGCTGCAGACATCTTGGATCTCCTCAAAAACTTTCTCTTGTATTTCAGGATATATTGCCAGATGGTAGCAAGTTAGGCCAAGCACATTGCTCGATGTATCATAGCCTGCCATTATGAACAGAATCATCTGAGAAACAATTTCCTGCTCTGTCAGTTTGCGACCTTTATTGTCCGGATCTTGAGCAGCTAACATCATGTTCAGCATATCCTAAAATGTGGGAAGTTAATGGTGAAAAGGTTTCCTAATGCGCCTTTCAATGAACCGAGAGGGGACACCATGTACCGGGTATCTCAAAAAATGTCCGCCCGTTTGATACAATCTGGAACATTGAAACAAGGAGCAAGGTCAAGGTCAAGGAGTCTCGGATTTGTAAATTAAGAAGATCATATTTTAGAAGTGCCAAAACAGTGGGCCTAGATATTAAAAGTAAAGAAACGAGGTTTTTTCCCCCGGTGGGGGGCACTTGACCAGATTTTGGTTGGGGAAGTGCCACTCAAGATTAAAAAACATACCCGTTCCTTATACCAATTTTTCGAAAGTATATACCTGACCTAATACCAATTGCTTGAAAATGTATACTCGATTTTATACCAATTTTTCAAATTATGGCCTATCTATTTGTTCTTTATACCAAAATCACAAAAATGGATACCGTTCTTTATACCAAAATCGTGAAAATCGCTACCGTTCTTTATACCAAAATCGTGAAAATCGCTACCGTTCTTTGTACCAAAAGCGTGAAAATTGATACCGTATAGTGGGCACTTCACTATGATGTCATATGAGAGTGTGCGTTGCAAGAATTTCTGTTATGACCCAATCCCAGAATATAGGCAGGATTTTGACACCCAAAACCAGTGAGGTTTCCGACAAGTGTTTCAAATACAAAACAATTGTAAAATTTTTGTTTATCCTTAACCTGAACATTCCCAGAATTTCTACTAAAAATTAGACCCCAATCCCAGAAAATTTCTACAAAAAGTACATTCCATTCCCCGAATTTTCCTGCCAAAAACTACCCCAAAACTGACGCACCGTATGACTGGATAGTGGAGTACCCATCCCGGGGTCCTCTCCCTCTGAATTATTTTGACTGCAAATTTCTAGGACTACACAACTGCATCAAAACACGTTTCACGAAGAGCGGCTATTTTGGCATTGGTAAGCACAGCTTCCAACGCCCACCAGGGAGATACATAAAATGTTGAGGGTACAGGTATGGGCCACTTCATATGAGTGGGTTTGTAGGCGCAAAATTCTCTAGAAGTGGGTCTGTTTTTGGCCGAAACAATAGAAAATACCACAAATAAGTGGATACAAGGCCAAGTTTTGGCAATTAGAAGTGGGTAGCGCTATGAGAATTGAGTGGCAGATTCCCCTTCAACTGTAAGTCGTGAACCCCCTGT
Organism: Aurelia aurita; assembly: GCA_004194415.1. NCBI lineage: Eukaryota > Metazoa > Cnidaria > Scyphozoa > Semaeostomeae > Ulmaridae > Aurelia > Aurelia aurita. Next base: position 891,756 of record REGM01000125.1, read on the forward strand.
CTCGAACGTGGAAGTTGATCTTCCACTATCTATATAGCCTGATTCCATAAAATCGTAAAGGATCGTAAAACCGCCGGCGACGGTCTGCCATCGTCTGCATTGCGTTTCCGATTCCTGATTTAAAGGAAACACTTGCTCATGATCCTTACGACCGTCGGCGATAGTGAATCGTAAGCGTCGGGAAAGTTGGACTGAATTCGACTTTCCCGATCATTATGACTGTTTCGATCTGGGGAAATTTCAATGGAAACACACATCGCAGACCATCCTAGCCTGCGCGCAGGCTAAGATGATCGGCGATCATCACAGACGCGCTTTGTTTAAGAACAAACAGATGGATCAAACTACCCAATTAGAATGAGCAAGCGCCTTCGCTTGGGCCTTAAAGGTTATTTGATTGTTCCATTGCAGGCAGTTGCAGACTCTCGCCGACTTATGGAAACGCTTTGCTCGTGAATGCAGATGGAAGATGGAAGAAGGGATCGCCGTCGATCGTTTTATGGAAACCAGGCTTAAAGGGTCCCACAAATCATTCTGTTATCTGGGGTTTTGCTTTTCAAAAGTAATTCTAACAAAAATTCTAACTTTTCGCTGACTTCCATGTGCTTTTCTTTCTTCCATTATTTTGCGAGCAACATCAGCCAGAGCTCCAAAGCTCATACCATATCGACTGATAGCAAGTTTTTGTGACAACCAAGCACCAATAACGGGAACCAATGATACAAGCAATACTAAGGTTTCTTCCCCCATTGAACTGCGAGCTAATTTCATTAATTCGTCATTTGGGTTTGTCTGTGCAGCTGTTTTTACACCAAAGGCTGTGGAGAGTATCACTTCCATTGTGAGAGTCTGTTGCCATCTGGTAAGAAGAAAAATATGAGAATTCTCAGTTGAACAATCAAGTAACACATAAGTAGGCTTGCTCCAAGTCTATTCCGTGTTCTATCAGAGCTAAAAGAATATATTGACTTCTGCGGGGGCGTATACCACGACGACACTGGGTTGGCACTAGATCATGGTGGAGATAAGGACATGACGTAATAGCAAATATTGCAGAACGAGGTAGCAAACACCAGAATGAGGTTGTCTGCCGATGCTTTTGTTTTGTCACATTTTGTTTTTTTCTGACTAAATTGATAAGAAGCGGATCATACAAACGAATTTAGCAGGTGCTATTCATAAGTTCCTCCAAGTTTCTCCAAATTTTCTGCAAATTCAATAACAAGTTGAGACTTAAAGAAAAACCAATAAGCTATAAGGCGCCAGTCTATAAATAGGATAAAGAAAAACTAAAACACGCCATTGTTTTATTTGGCTTTTCTTTCTTTGCCCACTTGTTGGATTATAAAATACAATAGGCTATTTATAAACCTATGAGATCTCATCTTTTTACTCAGGTTATTCCCTTTAACTTGCACTTAAAATCAAGGGCTGTAGGAAGATACTAACTAAAAACCCGATTAAAGCGACATACCTTCAGTTCTTTGTTAGCTTTAAAGTATTCTTTACATGCATATTATGTTAAAACCAAGGTTGTCATTCTTTTTTGTTGACCTGCTATCGAATCCTAATCGAAATTGCCAGCGTCGCTGCAACGAACTTCTAACCGCCATTGCCATGTGAGTTTAGGCCATGGTCAACTGATCAACTTGTTATTGAATTTACAGAAAATGTTGGAGAAACTTGAAAGAACTCATGAATAGAGCGTGCTAAATTCGTTTATATGAGGATATGAGGCACTACGAGGCATAAGCGTACGAGGCACCCCCCAACATTTGAAAAATTTAGAAAATCTGCCTATTTCGGGCAATAATCCGCCGTAAGTCGAGCGAAAACTTTCGTAAACAATAGACTTTTCATCAGGCAGCCCCCCTAGATTTTTTCTTCCCGTAAGCTTATGCTACGAGGCACTATGTCGCTACGAGGCACTACGGAGGTGAATGACGTAATGTGCTGATTAAAGTTTAACAAACACGTGAAAACGCTATGTTCAAAAGTCAACAAGAAAATTAGTGCCTTTTCTAGGCTAAATATGTATATTTCTAGAGAGCAGGCATTAACAATTTGCAACGCGGTTATTTTATCGAACTTCAATTATTGCCCTTTGATCTGGCTATTCTGCAATAAAGGTGCAAACAAAGAGATTGATCGTACACACAAACGTGCTCTTCGGATCCTCTATAAAGACTACGAATGTTCCATTGAAACATTGCTCGCTCGAAGTGACAGCTTTAGTATACATGTTAGAAACTTACAGAAATTAATGACGGAAATCTACAAGTCAATGAATCATCTTAATCCATCGCTTGTATGGGAATTTCATGAAAAGAAACATGTAACTTATAATCTAAGGATACAAAATCTATGTAAACTGCCACAAACTAAGACACAGGGCTTTGGACAAGAATCACTGTCTTTTAGAGGGAGTTTCCTTTGGAACACCCTCGATGACAGTGTCAAAAATGAGCCAACACTTTCGGCTTTCAAAAAGAGGATCAAACACTGGGCTGGAGATAAATTATCGCTTCTCCCTCGCAGTGTCCTCGTAGCATACGCCCCCGCAGAAGTCAATATAATCTTTTAGGGCCTTTTAGCGCTGATAGACCACGGAATAGACTTGGAGCAAGTCTACACATAAGTAAACCAGGGGTAAATATCCTTCCTTTTTTGTCGCTAAATAATCGAGTAACAACACTTGAGCCCGTGAAGACTTAAAGACCCTCTGCTAACAGTGGCGGCTGGCACCCAAAATAAATTGGTATTAGTTTTGCGAGCGAAAAAATCAGGGGGGTCCCGGGGTACTCCCCCGGAAACATTTTGCGACCACGCCCCCTAGATTGGCTCAGAATGCTTTTAAAAATTGTTGCGAAGATCATGAAACAATTTTATTCCGGAGGCTAAAACACATTTTTATACGTCTCATTTTCCCCAAAATACACGTCATTAATTTTAAAATCCTTGAGTCATATGCATAATTTTAGGTCAATTTTGCGTAAATCTCTCGAGACGACGTTGATTGTACGACTTTGTAAGAAGTTGTAGGTTGTTCGACCAACAGCCAACATCCCACAGTGATGGTTAATGTTTCGCGGGCATAGGCTGCGGTCTGATTGAGAACGGCTCCAAGTTAATCTGTCTTCGTCTGCAGACGGCCATTGTGCCTCTTTTCGATAGCCATCATATTTCGTGCTATTAGGGACGACGATTTTAATAGCACATTTCCGCGTGCCGCACAAGAGTGGCCACGCACTGCTGTACTGTAACTGGTCTTGATGCAGAATTGTTTGTATACAGTATTTCACTTGATAAATGACAATTGACTACACACAGAACTAGCAACAACATCTTTGGTACGGTAACATTGTTGAATTATGTAACTTAAGTTAAAAAATATGAAATAAAAAAGGTAACTAAAAAATTCGATACGATAAACGAATGGTAACAATGCAGAACATGAGCAGTTTTATCAAATATTAGAAGTTAGTCACTTATTTTAGACAGATCTCCCATCAATAAACAAGACCAACAGAAGTAAGTGTTCTTCTCTTTGCAGCCACATATCCAAGAGAAATTGTCGTACACAGACGCAGAAGGTCGAGTTTTTACAGTAACCTTTGGACATGGTCTTCCATCAGCTTTCAAGCGAAGTCGTTGCTCATGCATGTGTCAATCGGCATTGAGAAAACATGAGCGAAAATACTGTGATACACCCCCAGCAAAAAGTGGTATCAGCAAAACGATTCATTTAAAAAAAATTGCGTAGTACGTCTTAAAGCGTCTTAAAGAGAAGCGGTCGTGTTGCTATTTGAAACTGGGAAACTAATAGCATGGCCGCTTCAAACGGCAGGAACTATTGCGTGACTCATAAACATGTTATTAGTTTACGTCATATAGGGGCTCTAAAAACAAAGTCGTTTTGGCGGCATGCTATTAGATTCCGTCGATCTAATCACAGGAAGCCCATATAACTGTGTATTTAAAAAAATTATTTTCCTTTCCTACGACGTAGGCTACGTGTTTCATTTGGGAAATAAATATTTTGTTGAGAGAGCAACAAAATATTTATTTCCCAAATGAAACACGTAGCCTACGTCGTAGGAAAGGAAAATAATTTTTTTAAATACACAGTTATATGGGCTTCCTGTGATCTAATAGCAAGATTTTTGGGCTGGGGCTCGAAGCAAATCATTGACACTGTATGGACACTATGAACGAATCACGGGTAGGAGGGCCGCTCTTGCGGGCCTGATACAAAGATCAATTTACACGGATTTACGTCATTTGTTTCTTGACAAGGTCAGCTCAATATCACTTTCTGAGTCAATCATGGGTAATGTAAAAACCGGACTTGAAGGCCGTGAAATCCCCCGCAGATCATAATAAAATTTTCATTTGAGTTTTACCGTCTTTGAACGAATAAGGATATTTTTGTGGGAAAAAAATTGCTATTAGACTAATAACGCCATTACCATTTCATGCTAACCATGAGGCTTTGCGTGCTGCGCACGAGAAAACAGCACCACACCAGCCTAGCATCAGAGACTTTCAGATAATCTGAAAGTCCATTTGATGCATTCTGGGGAAGCAATGGCATGCAAAGCCACTGGTTAGCAGAGGGTCTTTAACCCTATTTCACATGGGGGGGCGTTTTTCGCCCCCCCCCAACCAAACTTTGCTACATTGCGCCTAAACAACACTAGATATGACAACCAAACCTTTGTGACTTTTAATGAAATTTAGTTGCCAATTACAATTTCAATATTTCATTGTTCTAAAATCGGTCAGGTGACCACAATAGCACCATATTTGGAGAGTGGTCAACAAAAAAAGCTTGAAACATCCATAACTTCTTTGTTTCTAGTCTGAATTACTTGAAACATGTATCATTCGATTGATCATGATGAGAGCTTTCATTTGATTTTTAACTTTTTATTATTTGCTGACATCAGCAAAATTTAATATCTATGACATCATTTACATTTATGACGTCATTTTTCGAATAAATAAGTAAATGAATTGAAATTTTTGTAGCACATTAGTCTTATCTTGCTTGTGTCATGCATATTGAGTTGATATAGGATGGAAAAAGAAATAATTCTATGAAAAAACTGCAGTAATGGTCTGTCCGGAGAACAGAGAGCTAATGAGGTGCTAATTGATCTATAAATAGATGCTTAAAATTGCTTCAAGGTATAAATTTGATTCTACTATCTGTTTTCTATCATTTAAGACCATTTGCATTCAAATCGGATGAGTAAGTATTTAAATAGAATTTTTCTTGTGAAGAAGCTAAATTTGCCAATTTTCCATTGTTTTTGGTCGCCTAGCAACGAATCACGTGACTAATTAATTACCATTGTTATATTTGAAAAGCCCATTGTCCAAAGAACAATTGAGGTAAGTCTCATTGTTATATCATGTGTATTCTCAGAGAAAAAGAGGGGGGCCGAAAAA
>REGM01000125.1:918795-934211 GCA_004194415.1 Aurelia aurita
TTTCATTTTATCAATATTTATATACACGAGTACCTTTCAGCTAGGAAAATTAACACTAATAACAATGTATTTTTAGAAAAGAAAACAAAATAATTTTAAGAATTGCTGCTCTACCAAGGGGTCGTGTTTGGGTCCTGTAGGTTCAAAAGATACTCTCTAAAACCTGTTTTAAAACGAGCGATTGATTCTTGTTCTCGAATGTTGTCAGGGATATCATTCCAGTTTTTGACACCAGAGAAGTAGAAACTTCGCTTTGCATATTCTAACTTAACTTTGGGAATTTGCAGATCTCCATGATTTCTGGTTCTATACTCTGAGATCATGGATCTTTCAGTGAACTTATGGCGAAGATTTTCGGGACAGAGGTCATGCAAAATTTTATATGTCATGACTCCTTTGTCAAAGGAGAGCAAAGACTTTACATTGAGCCAATCACAATTCCAACCGTCCTTATACTTGGCATCCACTATTAGCTTCTTTGCCCTGGTCTGTAGTCGCTGCAGTTGGGACAGCTTGGTGTTGGAAAGAGTACTCCAAACAATGTCACCATAGCGAAGATGGCTTTCAAAGAGAGCTTTGTAGACTTGGTCAAGTTTCCTTTGCGGAAGGATATTTTTCAGCTTTCTCAAGGAGCTCAAGCCCCCTTTTAGCTTGTTTTTGATAGTTTTGTACTGCTCTTTCCAATTAAGGCTTTCGTCGATGTTGATCCCTAAATATTTTGTCTTGTCGACTCTTTTGATAACTTCATTATTGAGGACAAGGTCTGGCAAATCATCATCTACCCTATTCAGTTGTCGCCTATGGCCTATAACCATATATTCACTTTTGCTGGCATTCAAACTAAGTTTATTAGTCCTCATCCAATTCGATATATGTCCCCTCAGAGAGCGAGATAGCGGAGGTCAACCATAGTTGAATTTCTCTTAATGAACAGACTATACAAGACAGATGATTAAGTCAAGAGTTTTTAGGAAATTTTTCGTTTCTTTGAGACCGAAATTTTGAGAAAAATATTTTATTGTGAGCACAACTATTGAGCAAAAGCATCAGCCAGTGTATGCATAACGTATGATACACATAAAAAGTTTAATCAATGCAATCAATTCACAGCTTTGCGTTTATCATCAATCATGTATACAGATCTCTCTTTTGGCTTTCTCGGGACAATAATGCATCAATGTTTACACATGTTGAGATGTGGTGCTCGGAAGGCCTGTTGTCTACAAAAAACGTAGCGAAGATTAGTCTACAGTCAATCTCGTTATGCATGTAAGATCCTTAAAAAATGAAATCCTTGATAATAGCTACAAGTTTTGTAAACCATCGATTTCCTTGGTCATCCGGTATACCTTAAAAGCTCTATTTAGCCCCCTCTCTATCTAGCCCCCTCTCAAATAAGCCCCTCCCTTCTCAAGTCGAATATTTATATAAGCCCCCCTCTCTATCTAAGTCCCCCAATTATATAAGATACAAGTGGTTACCAAAGATTGTCCATTTATTTAGCAAAGACAAGGTTGAATGTTAATTTTGATATGGTTTGGGATTAAAACTGCGTTGAATTTGTGTGTTTACATGCAAAATTGTATCTCGATTCCGCAAAAAGTGAGGATAAGACCTAAAAAAGCAATATTTTATGCTTGTATGTTCCTTTAAGAAGCCTCCTACATGATAGGGTCCCTCTCTATTAAGCCCCTCCCAACTCCCCAGGAGTGCTCAAAATCAGATAAACCCCTGGAGGCTTGAGAAAGCTTTTAGAGTACCCTCGTCATAGCTAGCTCTCAGAAACTTCACAAAGCTTCGATTCTTTAAAATCTTTCAGCAGAAATCTGTATTTGAATTCCCGTAATTTCAATAGCAATGTGGTCCCTTGAAATTACTCCTTTCTGCAACTTCTGACATGCATCAATGTAGATAAAAATATTGTTTAAAATTTATCAACAGAAAGCTGGATTTAAAGTGGATGAACCACTTGCAAGCATGCTGACAACCCTTGAAGGACAAAGATGGAAAAATGTCAGAAATATTTTAACGCCATCATTTACATCAGGAAAATTGAAACAAATGATAACAATAATACAGGATGCAGCTGACACTTTACTTGGCAAGATTGAAAAAGCTGCAGATGAGAAAAAAGCTTTTAATGTGTATGAGTAAGTTCAACCAAGTTTCTTGTAAATTCTTAACAATAGGAAGCACTGCTTAAGATGCGGCTAAATCTGTTCAATGCAAGCACTGAACCTTTTGGAAGTCAGCAAGTTTCATTAAAAATATGTCCAAGTTTCTCTTAACTCCGTTATTCGCTGATTTTAGTGATTAAAACAACTATGTTTCTTCAGTTGAAAGATCCTCAAACAACACAAGTTTCAAATTTTAAAAAATTTTGAGTTTGTCAATTCAGTTGTTCACATAATAGGTTGTTTTTAAAAAGAACAGTGTTGTCATTTTTTTAATCTGTTTATTTGACTTGATTGACGTTTGGAGAGGTACAACTACCATCTATGTTTCATCAAATGAAGGAGCTTATGATTAATCCCATCTATGAGGGTAAGTCTGTGACAAAATTCTGCAAATTCAGTCTGCATAAATCTTTGATTCACAATCCTAAATATATCGTTGTGTCGCTTTATCAAACTGCAGTGTGAAAAACTTAATTTTGGCAAATTGCAAACCAGCATTTTACAACTTCTGATTTTGGTGCAATGATTTGGGCAAATACTTATCTGCAGCCTCAAGCCTCATAGCTAGATTCCGCCCATTTAATGTTGTGCGAATTCAGGTCTTGCATTTCCGGAACCTAAAACCATTGGAAGGTGAAGGGCTGAGTAGGGAAAAACGGGTCACTTGCTTCTGAAATTGGGGCAAGTTGTTTTTGGTTGTAAACTTGTAACTTTTTCAATTGATAAAATTGTTATTGTTCATGATAGAAACTGGTCATTTTAAACTAAAGCACAATAACAATGAACTACATGAAGTTTTCAACTACCCAATTTGGCCCACTCTAACTCATTTTATCCCACCCTACCCTAACAGATTTGACATAAAACCATCTCTTCTGTAGTTAGATAGTAACCCCGTGGGTCACCGAAAGGCGCTTTTTCAGATGTATCTTCTAAACTTCATGCAATATTATCATTTTTAGAACCTGTCTCATCATAGAGCAACGCGGACACCTTTCTCGCTCGCAGCGCTCCTCTGAAGAGGTTGATTACTCCGCTCACAGTTAATGTAGTACAGTAAAAACCCGCACATAAGAACCTATGTTTTTGAAATCAGCCTATTTGGGTTCTTATTTATGTGGGGGTATTGCAAAATCAGGGTGTAGGTTCTTAACATGAGGTATAGGTTCTTAGATATAAAAAATAGATATCAAGTGTAAATGTTGTGCTACATCTGTATAACTATTGCACATTATTTTTTGTGTAAAACAAAATCTTTTGATAGAAGAACCTGAACAGAAAATCAGGGTGAAAAGGTTCTTATATCCAGGGTTAGAAATTCCAAATTTCAGGCTGCAGGTTCTTAATAAATGAAGGTTCTTATGTGCGGGTTTTTACTGTAGCCGCGGATAAAAAATTATTCAAAATAAAGGTGTCCGCATTGCTCCATGGTCTCATCAAATGTTGAGAAACATCGTGTTTATGAATATAATCTATTTCTTCTGTTCTTAGATGGCAACAAGGTGTCACAATGGAAGTCATACTCTCCACAGCCTTCGGTGTGAAAACTGAGTCACAAACGAACCCTGATGATTATTTAACGAATTTATCGAAGAAGGCTTTGGACAGACAATTGTCCCTTATGGTCGCATCAATGATCCCATTCATCGGTCAGTGGATAGCAAAGAAGCTTGCAGATACTCGATTTGGTTGTAAAAAGACCAAACTCTTTGGCGTTGCGAAAGCGATTATCGAAGAGAGAAAGAAAAACGCAGTTGAGATTCAGCGAAAGGTGAGGTTCAAGTTTGCTGCATTAGTCTTTGTCAGTCTAGCCTGCGTGCAGCCTCAACACTCCGCCGCCGAAGTATAGGCGGAGGAGTGTTGAGGCTGCACGCAGGTGGACTTGCCCAAGTCGTCTTTCTTTCTCACAAGACGACTTGGGGAAGTCCAGCACGCAGGCTATGTCAGTCACACTAGAAGATTATAGGCGTCAAATATAAGAAAAAATTGTATAAATTGTTCATGCATCTTCCGTTTGATTTAATGGCCTAAAAGGAACTGCAGGTACTTTGCTACATTGCCTTTGAATTTTAAAATGTTTTCTAGTCTTCTTTATTCATGAAAATGGACGCACAAGTATCTTGTAACTTTGAAGAGTTTTTCAAAAATATCTTTTTGCAAGATACTATTATTGAGCCAAATTATTATCTTATTAAAAGATACAGTTACTGATTGCTGAAAGTATCTTATTACAAGATACTGTTACCGTTTTCAGTATCTAATTACTATCTTCAAGATAAAAAGATGAGATATTGCCCATCTCTGATAGAAACGCATAGAAATGTTTTGAAGATTTACCCCAAAAACAAGATGGCGTCATGTTTTCAACGCTGCTGTGACGGCATGCCGTCCGTCTGTATGAATAAGAAAAGTTGAAGATTGATATTGTTATCGAATTTCTGTGATTTCTCAAACGTTTTTACATTTTCCTAGGACAATCAGTATTTTGCACCGAATCCTTTGCAGTTTATGTACTCATAGTTTTCTTTCATTTTATCTAAAGGACATGTTGAACCTAATGTTAGCTTCTCAAGATCCAGAAAACAAGGGCCACAAACTGACAGACGATGAAATATTAGCACAAATGGTGCTGTTCATTCTGGCTGGTTTCGAATCAACTAGTAATACCCTTGCTTTGACTTGCTATAGTCTTGCAATATTTCCTGAAATACAGGAGAGGGTTTTTGAAGAGATTAAGGATGTTTGCAGCTCACAAGATACTTGCACATACGATGAAGTTAATCAAATGCCGTACTTAGATGCTTGCATTTCTGAAACACTTCGTCGTTACCCTCCAGGTATTATGTGAAATTGTTTTCTTCTCGTTATCAAACCTTCATTTGTGTAACAAAATTATTCCATCCTCCAAAGTGGATATTACGTGCCAATACAGGTAATTTGGGTGAGACGGGGTAAAGTGAACTATTTTTGAGGTTTTTCAAAGATATCCCAAAGAGGTTGTAGCTGACGGCAAACTTTTTATAATGTTGTTTTGACATTATGCCTTTGGGTTAGTTTATCCTCCAAAAATATTTTTTCAAAACTTTTCCATTGGCTTACAAAAGAGCTTTTGTTTGTGAGCACTCTACCTTGTCCACTTTTTCCCAGTCCGGTGCAAATTTGACAAATTTGGTCAATGCACTAACAGCCCAAACTTAGGCCCCTATGATGAGAGAACACCACTGTTAGTTAGCGTTGGGGAAGAAGCAAATCACTTTATATTTGAAGTGTCCTAAGCAGCTCTGACTGCAGGCCTCATTAAAAATATTCTGTGCCTGCGAGCAAGTGATTGGGAAAAATATATCTGCAATCAAATTACTCTGAGTTGAGTACAATAAAGATGCTAGCAGCATATGTGTAATGATATTTTGTGCCTGTGAGCAGCGCTCGTGCGCTCGAACACGTTAATGAGGTCTGGCCCTGAGGGGCCATTACTTATTCTCTAGTCTCAAGAATTAACGGCAAATAAATAACGGAACTAAAAATGTCGAAACTTCAGGCAATGTTTAGGAGCATAGGCTTTGAATCTTTAATAAAGATCATGTAAATGGCCAACCTCGTTCTCATGACTCAAAAAGATGCTGTTAGGTTGGTAAATGGCTATTAAAATCTTTTTTCGATTGATTGGCTTGAAGTGACCTTAGGTAACTTACTTTAATTCTACCGTTGACTTTTTGATATCTTGGTTATTTTAAAAAGTCTAGCTTTTTGATTTTTATGAAAGGAATCCAAAGAAAGTTTTGAAACAAATTAAAACCATCGTAATTTCTAAATGTATGGAGGAAACATGGCACAATTTTCAAGAAAGCCATGGATTATGAAGTTCTTTACAGTGGTAAGCAGAGGTCTGTCGCTTTTCTGGGTTATCACTTAGATTTGATGACATCACAATCTAAAAGAAGTTGAAAAAAACAAAGTACTGAAATTTTGAAAATAATTAAGATATCAAAAATTCAACGGTAGAATTATAGTAAAGTCCCCAAAGTTCCTTTCAAGCTATCATTCAATCCAAAGGATGATGTGATAGCTAGCATAGGAATCAAATCTTTAAAAAACAATCTATGATTGGTTGATGCATCTTTCGTTTGATTTAATGGCTTGGAAGAATCTTTAGGTACTTTATTATAGGTGTACATTGGCAATCTTTGATATCTTGATTATTTTCATAATTTTTGGGTTTTCTTTTTATTGAAAGAATTCACGAAAAGCTTTGAAACAATTAAAATCGTTGTAAGTTCTAAATTAATAGAGGAAAAACGGTATATTCTTCAAGAAAACAATAGTTTCTTAAGGCCTCTAATATGGTGGTATGCAGAATTCCATAGCTTTTCTGGTTCATGATTTAGCAATTCGATGACGTCACAACCGGAAAACTGTCTGAATCATAGAAGACGCTATAATTCCGAAAATAATCAAGATATCAAATATTTCCAGTGAGCACATATAGCAAAGTACCTGAAGTTCCTTTCAAGCCATTAAATGAAACGAAAAATGCATTAACCAATCGTGCAATGTTTCTAAAAGATTTGACGCCGATGCTGTAATAGCTATTTACAATATTTTTCTTTAAAGGCTCCAAGCCTATGCTATGCATGGGCGTTAAGAAACGCGGTAGTTGTTCCTACAACAGTTTTTTCCTCCTGTGTCCCTATGCCTGTGAAGGTTGTTGTTGATGTGCCTTGTTTTTCTTGTATCCCTGTGTTCTTATTTGAGTGACAACAACAACCTTCACGGGCATAGGGACACAGGGAGGAAAAAACTATTGTGGGAACAACTACCGCGTTTCTTAACGTCCATNATATTTTTCTTTAAAGGCTCCAAGCCTATGCTATGCATGGGCGTTAAGAAACGCGGTAGTTGTTCCTACAACAGTTTTTTCCTCCTGTGTCCCTATGCCTGTGAAGGTTGTTGTTGATGTGCCTTGTTTTTCTTGTATCCCTGTGTTCTTATTTGAGTGACAACAACAACCTTCACGGGCATAGGGACACAGGGAGGAAAAAACTATTGTGGGAACAACTACCGCGTTTCTTAACGTCCATGTGCTATGCTGCTATGTTTAGGTCAATCTGAGATATAAATGTTTGTACATTTAACTATTTCTTTTTCGTTCAATACAGCTGGTCTTACAGCAAGATATTGCAATGAGTCTTGTACAATAAACGGAGTTAACTTCAAGAAGGGAGTGGCTGTAATTATTCCAATATACGGTCTTCATCACGATCCAGCATACTTTCCGGAACCGGAAGTATACAAGCCGGAACGCTTTCTCCCCGAGAACAAAGAATCAATCAATCAGTTCGCTTACATGCCTTTTGGTATGGGCCCGAGGAACTGTGTCGGCATGCGATTGGCTTTAATGGAAGTGAAAATTGTACTTGTGCGCATGCTTCAAAAGTACCTACTTGTTAGGTGCCCGGAGACTCCAGTACCACTAACGTTGATGCAAAGAACAACACTCTGCCCTAAAGAGCCTGTCATGATCCAGGCGGTAAAGAAAAACTGATTTACGAGGTTGTTAACGACAGGTCAATTATTACGATAAAGAGAGAGTAGTATTGACGAACATGTAGTGGGTTATAGTGGTTATAGTACTATGTTTTTGAGACGCGTGGTAAATTTTTTCAGACTGTAGCGGGTGAGTCAGAAAAAACAATTCCCATTTGAAAGGCCACTGCTCCCTGGATATCAAGACAATAATATTGGCAAATATATTATCTTTTTTTTTTTCTATTCATAATAAATTAAAACTGAGTAATATAAATACACAAATATTGTACCGTCCCTGGCGTAGAAAGACACAAGGTCATCTGGCCTCCACCAAGAACGGTACTTACAATTTTACAAAAACAACTTCAAAGCAAAAAGAAGCAAAAAAAAAAGAAAATACAACGTACACAACTGTTACAGAAAGGAAGGGGACTGGCAGTTCCACACCAAACGATATAGTGGGCTAACCCTTATTTATCATGGATTTTCATCAGTTTTGCACCATCAAATTAAAACTTGATGGTGCAGTGACGACAAAAGTCCAGCACTTGAGAAAATTCGATGGTTTGGTGTGGAACTGCCTGGAAGATAGAAAGGGGAGCTGCTAGATGTNAGTATTGACGAACATGTAGTGGGTTATAGTGGTTATAGTACTATGTTTTTGAGACGCGTGGTAAATTTTTTCAGACTGTAGCGGGTGAGTCAGAAAAAAACAATTCCCATTTGAAAGGCCACTGCTCCCTGGATATCAAGACAATAATATTGGCAAATATATTATCTTTTTTTTTTTCTATTCATAATAAATTAAAACTGAGTAATATAAATACACAAATATTTTTTACCGTCCCTGGCGTAGAAAGACACAAGGTCATCTGGCCTCCACCAAGAATGGTACTTACAATTTTACAAAAACAACTTCAAAGCAAAAAGAAGCAAAAAAAAAAGAAAAGACAACGTACACAAGTGTTAAAGAAAGGAAGGGGACTGGCAGTTCCACACCAAACGATACAGTGGGTCTAACCCTTATATATCATGGATTTTCATCAGTTTTGCACCATCAATTATCTAATATATTATCTAATGGTGGACATGTTCAAATCGATTTTAAAATCTACCTGATTGAAATCGGCCACTCCTTTCTGAAATTATCAGCGATTTTTTCGAGAAAGCCCCTTTAAGAAGCCTTCAAAACAGACCTAAAATCACGACCAAATTTTTCAAATATCTCTGCCTTATGGCTTCTAAACGCTTTTGCACGTGTTATCCCTTTGGAAGGACGAAATTGTCATCTTGGGAGCATAAAAAAATAATTCCGGATGAGGATAACATGTGCTTAAACTTGTTGAAGTCATAGCTGCGAGGCAGGAAATTTGGTCGTGACTACTGATTTTAGGTCTGTTTTGAAGATTTCTTAAACGGCTTCAAGAGAAAATCTCTCATAATTTCACAACAGATGCTCGAATTCATTCAGATAAATTTTAAAATCGATTTGATCATGTCCACCAATAAATAATATATTGCCAACATTATTACCTTGATATCCAGGAAGCAGTGGCCTTGCAAACGGGGATTGTTTTATTGACTCACCCGGTATGATTTCTAATCAATGCAAAGTCCTTATTCATAAAGAGACGAAATGCAAATGTAATTTTATAATATTTTATGGAAAATAGATATACAATCGGAATTGACAATAACTTTTGATAACAAAGAGACAATTTTATAATCTAAGTCTTTGCGATTTAATAATTTTGATAAATGCAATATCATATTTGATTTGGGTAAAGACTTTTCTTAGTAGAAATAGACAAATTTTAANGTCTGTTTTGAAGATTTCTTAAACGGCTTCAAGAGAAAATCTCTCATAATTTCACAACAGATGCTCGAATTCATTCAGATAAATTTTAAAATCGATTTGATCATGTCCACCAATAAATAATATATTGCCAACATTATTACCTTGATATCCAGGAAGCAGTGGCCTTGCAAACGGGGATTGTTTTATTGACTCACCCGGTATGATTTCTAATCAATGCAAAGTCCTTATTCATAAAGAGACGAAATGCAAATGTAATTTTATAATATTTTATGGAAAATAGATATACAATCGGAATTGACAATAACTTTTGATAACAAAGAGACAATTTTATAATCTAAGTCTTTGCGATTTAATAATTTTGATAAATGCAATATCATATTTGATTTGGGTAAAGACTTTTCTTAGTAGAAATAGACAAATTTTAAGCTATCTTGTATTTCTTATTGCATTGCCTTGTGTTACTGTTTCTTAAAATTGTTGAAAACTGACCTCTCATGCATTTTAAGCGACAAGTGTTATGACGTGGAAAAGGACAGATAAAATAGGCCGGTAATTCAAATAAACTTGTCCTGCTTCTGAATTAGACACATAAAATAGCCCTGGTCAGGGGTGGCGCCAGGAATCTTCTGACGGAGGGGCTGGAACTTCCAACAGGGGGAATAAAATGGCAAAAAAATGATGTTTTCTTACGTCATATTGCCAAATTTCCTCCGACAATAACCCAAAAATTTCTCCGACGGGGGGGGGCTAAATGCTTCCGACGGGGGGCTGTAGCCCCTAGCTTTCCTCTGACGCCATCCCTGGTCCTGTTTACACTACAGGGCGTTTCAAAAAATCGTTCGACTTTTGATTAAATATTAAAAAATAACGACATAATGAATGGGCTCTATAAAAAGAGAATCCTTCCCTAAAATCTTTAATTAATTTTAGACACCAGAATCTTGCAAATCCGCTGAATATTCACGGTGCTACAAGCTCTTGAATT
Source organism: Aurelia aurita (assembly GCA_004194415.1). Lineage (NCBI taxonomy): Eukaryota > Metazoa > Cnidaria > Scyphozoa > Semaeostomeae > Ulmaridae > Aurelia > Aurelia aurita. The sequence goes on from REGM01000125.1 coordinate 929,303, forward strand.
TCAAACCAGAGGCTTCTCCATAACATTTGTAGTGAATGTAGCATGGGGCTGTCGTTTGTTTTGTTTCTAGCTAATTTCAGGGCAAGTCCAATGGGATTCAGAAAGGATTTTCAATAACCAAACTCTCTCGAGCATTAATCCAAGGGCAACCATATAAGTAGAAGTAGGGCAACCATCTTTTTATTAATTCAAACGCATGGTTGCTTTGAGGAAATCTGTTGAGAAAAGTTTGAAAAAGCAAATTTTGACACTGATCAACCTGGTTCCGAGGGCCAGTTTCCTACGTCAATACAGAGTGCTCAATATTCGAACACTGAGATAAAAGAGTAATAAATGATAAGAGTAATAAGTCTGTCCTGATAATTTATGCAAAACAAAATGGCGTCAAATATACCACGATCTCGGCACCCGGTACCATGGCCCAAAAAGGCAAAGGCTGCCATGCTGGATTCAGCAGCCTCCTTTTGGGACATGGGAACGAGGCTGGACAATGATTACAAGAGTTGTTAAACTACTTTTGAAATCCTTTTGGTCAACCTCGTCCCCATGGCCCAAAAGGAGGCTGTCGACATATTCATTGCATATTGACGTAGGAAACTGGCCCTCGGAACCAGGTTGCCTTTTGGTTTGCTCTGATATTAATGAGAGGTATGGTATTGGATAAACTTCCTTTACCTCGATTTTGGAGCTTTTTTGCATATCAAGTCGCTTTGGGGTCGCTGGTTTCAGCTTTCGCACGAACTTGATCTTTAAAAGCTCATAACTCAGTGAATTTTCAGCAGATTTGCAAGATTCTTCTGTCTAAAATTTATTTAAGATCTTAGGAATAGTGGTATTGTGGCATGGAGCCTGTTCATTTTATCGTTATTTTTCAATATTGAATCAAACGTCGAGCATTATTTTTAGGACACCCTGTAGAAGGCGGCCAAATCGTCTTGTCGGACAACAAGTCGCCTGGTTTGAAAACGAGACTGACACAATTTTTGACATACTGATTTTGTTTGTCTATAGACGATCTGTTTGCTTGCCCACAAAGGCAAGTCGTCAAAGGGCCAACTTTAATTCACACTAGACGAGCAACTGTCTCACGACTTGTCTGTCCAGCTGTTTTCAGATATGCCATTCTTCAAAATCAAGGAACAAAATTATGGTTGAATTTTTAATTCTTGAGGCATATTACATTGCTTGTGCAGTGCTGGGGAAAGTTTGAAAATTTGAGACCCCCAACCCAGTCACCCAGAACTAGCAGCTTAGAGCCGTGTATTAAGGCCTTTAGTTAAGCCCCCGAGTGACTGTGAAGGAGGAAAAGGGGTAGCAATCGTGACATTTTAAAGGCGTTCATCATAAAATTGTGTTTATAACAAACTATCTTTAAAAGCGTCTTTTGAATCGGTTGCTACTTGAAGGAACCAAACATACTGTGCCTTACCGAGATCGGAAAAATAACTTAAGTCAAACAAATAGATTCAAGAGTTAGTATNTGACATGCTTTAATTCCTTGTTTACAATCTTTTGAAGTTGTTCTAAATTTTGTGACTCAAAGTAAATGCTGGTGTCATCCGCAAAGAGATAAAATGCCAATTTAGAAGATGCCTGTGAAATGTCATTTATATAACTGAGAAAAAGGAGTGGACCAAGAACAGATCCTTGTGGGACACCACATGTAACATTAAGATTGCTCGAATTATAACCATTCACTGATACATACTGTTTCCTGCTGTTAAGATAAGACCGAAACCAAGTTAATGCTATTCCTCTAATTCCGTAGTGATCAAGTTTGTTCAGAAGTATTTCATGATTAACAGTATCAAAAGCCTTTTGTAAATCTAGAAAAATACCACATCCAAATCTTTTGTTGTCTAAAGTATTTTTTATTGATTCAGTTAAACTAATCAGTGCATGGTAGATTAAACAGGATATTATGTAGTTCCAAAAAATCATAGAGACGCTTGTACATTATTTTCTCCATAATTTTACTAAACACAGACAACAGAGAAATTGGCCTATAATTAGAAGCAGTTAAGGGACAACCCTTTTTGAATAAAGGAAACCCATCATGTTAACCCCAATAATAAGCTGCTCCAGCAAGACATTGTTCTCTAAATCAACCATCAGTTGCCAATTATGGGCTGTTTAATTGTTCTTCAACGAATTCACCACCCAGTCTGTGAACTGTGTTGTTCACGCAAACACTGAAAATGCAAAGATAAAGCAATGATTTTAAAATTAATCAAGATTGTCAGTTATAGCTTATAACTAAACTGGATATACTTATTATCATTCCTGTCTGTCTTCTTTCTTCAGGGTCAGGATGGGTGGCGGCCAGAGTTTCAAAATGGTGTGTCCAGTCTCTGTCTACTTACTTGAACAGATCGCTAATTACAGAACTCTCCTACATACAAAAACAAAGAATTAGCCTGAAGATCTTGAGGCATTATGTATATATGTTGAAATAGAAAATTTTGAATTTTATGAGTACTAGAAGTATGAACTCAGTTGAAATTAGCGAATTAGGGAGCCCCCCTGGTATTTTTTAAGTGAGACCCATTTGAAACTGGCTCATGGAGCCCAGAAGTATTTCATACTATTACCTAGACTAGCTACACTAGTCACTCAATTTCGCTGTTTTTGTTGTTGCTGATGGCCAGCTCAATGTATCAGTTCTAAGGAGCATACAGAGATTGTGTAGCCAGCAGGGCCGTAGGAAGCATCTTAAACTTGGAGGGGCACGACACTTCAAGGGCACTTTTTTCAATAAGCTAAAGGGGCATCTCCTGAAGCAAAAAGGGCACTTTTTTGTTTGTTTCAAAATCTTGGGGGGGCACGTGCCCCCAGTGCCCCCCGGTTCCTACGTCTCTGGTAGCCAGTATATAGCTATTACCTTGATCAACTGTGGTGTATGTAGCCCGGAAACCAGATTTTGTAACAGAGCCATCGGATTTGAAAACAACCCTGACACTGTTCTTCTAAGCAGTGAAATTTTTTGAACCATCTCCACAGAGAGATCCTTTTACACTACCACCCTCATATATCTTGACGGAATCATATCGACATTCTCGGCCATCTTCAACAGAGAAAGAAGAGAATGTGATCTTGACTGCTTTGCCACTTTGTACGGTGATTATATATTCACAATTTGCATTGTCTGGGTAGTTGCCAGGGTAACCAGGTGATGAGAAGCTACCAGATGTCGCTGTTAATGAGTGTCTGCAGACTACGGATTGAAAAGAACGTTTATTTCAAGGTTGTATTACTGGAAAATGGATTCTGTTTTGAAAATACTATATAAAAAGAAAAATGAAGATGCTATATAAAACAAAAATTAAAAACATGGATTCTAACCATCATTAGAATGTGGAGTATATTGCATGATCGTAAATCTTGTGTAAATAGTGTGCGCTGGCGTGGCGTGGTATGGAGTATTGGAGATAGGAGTAAAGTCCACGTAAAGTCATTTCCAAAGTTATGCTTTCGAGGTTGTCGTTTCAAAATGCTCTCTGTTGTTTCGTTTGATTTATTTTGATAAATATTTTGAAGAATGCACTTATCAAATATCAATCCTTTTACTTCTGAATACATTACTGAAAGTAGCCTGTTGCCAGTTTTGAGCTACACCAGAGATGCAAGGTTCATATGCAAGCGAAGCGTGCAGAAAAGTTTTGACAAAAGAGAGAAATGAAAATGCTTATTTTTAACTCTTTTGGTAATGAAATTGTTTTACTCTTTATTCAATCAAAGTATCAAACCAACCTTGTTCATAAGAGCTTCACAAGCCCAAAACCCAAACATCGTTGAAAATATTGGAAATTGCCATGCTGCTCCTACCAAGATACCCTGGGTACCAGAGCCAAAAAAAAGGAAAAAAAAAATAATAAAAAGAACAAAGGTTTTCCTTTCCTTTAAACTTTGAGGCTCTGGTACCCAGGGTACTATCAAGACAATGTACGACCATGCGTGATAAGGTCTGCGTTTTCCCTTCTCAGCTTGCTGTGTTTCTCAGGGGTCATCCTAAGGCCTTCCATTTTCCAAAATGGGCAGTTCTAAGTCCTCTAACTCCAGGGTATACTTTTTCGGACTTCTAGTCTAGCCAAGGGTATGCTTTTTGGCAATTTTAGTCTAGACCAGTCTAGACAAGGGTATATTTTTTGGCAATTCTCGTCCAGGAAAGGCAAATATTGTCTTAATTTGTGTCTAGGAACCCCAAATTTTGGCGATTTTGGTCTAGAGAAGGCGAAATTTTGGTGGTTTATGCCTAGAAAACGGCAAATTATGGCACTTTTGGCCTAGAAATTAATCTAGCCAAAGGTACCATTTTGAAGATGCTCGCCGCACACCCATATCCAAAATTCGGCCAAGAACCCCACCCCCCTGTGTTTTGGACAATCTCCCATAATCAGGACCGCCGAGAGGGGGGGGGTAGCCGGGGCAACTGCCCCGGGGCCCGGGCCCCGCTAGGGGCCCGTAAAAATGAAGCTTTGTTCTTTCCATTGTATGTTATAATTGCATCATTGAGCTGGGCCCCGCATCAAGGGGCCCGTAAAAATGAAGGTTTTTTCTTGTTCATTTCACGTACCAATGATATCACGGGTTTTTTGCACTTAATAATGAACTTTGTGTTGTGGTCACAAACCAAATCGCAGCCTTACATCATATCTAATTTTACGAACTTCCAGTAAATCGATGCGTATTATAACGTCATGCTTTTGGGCAGTGATTTGTTCTTATTATAAAGATGTCGATGAACTTTGATTAGTTCGTCGCTTCGCTTCGGCATAGGATTCTGGATTACGCTAAAGATGGCATCGAGGAATTCTTTACCAAGATAAGATGCATTATGTTCTACCAAAGAAACGTTAAAGATTCCAGTGGCGCATCCAAGGGGGATGGGGGAGTCCGGACTCCCCCCCCC
>REGM01000125.1:934299-956479 GCA_004194415.1 Aurelia aurita
AATATGAATTATTTTATTTTACTTCTAAAGATGTCTATTCGTTCCTTGGATTGATTTGCAATGATGGGTATCAATTTTCTATGCAAAGTTTACGAAACGTTCTACCTATTTTGTATTCATTGCAGCCACGTTTATGAAACAAAATATAACTAAAAGGGCGTAGCCCTCATTTTCCGAGCGTCTGAAGGGCGTGGTCACTCAAAAATTTCTAGGGGCTTCGCCCCTAGACCCCCTCACTTCTCGAGTGCTGCGTACGCCCCTGAAAGATTCCTATTTCGAATAAGGGAATTTAGCTACAAGCTCTTCGCCGCTATCACCAATGTAATCGTCTCCTAAATTTAGAAGTAATTCGTTATTTAATTCCAAGCTGTTACGTTAAATTGTATTGTAAATAAACGACAGGATCAGTTGCTCATCTTATCGCTAGTGCTGTCAAATAAATAAACTCTGTCAGAAGTTACTACTATTTATTCACGTTCTTGCCGTGTATTATTTTGAAGCTAAAAACCAATCGGGATAGACATTGCGTTGCATATTAATCACAAAAGCCAACAAAAAGTTGCTCAATTTTCATATTCTGAAATTCATGAAATTTCCACAATTGTGTTCTTTCAGTACCAGTGTCAAGCAAGGGGCCCGCATCCATTAGTTGCCCCGGGGCCCGGTCTCGCTCTCGGCGGCCCTGCCCATAATAGCAAAAGTCTGCGTTTCTAGATGCTAAGAATACAATTTTAAAGGAATTTCAAACAGTGCAGTAGCTCTACCAAATCCGTTGAGAAAATTGAAGCAAGGCTAGGGACGCCGGACGGGGCACATTTTTAGGGGGAGAGGGTCAAAACTGCAAATATGAGGGCAAAAAAATGAGAAAATAAAATATTTAGGCCATTTTGAGAGGGCAGGAGGGGCGGTTCCCCCCTACCTTCTCCGGCGTTCCTGAGCAATGCAAAGAAGACTGCAATTCAAGTACAACAATGGAAACTTCTAGCATTCATGTTTCCGAAGAGCAACATGAAGTTTACCAGGCACAGGCAGAGTTCTGAAATTTCAAATTATGGGTATCACCTATTCTCTTCTCTGACCATGAGCGATAGGACAGAATATAATACAAAAACGTTGTTTTGAAGAGGGCATCACGTGCCTATGACGTTCATTTCTGGATAAAAATCAAAAGATAAACTTTGAAATCAATCTAATTTCGTAAAAACATAGCGTCCTGAAAATATCATCTCATTGCACCTCCCCCAGCTTTATAGGCCTGTGGAGAGAGAGGTTGAGGCTCCTTTTACAGACTGTAAGAATCTTAGCATTTCTGTAGGTGTTACTTCGAGGATTAACTTTATCTTTATCTTTAATCTTTAATCTTTATCTTCAGGCTCGTCGTGCAGAACAACTGTAATTTTGCCGGAGGGAAACAGAAAGGACTTTGATGACTTACATGACTTTATCAAACAAAATTTAACTGTGCATTTTGTTAGTAATTATAGAGGTATTTGATATTGCGCTTGATTATAATTATTCAGAAAATGTTCAAAGTAATGAAGCTAGATCGTGATAATGTAATTATTATTTTATAAGCATTAGTGTAAACAGTAAATGAACATTTGAAATCGTTCAGTGTTTGGTGCTTCGCTGTTAGATTACAGATATATGAGGAACATGAACTTCTGTCAGAAAGTTTGACGAATTTTTGCCAAAGTTTTGCAATTTCGGCCTAGTTTTCGCCACGTTTTAGCCACGTTTAATCAACGACAACTTATTGCACAGCTGACGTCAGGTAATAGTTCCTGCGCAATTTCAATTAATTGCTAGTTCTGAGTCCCCTGAAATTTTATTTTCTTGCTAAGGAGCCACAAGAGGCGACACCACTTTATCTTGCTAAAGTCTCTTAATTTCGCATGAAAATTATCTATATTTTGGCACTAAATGTTTCTTGATTTGTTTCCTACTTTTGGGCGCAAGCATAGTCTCTACCACTGCCACAGATTTGTTTCTGGACGTATAAAGCAATATTTACCAAGAGAAAAAGTTCTATTAGATTTAAAAAATAAACTTGCAGTGAGAATTACTCAAAAATAAATCTTCAACCACAAAGTTACCAAAATATCGCAATGGTATAACAGTGGGGCAAAGTGTTTGACCGACCATTTTGTGTACCTGCGAAGGAGCATATTGAAGATTTTGTCACTGCGAGGGAGAGTTGAAAACGAGGCGACGGCAGAAGGGCGGGAAAATTTCTTTGCTTCGAATCGAACAGAATGGAAAGACTGATACACTGCATGCAGTGCCAATTTNACTTGCAGTGAGAATTACTCAAAAATAAATGTTCAACCACAAATTTACCAAAATATCGCAATGGTATAACAGTGGGGCAAAATGTTTGACCTACCATTTTATGTACCTGCGAAGGAGCATATTGAAGATTTTGTCACTGCGAGGGAGAGTTGAAAACGAGGCTACGGCAGAAGGGCGGGAAAATTTCGTTGCTACGAATCAAACAGATTTTAATGGTAAGATGTGATATAAAAGCGTTAATTTCCTATAAGGTATAAAAAATAATATCGGTCCGTGCAGTACATGACATTACACGAACCTATGTGCTTATCGCCATATGGTTTCTCATGTAAAGACACAGCCTTCCACGCTAAAGTCTAAAATAGATTTAAAACATTTCTGTTTTCAAGAATAATGATCTATCATTTTTTATTGTTCCTTGTTGCTAAAGTCGTGGCTTGGCCTATTTGATCTCATAAACTTTCAAGATGCAGACCTGGCAGTGTTGCCTTGCAATTGGTTTCTTGTAAGCAACACGGGTACTGTATTGATCTTGAGCCTTTAGAGGACTTAAAAACTTATAATTTTGTCATAATTAGAAAGAACTCCGAAATCTTTCCAATGTAACAAAAATTCTTTTTTAATTTTATTCAGAAAAAGAATGTTGGACCAAAGAACCCAAATTACTGATTTCCGACGTGTGTGCTGGATCTAATAAGAGAAATGGTACCAGGAGACATTAAAGCGGAACTCAAGGAAGTAAATAAGTTCCTTTTTATCAAAAAAGACTCCCAGGTCACTAAAAACTATGAAACTTCAGTACTGGAACAAAACTTTTACTTTTAGTCAAGGAAATCCCTAATATATTTTCACTTTATTCTCACTTGTTTCTTGTATTGTTACATTGAAGGTATTCGAGTAATGTCTAGACAGTGGCAAGGCTTCACAAAACTTCGTCGTGGAATTTTCACTAGTGCATATGACGTAAATATCAACGATTTGATGAAACTCCAGAGAAACCCATAAAACTCTCAGTATTAGGTCCAATTCCTGTTTCTTATAAAAAATACGTGTAATACTTTATAAGCCAAACTTTTATATTAACCGCCTCCTTCAAAAACGCATCTCTTATAACATGGTAAGAAAAGTCAGCGTAAGAAATAAGAAATATCATGATGTCTTGACAACCCAAAAAATACTTACATTTTAGTGACACCCTAAACAATATTCAGAAAGCTCAAGTTGGTCAGAAAATAACCTCATAGATGTTGATTTTATGAAGATAAAAAGTTCACAATTTTGCAGTTAATGTGACCATGAATAATGACTATTGGTGTAAAGTTACACCCTGAATAATTTCGAAAACAAAGTCAAATACCATCCTAGAGAATTCAAGACAATAAAAAGACTGTCCTTAATTGATTCATGATATATGATTATGCCATATGTGCAGATATGCAGGCGCGCAACTACGGGGAGGGTCCTGGGGGTCCAGACCCCTGCCTTTTTTATCAAAAGGGCCAAAGTGCCCTTTTTCGGGGAAAAACTGTGTTAATCTGACGCATTGCAGGAATTTATTTCGACGGGTTCTTGCGATAAAGTATCGAAATTTGTTGACTTGCCAAGGTCTTGAACTAAATACTAGAGTTTACTATGTTGAAATGTAACTTTTTTTCCCGAAATCATTTGCGATTTTTTCTAAACATGAGGCTTCAAAACTTGCAAAAATGGCTGAAAATCTCAACCTAATTTCTGCAACTTTTATGTCTTGCTGAGTGCACCAAAAAGAACTTCACACAATTTAAAATTTGTTATACATAGACTACTTGATAAATTGGAATCAATCGAAGTTTGTTTGATACCCGAAAGGCTGAAATATTGTTGCAATTTGTTTTCTTATTTTTCTGAGCTTTGGAAATATGGGTAAAATTGATTTACGAACAACCAGTTATTTCAAAATGCGTGAAACTGGCCTGAAAACCCCCCAATCAAAATTACAGTATAAAGAATCTCGTTACTCAACCACATTTCATTTTAAAGAGTTCAGAATAAAATCTTTATAAAGGCACTAACGTATATGATCTAATACCTTTGATAAGAACATTTTTTAACCCTTTAGGGCAATGAAATGTATTTTGCATATAGATTTAAATTAGGAGATCCTTATAATCATTTTCGTGCATTTTCAAGTGAAGGAATTTTCATGAATTTTATTCTATCTATATTCCAATGCTGAGAAAAACAGAAAAATCAAAAAAATACTTCAGCCTTTCGGCTATCAACCAAACTTTGATTCATTCTATTTATCAAGTAGTCTCTGTATAGCGAATTTTCAAATATGTGGAGTTTTTGTGGTGCGCCCAGCCGATAGCCTTTTAAACGGGATTGTTTCTTGTCTTTACCAGCCCGGTATTAATTCTCTTCTCAGTTTTAATCTCTTTTCAAGATATGCGCTCTCCAATGATCTGGAGGTTGTGATTCTTGAAGATTTTCCCGGGGGCAAGCCCCCGGACCCCCTCATAGCTCGCTTCTCTCGCGTTTCCTTTATCCACTTTCAAATCGCTAACGCTGTTAGTTGATATCTTCATTGATTGGTATGCTTTACAGAAGCAAATGTTGAAGAAACATCCCTTGATTTCCGCCTTCGGTTTCTGACTTTGAAAATTGACTCTCAAGAGAAATAATCAGGAGCGTGCCCTTTTTCTGGTTTCGACCCCCTCCCCTGTAAAATTTCTAGTTGCGCGCCTGATATGGTGCAGTTAGACTGATAACATGAGTCTCTCCTTTAGTCCGTGCTCTTTGACTTGATGATGTCGCTTCTGTCAAAATAATATTACTGTGAAAAACATGACCCTATTTAGGTCCTCACGCTCAAGAAATTATGCTGGCAATCAGCTCACGAGATTCTACGAATTCCAATGTGATTCAAGCTTCAATCGACAGTGTGAACTTTATACTACTTACTTATGCTAATTTTTCGTCAGTAGCTGCGTGCCAAATGGGCTTGTTGCTGCATTTCGTTTCTGCGAGGTGATAGCTGAGAATGGGCCTAGACAGGGTCATCTTTTTCACTGTTTCATTATGAGTCCTAGACTGATTACATGGCCGTAGTTATCGCTATTGATAGGCTGCCGGATGCTCTNAAATAAACATGTTTTCTGGCTTCTGGCCGCTTTGGCCAACCGAATTTCCTTTCACTCATAATTTTGTCATGCTAGGCCAAAAAACACTTTCACACACCCAGAAAGTCAACGAAGAAATGCATTGTGGGATTGACACACGCGCAAAGGATACATGTCAGCAGTGGCTCTTTAATTGCTGAAAGACTACAAGCCGATAGCCTTTTAAACGGGATTGTTTCTTGTCTTTACCAGCCCGGTATTAATTCTCTTCTCAGTTTTAATCTCTTTTCAAGATATGCGCTCTCCAATGATCTGGAGGTTGTGATTCTTGAAGATTTTCCCGGGGGCAAGCCCCCGGACCCCCTCATAGCTCGCTTCTCTCGCGTTTCCTTTATCCACTTTCAAATCGCTAACGCTGTTAGTTGATATCTTCATTGATTGGTATGCTTTACAGAAGCAAATGTTGAAGAAACATCCCTTGATTTCCGCCTTCGGTTTCTGACTTTGAAAATTGACTCTCAAGAGAAATAATCAGGAGCGTGCCCTTTTTCTGGTTTCGACCCCCTCCCCTGTAAAATTTCTAGTTGCGCGCCTGATATGGTGCAGTTAGACTGATAACATGAGTCTCTCCTTTAGTCCGTGCTCTTTGACTTGATGATGTCGCTTCTGTCAAAATAATATTACTGTGAAAAACATGACCCTATTTAGGTCCTCACGCTCAAGAAATTATGCTGGCAATCAGCTCACGAGATTCTACGAATTCCAATGTGATTCAAGCTTCAATCGACAGTGTGAACTTTATACTACTTACTTATGCTAATTTTTCGTCAGTAACTGCGTGCCAAATGGGCTTGTTGCTGCATTTCGTTTCTGCGAGGTGATAGCTGAGAATGGGCCTAGACAGGGTCATCTTTTTCACTGTTTCATTATGAGTCCTAGACTGATTACATGGCCGTAGTTATCGCTATTGATAGGCTGCCGGATGCTCTAAGTACTGTGAGCGGTCTGGGTTTAGTGTAAGTCTCGTTTTGATGAGCGATTACTGGGACTCATTGTAATCAGTCTATATGGGTGCCCGTTAAGCAAGGTTTACCGTAGGGATACAAGGGACTTAGGTAATCAGTTTATGGTGCAATGTTTTCAGAAACATGGCTCGCAACTGCAATGGAAGGCCGATACCAGACATGATTGCATAGGGGGACATAGAAACAAACTTTTCTGACTGCAAAATCATTAACAACAGCAGCAAAAACAACAGTTATGAATACATACGTGCATTATATGACTGAGATAACTCTTCAGTAGCTAAAATTTAGCCTTATTTTGCAATCCAAACTTGCAACCAAGAAATTTCGTGAATATGAAGCAAATACATGCAGAATAAATATTTCCTGTAAGAATTATCCTGGAACGTTAATTAATTGATGTTCAGTGCATCATTTCCCCAACAAAATTAAATAAAAGTTGACATGTAACTCGCAAAAAATGCGACAGGTAGACCAAAATGTTAGACAAATAGTTTTCCTATTGGTGGTGCTCTGCCCCCAGCCCCCTTATTGGCTTCGGCCCTAAGTTCAAAAGGGCTTTTATAACAAAAAGTGTAGTCAATGTGCCTGAAGTTTCATTTCAGAATACACGATCCCTCCATAAGCATTCTTCCATTTCCACCAAGACATCATGTCGGCATTTGCAGTAGCAGCAGAAACTGTCGATGGCTGTGACCCTGGGTAAATATTATTCAAATTCGCTTGAAAACAACTTGAATGCCACCATGCTCCTTTGAATTCTGTAGCGCAATTCCCACGAATCCAAATATCATTGTCGTTATCCTTGGTAGTGAATGCTTCCCCATTTGACCATTGCGTTAATGCATCCCCAATGGTGCCCCTGAACTGACTGAAACCTATTTTGTACTTCTCTGCCGCAGGTGCTATTGTAAAGTTATCATATTCTGCAAAACCCACACTCCCGTCGCTGTGTCTCAAATCAAAACGAACTGTAACGTATCCCTCCTTGGTCAGTTGATGCATTGCTTCCAAACCAAGCCAATGGTTGCCACTTAGGTTCCCGAAACCCATGACATATTCAACCCAATTTCGGTCAAAGCTGACGTTAGCATCTATTCGTCTTTGCAAGACCGTCCAGCCTCCGTTGTTAGTTGCCATGTCGCAGTAGGCCTTGAAAGTTGTTCCGTTGTCCCGTTGAAGATCGTAGACGCCATTGGTTGTGAACCATAGCTTAGTTTTTAACATTTCATCCTTTATGTCTTTGCAACTACGATGCACTGCAAGTAAAAATAAAATCATCACGAAACCATTAATGGTGGTTTCACTTTTGAAAGCAATCTTCGAATTTTGTGTCACCAAAGTCTTTTAAATTCAACGCCTACTCTGGATACCAGGCTCTGTTATTCAGAAGATGTTTTCGATGCCAAAGTAAGGGCCTGGTCTCAAATTTTTCTGGAGGCCTCGCCCCAACCCCCTATATCTTTTGCGCCTTAGGCGCGAGACAGCGCTCCTTACGGGCCTGCTTAGTTGTTTTACTCTTTATTCAATCAAAGTATCAAACCACCCTTGTTCATAAGAGCTTCACAAGCCCAAAACCCAAACATCGTTGAAAATATTGGAAATTGCCATGCTGCTCCTACCAAGATACCCTGGGTACCAGAGCCAAAAAAATAGAAAATAAAATAAAATAATAAAAAGAAAAAAGATTTTCCTTTCCTTTAAACTTTGAGGCTCTGGTACCCAGGGTACTATCAAGACAATGTACGACCATGCGTGATAATGTCTGCGTTTTCCCTTCTCAGCTTGCCGTGTTTCTCAGGGGTCATCCTAAGGCCTTCCATTTTCTAAAATGGGCAGTTCTAACTCCTCTAACTCCAGGGTATACTTTTCCGGACTTCTAGTCTAGCCAAGGGTATTCTTTTTGGCAATTTTAGTCTAGGCCAGTCTAGACAAGGGTATATTTTTTGGCAATTCTCGTCCAGGAAAGGCAAAATTGTCTTAATTTGTGTCTAGGAACCCCAAATTTTGGCGATTTTAGTCTAGAGAAGGCGAAATTTTGGTGGTTTAAGCCTAAAAAACGGCAAATTATGGCACTTTTGGTCTAGAAATTAGTCTAGCCAAAGGTACCATTTTGAAGAAGCTCGCCGCACACCCATATCCAAAATTTGGCCAAGAACCCCACCCCCCTGTGTTTTGGACAATCTCCCATAATAACAAAAGTCTGCGTTTCTAGATGTTAAGAATACAATTTTAAAGGAATTTCAAACAGTGCAGTAGCTCTACCAAATCCGTTGAGAAAATTGAAAAAAGGCCAAGGACGCCGGACGGGGCACATTTTTAGGGGGAGGGGGGCAAAACTGCAAATATGAGGGCAAAACAATGGGAAAATAAAATATTTAGGCCATTTTCGAGGGGGCGTTTCTGAGCAAAGAAGACTGCAATTCAAGTAGAACAATGAAATCTTCTAGCAGATATTGATGACATCTTAACCCATTTTAAGCTAATCTGAGTATTAGGCTATTGTGCACCCTCATACAAAAAATAGTTAAGTGCCCCGGGCCTTTTTTATCTACGTGATTGATTTGTAGGTAAAGTAGAAGTATTGCGTTCTTAGTTTTATAGTTAAAGTATGTTTGCTACGGTAATGTAATATGTTAGTTGAAGTTTATCTACATTATTTAATCTCTTACATGTTAGGGGCCGAAAACATATCGATTCTCGCCAAAACAACATCGTTTGGATGTTTTCGTTTAGACCCCCCATACCCCCCTAGAAAACTTCCACGACCTAAATTCCGATATAAGTGACATTTATGCATATAATAGGCCTAGATTTTGTACATGCCACTTGCNCGGACTTTTTTATAAAAAATGTTGTTGATATCAATTGTTTTTGTGCCTTTTTGCAAACAAAATGACGTCATCAGCTCCAACCATGCAATGGGGAATAATTCCAAAACAAAACATGATATGGAAAAACTGAAAACGGCGTTCTTCGTTGTTCAACTAGGCTATTGGCTTTTGCAAATAAAAAATTTCGCTTCAGGTCCCCTTTAAGCTAATCTGAGTATTAGGCTATTGTGCACCCTCATACAAAAAATAGTTAAGTGCCCCGGGCCTTTTTTATCTACGTGATTGATTTGTAGGTATAGTAGAAGTATTGCGTTCTTAGTTTTATAGTTAAAGTATGTTTGCTACGGTAATGTAATATGTTAGTTGAAGTTTATCTACATTATTTAATCTCTTACATGTTAGGGGCCGAAAACATATCGATTCTCGCCAAAACAACGTCGTTTGGATGTTTTCGTTTAGACCCCCCATACCCCCCTAGAAAACTTCCACGACCTAAATTCCGATATAAGTGACATTTATGCATATAATAGGCCTAGATTTTGTACATGCCACTTGCGTGGGCTACTGACCCCATTCTTATATCAAATTTCACAGCTAAACACAATTCTGACAGCATTTCTTTAAAATGAACAGTAAAGAGTTAGAAATACACTTACTCGCCACCATATAGTACTTCAAATTTCTGCATGTCAAATAATAACAGCATCGAAAGTAAGGTCAAACAATAACGTCATCAGCATAATGATACAGTTTCTTTCATATTATTGTTGAGTTGAATTAAAATAAATCTTTATGTTATGGTTTGAGTATCTCTTGGTTAGGCCAACCAAAATTAAAGAGTTTGAGAGCTGAGTTTATTTCAAGAGTTTATTTTGACAGTGAGAAGTAGTTAAACGAAGACTTCTTTCAGATTTTACAGGTTGTGATTTATTTTTAAAATTCCTTTTTTTTCGATGTAAAATCTGAATCTGAAAACGTCTTGAGCAAAACCCCTCCACCAAAACGTCCAAACGACGTTGTTTTTGCAAGAATCGATATGTTTTCGGCCCCTTACATACAGTTGATTTCCGAAACCCTAAAACGGGGTATTTTTCTCTCCAAATCCTTAAAAGTGGGTATGAAAAAAGAATGGTAATTGGTAAGGGTGGGTCTTTCGCCATAATTTGGGCGGCACACCCCCGTCATCCTTTGGCCTAAGTTACCCCCCGGGGTGATAGCTCAGAATGGGCCTAGACACAAGGTCATCTTTTTCACTGTTTCATTATGAGTCCTAGTCAGTCAGTCAGTCAGTTATTTGTTTTAAGTGGGCTGTTAGGATTTTCTAGCTACTTAAAGCTAATTTAGGCCCACTATGCATGCCGCATCCAGGCATGGGACCCCTAGTTTAACGTCCCTTCCGAAGGACGGCAAAGTGAGTTGCGAGGTCAGTCCCCGGGTCAGGCCACCGAGGTCACCCATCCGGAGTTTGACCTCACTCGACCAAGCTTAACCGGGCTTTTTTTGAACTAATATAGCCAGGGGGGTGCTTTCCACCCCCCCTCTATAAATCGCCTTAGACTAATGAGAAATCATTCAAACCTGGCAAGGGCATAGTACTAACCATTTTTTACAGATTGGCAGATTTGGGTGTGGCCATCTCATTAGATGACGTCACTGTGACGTCATAATGTCGAAAAATGTCAAAATTTATGTTTCTCCAGCTAATTCATTCTAAAACGGAAAATATATGATATAATTCGCTATTTTTCATCTTATTTGCCGTATTATTCATTCTTAATTCAGAAATAATGCCTAAAGGTGTTTTTAGACTTTTATTTTTGAAGAAAATGACAAATGTTGATGACGTCACAACAACGAAGTGGGTTTTGCGACCAAAAATTGATACAAAACTTGCTAAAAATACTTTAAATGTATTGCAAAACGCAATTCTATGCATTTTCTACAACTTCCGCTGGAAAAAGCTTCAAATTTTGCAACATTTACCCAAAATGGCGGCACATGTTACGTCATCATTTAAAAATGCTGATGTCAGCAAATTCCATTGTTCTTGATAAAAAATGAAAGTTATTTGTTTGCTGATTCTTTTAAGGTATAATAATCAACATTTGAAACTAATTCTGGTTGTAAAAATATCAAAAACATTGATTTTGTCAATACCATCTACCAAATATGGTATTGTCATTTGTCACGTGACTCCCATTGTTCAAAANGTAACCTGAAATTATAACTTCTTTATATGAACAGTTTTATTCAACTTGAGATCAGATTTACAACTTTTGACTGCTTTTGTCACTTTCTACAGGTGGAGATTGTTCAGGCTACTTTTTCAATGAAAAAATAAAGTAGATTTGTGTATTCCTTGTTTTATTTCCTTCAAAATCATGTACAGACATAAGCAATATGATGAAGTATTGTAAAATGGGGTGTTCCAGATGGTCCATGATATCAGTGAAAATGGAGCGATGAGAAAATTCAATTTTAATTTTGACTTTTAAACCATGGCATTCATAATTTCACTTATTAGTAAGATTTTCTGCCCAAAAGCTGTTAAATTGTAACTATTTCTACTGTGTCACTAAAACACACATTTTTCTCCAAAAAAGGTTGAAATTCAGCTCTTAGTTGAATGTTCCTGCAGCATACGTCCCACCCTCAGAATTTTTGCTTTTTTGTTCTTGCGTTGTTTTCTTGAAATTCAGCTGTTTTCTTCTTTTTTTGGCTGCAAGTGTGTTTACTATTTCAGCTTTAGCAATTCTTTTCTGACTTTTCTTTCTATTGCCTTCTTTAAGATATTTTACAGGAGTTATTCCCAATACTTGGCATAACATCTCTTTGAAATTTGAACCCATCAAAAACTGGCACAAAGACAACAATACTGCAGTCTCAACCGTTTTTCATCCTGCAAAATGTTCACAAATTCGACACTGCAGTGTACACTTTATGGCAAATCCTTTGGATTGATCTTGCAGGACTTCAAATTTGATACCAATTTGTTCACATTTTGGGCAAAGCAGCTGACCTATCATTTGGATCCCATAAAAGCCATGGTTGTCCTGGTGTTCACTTCAAAAGGTGCCTTTGTAGACTGTGTACCACCTAATCGTTCACTGAGATACTCTTCAGAAACGATTTCCTGGCAAAAGATTCTTTTCTTGACTGCAAACCCTAAACAGTTCTCCTTCAATATCGACAAGACAACCCCTGGAACCTTCTTCTGGAACCTTCTTCGGAATTCCTTCGTTGTCTTGGATCTTGGCTTTTACATTGTCTATGGTATCACTGGGCTCAACCTCAAGGGTGATGGTCTTGCCAGTCAATGTCTTCACAAAGATCTGCATCTTGAGCAGTTGTGGCGATGGAACGTGAACTGCAGATCCGAAAAGAAAACTGCAAATCCTAGATTGATTACGTGGAGCATAGGGCTCAAATCTTTCAAATCTTTTAAAAGGTGGGTGTAAAATTCGTTTACAATTTTCTCCAAATTAAATGGCTTGAAAGGAACTTAGGGTACTTTGCTGTAAATCTGCCGTGGAAATCTTTTGATATCTTGCTTATTTTCAAAATGGCGGCATTTAGAAGTTTTTTGAAAGAATTCATGGACAATTTTGAAAAAATTGAAATCGTCGTAAATCCTAAATCAATAGAGGAAAAATGATACAATCTTCAAGAAAACCATAGTTTATGAAGGTCTACAATATGGCGGCAAGCAGAAATCTGTCGCTCTTCTGGTTTAGGATTTAGAAATTTGATGACGTCACAGCCTCAAAAATAATAAATGCCGCCATTTTGAAAATAATCAAGATATCAAAAAATTTCCGCGGCAGATTTACGGCAAAGTACCCTAAGTTCCTTTCAAGCCATTTAATTCAAAGAAAAATGTAAAAGAATTTTACACCCACCTTTTTTAAGATTTGAGCCCTATGCTATTACGTGGCCGTAGTTATCGCTGTTGATAGGCTGCCGGATGCGCTAAGTACTATGAGTGGTCTGGGTTTAGTGTAAGTCTGGTTTTGATGAGCGATTACTGGGAATCATCGTAATCAGTCTGTATGAATCTGTTTGAATATTTCCACAGTTATCCTCATTGCCTCAAGTTGGATAAGATCCATCAAGCAAAATATCCTAGCTATAACCAGAATACATTTTTCTTTCTACTACAAAGAAATCTGGTGTTCACTTTTAATTTCAGGAAAACAAACAGTATAGAAAGACTTCAAATTGACATTTTAATTAGATCCAGGATGCCTGAAGCAATAAACAATGCCTTTAATCTCATGTATTTGCATAGTTTCTGTGTCATTAAAACCTCTTAGAAAACTCAAGGTAGGTACATAAAGGCTCATTAACCCTATTCTACCCGGGGGGCAAAAAATGCCCCCCAACCAAACTTTCTATAATAAAACAAGAACTAACGAGAATATTGATCCAAGACGTTCTGACTTTTCCTCTTATTTAATTGGCAATTAAATTATAAACTTTTCATTGTCATAATTTAAGTCACGTGATCATGAGATGTCCATATTTGGAAAGTGGTAACAAAGAAAATCAATAAAACCGCCATAGAATCTTTGTTTTAGCTTCGATTAAGTCGTGACTGCTACCAAACGATTTCCCTTTCAAAGTACTTTCATTTGATATATACTTTATTTATATTTGCTTTCGTCAGCAAAATATAAATTATATGGCGTCATTCATGTTGATGACGTCATATTTCCAATAAACAAAGACAAAATTTCAAAAATTTGATATCAATCGATAGACAATCATTTTTTCTTTACTTTCAAGTTGTTTATTGAAGTTTTATTCCTTAAAATCAGAAATAATTAACACTTTTTGTTTTTCCAGTACTGAAGCTTATATGCGAAATAGTCCTGACAGCTTCCCCTGTTGAATGAGGTACAGGTCAAATGTGTATGTCTTAGGTCATTGGCTGCATAAAGGTTTGAAAAAGTTAGCGAAAATGGTTGATTTCAGGTATAGCTCCCCCTTAATCCATGGCAGAGACACATTATCATATCCTTCTTGTTAGGGGATACTTATTAGCATGAAATAAATACCTGGGCATGTGGTTCCGGTACAAGCAACACTTTCACTGGCAAATCCGAGCATGGAGCAGTCTTTTCCACCATGCATTGGTGCCGGGCTTGTGCATGTCCTCGTCCTTGTTTTCTGACCTGCTCCACAGGCTTTGTTGCATGCTCCATATGATGTCCATGTGCTATAGCCTCCATTGACTGTAAAGTAAGGAAATTGATTCTTTTAGAACAGGATGCTTTAGCACTCATCAGCACAGGAGTCAAATCTTTTAAAAAGATAGGATCAATGGTTCTTGAATCTTCCTTTTCATTTAATGGCTGAAAGATAACTTCAGGTAATTTGCTATAGTTCTACTTTGGTGATTTTTGATATCCTGTTTATTTGCAGCATCACAGCGTTTTTCTTCTCATTGAAAGAATTCATGAAAATTTTCGAACAAAAAATTAAAATCATCGAAAATCCTAAATTAATTGAAGGAGAACGGTGCAATCTTTACAAAAGCCATAGTTTATTAAGGTCTACAATATGGCTGCAAGCAGAAATCGGTTGCTCTTCTGGTATAAGATTTAGTAATTTGATGACGCCACAGCAGGGCCGTAGGAAGCATCTTAAACTAAACAGGTTGAAAAAAAGAAGACGGTGTAATTCTGAAAATAATCAAGATGATATCAAAATCCCCAAAGTGGAATTATAGCAAAGTACCTGAAATTCCCTTCGAGCCATTGAATCAAGAAGAAGATTCAATAGCCATTAATATTCGTGTTCAAATAGAAACTGCAATGTTGACGTTGAGATCGATGGGCGAAAACAACCACGATCACATTTCCCAAAAGTGACTTCAAAAGAATCACTCACAACTATTATCGAAAAAGAGCAATTGCGTCACTCCTGTTGTTAATCGTCTGAAAAGCCAATAATAACGATTTACCAAGCATACGCAGCTCAATAGACGACAGCGGTGGAGCCAAGGGGGGAATGGAGTGTCCAGACCACCTTAGTCTTCTCAAAGATGGTCCTCGAGATGCGCACAAAAATGGAATAAACTTGATATCGATGGAGGGTTAGGCAGATCAAATGTACTTGTCGTGTAATCAAATGATCTACTAAATAATCTAAGCAGAAATCTAATGAAAATATTGCTAAAAGGGCGTTTCTTACGTTTTTCGAGAGTTTGAAGGGCGTGGTTACAATTAAAGTTATATGGCTACGCCCCAGGGCACGAGCCTGTGGAGGTGGGAGGAGGGGGGGTACTTAGTATATTTGCTGACGGGATGTGCACTCCTTTCCAGGTATCGTTTTCGCTTCTTTTTTCTAAAGCCTGGTATCGAAAGAAGGCAATTTTTCTAAAGCCGGTTGTCAAAAAGGGTATTTGGTAAGAGTGGGTTGTTATTTCAATGTTGGATGCACAGTGTATTTTCTACGTTTTGGAGGGGTTTTGGATACTTTTCGCCGTTTTGTCTAATGCCGGGCATGATTTTAATGAAAGTCGAGTACCTCCCCAGGGGCACGAGAACTTCTCTAGTGCTCGCTCCGCCTGTGATAGACGATAACGCTAAAGATTGTGGCAAGGAACTTTTTGCTAAGATGCATTGCGTTCCAGTTAAATTATCTTTCACGATTATGATAGGAATTCGATTAATGAACGCATTGCATCTTGATAAATATATTCTCGCCGTCATCTTTAGCGTAATCGTTGAAGCTTTTCCAATAACACAGTACCACAAACGAGACAAATTCAAATATAGCTCCTCCACAGCAGCCATACAAATATTGCACATGCCTTTTAGCACATTCTGCAGTAGAATCGACCACAGTTCGCATTGCATCTCGGTATCGATTGGGAGGTTTCGAACTTGAAATCAAATCCGAATACGACTTCAAAACCCCATGCGATCCCGAGATGCAACGCGAACAGCGCCTTCGCTCTCGACTGCGGAATGGTTTATTGCTGTCATTATTCTTTGTGTTCTTTTTCACTGATAAAAAAATAACTGCATTCAGTTTCATAGTTCATGTTTATACTGTACCTGGACAATCCTTCATCTTGCATGCTGCCAATGAAGAATAGAGACCAAGTTCACTGCAATCTTTTCCACTTCCTTTCTGAATGCAAGGACTTTACTTGCAATAGCCGAGCTTATTTACTCCAGAAATGTATTTATGGCAGTGCAAGAGCAGCGAGCGGGAAAATTTGCATGTCTTTACAACTTAGACTGACTGACAAATGTCGAGATTTGTTTGTTAGATTGATTACTTTATATTTCGATTGCCCTTTCAACGATGATCAAACCTTTCTCGATTTGCCGACCGAGGTTTGTTCAGGGGTACCCTGGGTACCATATGTCAGGTGGGGCCGCACCCCCAATTTAGCGACGACCCTGCCTTGAACTATCTTAAAGTAGCTTACCAACAAATGAGCAAACTTTTTTATAGTAAACTTTTGGTTTCATATCATCATACCAAATGAACAAGCATGCAATACAAAGAAATTTTGGCATATGTAATTCGCATAAATTTGCATAATGCTGACGTCATCAACATTTTGTGGACTAAAAACATGCTTTCATTTAAAAAAAGATTCCTCTAAAAGCGAAAGCCCAATTCAAGTCATATGCTTTATGCAAACAATCTATTAGGTAGGAAAGGGCATGGGCTAAAAAATACACAAAGACATCATATCAACAATGGATATTTTAATGAGAATTTCAAAATGATTTTCTCAGTGATAAGCCTTATTAGTTCCTTAATTATCAGCTACATTACCTTGTATCTTCAGGAATTTTTTTAGCCCTTGCCCTTCTCTAGTATATTACCCAAATGCATGCAAAGTCTCCTATCCAAACTAAGAACATTCTTTGTGATATCATTTTTTTAAATCAGCAGTTACAGTCAAAATTGATTGTCGTGAAAATTCAATTCAAAGTTTTGCACAAAACAGTCTGTTCTAATGACCTACACATACATAGATAGGCCTCCCTCTTGTTCCTTTTCTTTATCTATGTACCCTTTCTTGATACTTCTGAGCATTTTTATTCCTCTTTTTCCCTGTTTCTGGTGCTTTTCATTCAATATTTCTCATCTGTTAGTGTGTTTTCTTATCTGAGCTAAGTGAAAACGCATCTTGGTTCTGTTGAAAAATCCCTCGATACATCATGGACTCCACATGGACCCTGATTAAACTGGATAACTTCAGAGGCATACTGACGCCATATTGAAGAGAGACTTTTTCAACAAAATTAGTCTTCGGGTATATTTCCCAAATGATGTTATTTATTGACTCAGTTGGGTTTCGGAATTTACCGAAGACGTGGAACAAAATTTTTCACTGCGTTTAATGCTCAAAAACAGGCTTTATCACATCATGGGTCCACTTCGGCATGTTCACTTTAATTTTGTATGCTTTCTTTCCAGTAATTTGTTCTGTTTGCCACTTACATGCACCAAGAGGCCTTATTTCTGGGACAAAATCAATTGCCAGCTCTTAGATTGATCTCATGAAAACTTCTTCCCTTGCAAGGCCTTGGTCATTTTGAACTTTACTGTTTCCGAAGAGCAACATGAAGTTTACCAGTCACAGACAGAGTACTGAAATTTCAAATTATCGGCATCACCTATTCTCTTCTCTGACATGATGACTTGTTGCTGATATTCTGGACAACTACCCACTTGACTAACAATCTCTTCATCAAGTACAATAAGTGAAATTTGTAATTCAAATGTGGACAGAAGGCGAGAGCGTATACACGTATTTTGTTTTACAAGAAACTGCTCAGAAGAAACGCGACTCTCAGATCGCCAAAAAATTAAGAAACTCCAGTACTGGGAAAAAATTAGTTAAAAACTATTTATTTTAATCAAGGAAATACTTTGCATATTTTTACTTTATTTTCATTTGTTTCTTGTATCATATTACTTGGAAGGTACTTGAGTAATGTCTAAACATTTGAAAGCCTTCAAAAACTTCTTTTTGAAATGTTCACGAGGGCACAGGAAGTAAACATGAAGATTGTTATGGAAGTGAACATTCAGGTGGAAAGCGCAGTTTGACGAGAAATCGAAGGATGAGGCAAGCGACTACAATCATCTTGAATTTATTCATTTTGATTCATTTATTGACATTCCATGTTATTGACGACAAATCCAGGTGTTACTGCATTCCAAGTATTACGACATTCAAATCAAATCAAGTTAGATATTAAATAGTGACTTAAACATATTTATTAAATTTCTGAACGTTTCGAACCAAACTTGGTTCATCTTCAGCGAATAATTACACAGTATATATTTGCCATGTACTGTGTGTAATTATTCGCTGAAGATGAACCAAGTTAAGTTTGGTTCGCAACGTTCGAAAATTTAATAAACATGTTTTAAGTCACTATTCAATATTTAAACTGAGTTGATTTGAATGTCGTAATAGCTTTTAAGCAAATCCTGAAAAGTTAACTTGAACATAGGTACCTTGTGTATTGATATTGGTGCTTAAAGTTGAAATATTATTCTTGAAAGTTCAAATTTGACTCCACCTCCAAACCAGAGCTTTGGCGTTTTAGCCTAAGCAAATTCCTGAAGCACGGCTAAAGAATCAAAATTAAAGGAAAAAATAAAGAAATTCATAGTAAGTGAGCTCTAGCAAATAGCATGGAATATAATCTAAACTTTGTTTAAATTTTATCAAGGCTACTATTGATTTATTCGCTGTGCTTCAAGAATTTGCTTAGGCCAAAGCGGCAAAGCTCTGGTTTGGAGGTGAAGACAAATTTAAACTTTCAAGATAAATATTTCAACTTTGAAAGCATAAATATCAACCAGCAAGGTATCTATGTTCAAGTTAACTTTTCAGGATTAGTTTAGAACTTATTGCGAATTGATTGGAGCTATATTGGCATTGCTAGCCCTGATCAGATATGTTACCTTTTATTTGGGACACCCCATAGTTTTGCACAATTTTTGTTATTGTTAAAAATAATTTGGCCCTTGATAAACTAAAAAAGAAAATAATTCGAAGAGAAGAGAAGTAGCAAAACCAAATTTTTGCAGATTTTTCAAACGCCGATACTTTATTGTGGGACACCCCCCTGTATGTTTTCCTTCTCCAACCCTAGGGCTTACCATCAAATAAACAACGGTCTTTTACAGCTTTCAACTTTCCTACAAATACACCAAAATCAAACACAATTCAAATAAAATTTACGGAAAAAAGGCAGATATTTCCTACCTTAAAAAAATCAACTAAGTTATTTGTCGAAGTACTATCAGAACAGATGAAAATTTCAGCCGCAAAGCTCGTAGTTCTCATAAAACGCCACCAAACATGCATAAATCGAAGACTCCTGAAGATAGCCACTGTTATTGTTATTTAACCAGATGTGCTAATCATAGAAAGACTGTAGCATAATGTCAATATGCAAGACCATGCAAGACCAAGCAGGACAACATCTTTTTCACCGCTGTTCAATTGGCCGGATCAGGTATTGGAGAAATTAACTTAATTTTTAGGAAGGTAGCATTGCAGAACTGCAACTCAATGCTTTCTAGAGCGGAAAGCAAAGTTAGCTCATNTTGAAATGTTCACGAGGGCACAGGAAGTAAACATGAAGATTGTTATGGAAGTGAACATTCAGGTGGAAAGCGCAGTTTGACGAGAAATCGAAGGATGAGGCAAGCGACGACAATCATCTTGAATTTATTCATTTTGATTCATTTATTGACATTCCATGTTATTGACGACAAATCCAGGTGTTACTGCATTCCAAGTATTACGACATTCAAATCAAATCAAGTTAGATATTAAATAGTGACTTAAACATATTTATTAAATTTCTGAACGTTTCGAACCAAACTTGGTTCATCTTCAGTGAATAATTACACAGTATATATTTGCCATGTACTGAAGATGAACCAAGTTTGGTTCGCAACGTTCGAAAATTTAATAAACATGTTTTAAGTCACTATTCAATATTTAAACTGAGTTGATTTGAATGTCGTAATAGCTTTTAAGCAAATCCTGAAAAGTTAACTTGAACATAGGTACCTTGTGTATTGATATTGGTGCTTAAAGTTGAAATATTATTCTTGAAAGTTCAAATTTGACTCCACCTCCAAACCAGAGCTTTGGCGTTTTAGCCTAAGCAAATTCCTGAAGCACGGCTAAAGAATCAAAATTAAAGGAAAAAATAAAGAAATTCATAGTAAGTGAGCTCTAGCAAATAGCATGGAATATAATCTAAACTTTGTTTAAATTTTATCAAGGCTACTATGGATTTATTCGCTGTGCTTCAAGAATTTGCTTAGGCCAAAGCGGTAAAGCTCTGGTTTGGAGGTGAAGACAAATTTAAACTTTCAAGATAAATATTTCAACTTTGAAAGCATAAATATCAACCAGCAAGGTATCTATGTTCAAGTTAACTTTTCAGGATTAGTTTAGAACTTATTGCGAATTGATTGGAGCTATATTGGCATTGCTAGCCCTGATCAGATATGTTACCTTTTATTTGGGACACCCCATAGTTTTGCACAATTTTTGTTATTGTTAAAAATAATTTGGCCTTTGATAAACTAAAAAAGAAAATAATTCGAAGAGAAGAGAAGTAGCAAAACCAAATTTTTGCAGATTTTTCAAACGCCGATACTTTATTGTGGGACACCCCCCTGTATGTTTTCCTTCTCCAACCCTAGGGCTTACCATCAAATAAACAACGGTCTTTTACAGCTTTCAACTTTCCTACAAATACACCAAAATCAAACACAATTCAAATAAAATTTACGGAAAAAAGGCAGATATTTCCTACCTTAAAAAAATCAACTAAGTTATTTGTCGAAGTACTATCAGAACAGATGAAAATTTCAGCCGCAAAGCTCGTAGTTCTCATAAAACGCCACCAAACATGCATAAATCGAAGACTCCTGAAGAGAGCCACTGTTATTGTTATTTAACCAGATGTGCTAATCATAGAAAGACTGTAGCATAATGTCAATATGCAAGACCATGCAAGACCAAGCAGGACAACATCTTTTTCACCGCTGTTCAATTGGCCGGATCAGGTATTGGAGAAATTAACTTAATTTTTAGGAAGGTAGCATTGCAGAACTGCAACTCAATGCTTTCTAGAGCGGAAAGCAAAGTTAGCTCATCTTCCAGTAAACAATTTCTTTCTTTGAAAACCGATATTTAAAATGAGCGAGTTTACTTTGGGGGCCTTAGATCTGAATTATATAACGACCACTCCCTCTACTTTAGCTATAAATGCGACCAACGCCCTTTTCATTGATTGAAATAACAATTAGTTAAAGTGAATCAACGGAGCTAAGAGGAGGTCGTCTATAAATAGGACAAAGAAAACTCATATGCACCCTATTGTTCCTCTGGCTAAACAATATCCACGCACGTGTCGACATCATCAAATACAATAGGCTAATAATAGAATACCCGCACGGGGCTTTTATATCCGTTGATTCTCTTTAACTTGCTGTAACAATAAGTAATATTTTCCGTATGCTGATGATACAAGTATTTCATATGCTTCTAAAAACATCGAAGAACTTAATACTATTTTGAATAGAGATCTCGATAGTCTAAATAAATGTATCAGTTATTTGTACGTGCGCGCGGCTATAATTATTCAAATGTATACGAAGATATTGATAATAGATCAAATAATAGCCTTGAATATTACGATTAGACGTTTCGGGCATAACCCTTCATCAGTAATCACTTCGTATACAGTCTAAATAAATGGTTGCATGGTAACAAACTGTCGTTAAAGGGAATGTGCAATAGTATAAATAGGCTTGTCTGTACAAATCAACGTTGCAAACAAATCAACGTTGCAAACAAATCAACGTTGCAAACAAATCAACGTTGCAAACAAATCAACGTTGCAAACAAATC
>REGM01000126.1:26597-82531 GCA_004194415.1 Aurelia aurita
ATTTTACTAAAATTGCTCGTAATTCTGGAACGGAAAGGCTGATTTCGACCAAACAAATTTTCTTATCTAAATTAGCTTTTCTTCTATGCAATGAACTTTAAAAAAACGAATTTTCAAATTAAACTGCATCAATAAAAATTGGCAAACACCCCACGTTTTTTCTGACTCACCCGGTATATGAAATTTAATGCCGGTAGATAATTCAAAAATATAGTAAACGATTCGATCTGTGATCTTTATCAATGAACTGTTCTCACAATAATTCGGGGCCTCCCTATATACCGAAATAACAATGTGGGTAACAGCAACAACAACCTAACACGGCGACCTGCCTTATACAAGCTGTGAAAAATAGACTTTCGACAAATGATTAAAATCTTTAGAATTTAGATTCACTAAGTATGATAAACCTTTAAATCTGAAGAAATATATTTTCACCGACCCGTAATGTATAATGGAAGAAAACACAACCATAAAAGAAAACACTAGCATTTCTTTTCGTGAGCGCCAAATCTATAATAGTTCGTTTCTGTTCTTTTTCATAGCTAAATGTGATTATGGTTGCAAGAATGGAGTTTGCATTGCCCCAAATACTTGCATTTGCCAGCCTGGGTATCGTGGTGCAGACTGCAGCATTCGTAAGTGTTGACTCCAACAAATTTTGGCAGATTTTGCAAAATAGGCTTTTTCGGAATTTAGGTCTCTTCTTTTGAAATGCGGCCTTTGCTTTCATTTTTCTTTCATTTTTACTTTTAAACATATTTATACAATACAGAAGTTCTGATTTACAATTGGCCCTGTTGAAAAGAAAATTAAATAATGGCTATAATATTTACAATTTTTCAAAGGAAACGAAATAATACGTATCTAAATACAAAGAAAAACGAAAAAGAAATAAGAGCGGCACGAGCGGTATCAATTATTTTGTAGTCTTTTGAAAATACCAATTGAAGGCACCATTTTAGCATCGGAGCTCAGCTGGTGCCAGAGACTGGCCCCACGATACGAGAAGGACTTTTGCCCATTCTTAGTTCTCATCAGTGGGACACAAAGATCAGACTCAGTATTTTTTAAGTTCATGTGGCTATTTTCCGAAGATTTTGTGAAAATTTCAGACAAATAGTCAGGTGCAAGACCATTAATTGGCTGAAAGACCATCGTAGATGTTTCAGCTTTGATTACGTCCGCAATTGTTGGCCAGGAAAGACCTTGGATCAAGTTAGTGGCAGATGCATCATAAGCACTACTTGTGATGCATCTGCCATATCTGTGATAATTCTTGCGGCTCGATTTTGTAAT
Organism: Aurelia aurita; assembly: GCA_004194415.1. NCBI lineage: Eukaryota > Metazoa > Cnidaria > Scyphozoa > Semaeostomeae > Ulmaridae > Aurelia > Aurelia aurita. The sequence goes on from REGM01000126.1 coordinate 27,897, forward strand.
TTTTGCAATATTTGCAGTTTAGTATCGCCGCAGCAACCCCAAACCGAGCAACAAAAGCGAAAGTGGGGTTCCACCAGGCTGCGACACATTTTACTCAAAGTCCATTTTAGAAGAAGCTTCTTAGAGTATTTCAACAGTCCTAAAAAGCACGTGAGATTTTGGTGCGTATAAATTTGATATGATATGCTTCGATACAATATGGAGCTAAATCCCAAAAGCGTGCATTGCCCTCAGCATCGCACAAAATGGTTTTGTACGTTTATTTGCATCAAAGTAGGCACGGTGTAAATTTTTTTGCTGTGCTGGGATTTGCAGCATTTGCCTCGAGTTGAAAATATTTTCCAAAAAGGTCTAATGCACCCGTTGCTTTTAAATGGCACGCCAGTAAAAGATGACTAGCGAGTGCAAATAAAGGGGCTTCTGAGCATCCAGTCATTGAATTACAAAAGAAAATATACGAGAATTTTAATGCCTACTATTTAAGGATTTGAGCCTTATCTTCTATTGATCAGCTTCTGAATTAAAACTAGAACTAGACGGCAGATATTTATAGATAACATCCTTTTTCAATAATTATGCTAATGTATGCTCTTAACAACCCCTTTTGCCTTTACAACGAGTAAGCCATCCAGGTTTTAGGGCATCTCTTGCGATTTTATCTGCATTTTTGGCTTGACTAATCGATCATAGAAATCCCTTTGATTGCCATCGCTTATCGCTTTGTACTGACATGTCAATCAAAATATTCAACAAGATCTTAACATCAGTTCCTCGCTTCTTGTTGACATAAATACGACGTAAATTTTAAATCATTGCAACGAAGACTTTTCCGCAGCGACTATTAAAATGTATTCACTTATTGCGACTTCTGATAAACAATTACTAAATAATCGTTTATTTTGATTTAGTCTTGTGACAGATGGACAATAACCGATAAACAGACAGTCAATTTTGAGGCTGCTTACAGCATCATCAAAATTAACACCATCCTGGTCCTCTATTTGCGCTGTAGCCTGTGAACAGGCAGGCAATTTTTCTGGTCTTTCACAGGCTATTTGTGCTGAATCAGAATCTTCCATACTTTACTCAATAATTCTGAGCTCTTACTCTAATTTAGCTTGCGACAGAGGAACATACGGAGATAAATGCAGTCTCACATGCAATTGCTATAATGGCGCTAAATGTGATCACATAACTGGAAACTGTACATGCGTGGCTGGTTGGACGGGCTCAAAGTGTACTAAAGAATGCATTGAGGGCTTCTTTGGTTTAAACTGCAGTCAAGTGTGTATGTGCCAAAATGGGGCAACATGTAACAAAGTTGATGGAAAATGTACCTGCGCAGAAGGGTACACTGGAGACAGGTATGTTATCAAAAGCTGAATTCCACTGACCACTTTACAAAAGGAAAATTTATTTATTTTGACTACTTAGTATCTCAAGAAAACAAGGGCATTTTTTTCAAAAGCGTGACATGATTGACGTGGCAGTATAAAGCGATTGGGGATTGTAAAAATGGGATTTCTACGGCCGATTAGTCTAGCTGTATATTTATAAAAGCAAACTGCAAAAGATACGCTGAGACCTAGATGGTTAATTCATTCGTACTGCATGCAAAAAGGGGTTGTTAAAAACAGGCATTAGCATTTATTGAAATATTTTATGTATCTTATTTCATGTATTCACTTTTTGTGTGCATTTTCTTCTCAGAGTACTAATCAAATCTCTCAACAGCTCTCAGGGAAACCCCAAACTCCAAACTTTCTATCTTGTTCATCCAAGGTGCGAACAGAAATGCCCAGAAGGATATTATGGCTATGTATGCAGAAACAAGTGTCCCTGTCTGAATAATGCTAATTGCTCCAACATAAACGGACAATGTTTTTGTTCCCCTGGATGGAAGGTAAGCTTACTATGATAAACTTTTTTCAGGTGTCTAAAATCAAGGATGGAGTTTGCATTGCCCCAAATACCTGCAGTTGCCAGCCTGGGTATCTTTGTGCAGACTGTAGCATTCGTAAGTGTTGATTGAGGCCAATTTGGGCAGATTTTGCAACTAGACCTTTTTGGAAATTATATCTCTTCTTTTGAAATACAGCCTGTAAAAGACGATGCCGATACAATCTCAAATGGCATAAAACTATTTGGGATAGGCCTCCATTTCACATGAAAGTGGCACAAATGGTGCCCACAGAATTGAAAAGGGCAGAAATTAAAAAGAAACCTCTAACCGGCAAAATTTTTAATGTACTTGTGAACGCTCGAAAAAGATGAAAACGGAACATTTTCGACGATTTCGAAACGTGGCTGATGAATTCTTTAGGCTTTAGCCAGTCCTAGATAAATTTCTTTGTCGCCAAAATCAAGCCCCTTGTTGCGGAGATAGCAGCGAATTTGGTAGGGCTTGGTACCATCAAACTTCCTATCGCTTTCAAATTGTGTTATCGTCGTGTGTACATACATAGTCTTAATTAGCAAATGTCTTTGATCATATTTGAGATTATTCTGTCTAAACCAGACCTTTGTTTCAAAGTCATGAGCGATTTTAGAGAATCAAAAGCGTTATTAGAGATTCAAGTACGAAATATAAGAAGTCATGTCATTCGACAAAACAGTCATCCCTAGAGTATTCGTCCAGACGTTATCTCACGTGACTTTATCAATTCGAGCTCCAAAATCAGATTTAGGGTAAATGAAGCCATTACAAAACATAACGTCGCAATGGTTTAGAAAGTGTCTCATGTATTTATCGAAGTAAATCAATCTTAAAAGCGTAATTAGTGATGAGCAAGTTACGACTGTTTGATTTTGTGGCGCTGTTTACAAAATTATCGACCAATATTGCGAGGAAGAATGTAAGAATGATTTTATGCAACTTTTTCAAAATTTCTGTTGATGCCTGTTGAAATTTTCTAAAGATTTACCCTAAAACAAGATGGCGTCGTGTTTTCAACACTGCTGTTGACGTCAAGCCATCTGGACGAATGAAACGTTCTAGTGCGATTCCATACAACACTACACCCCCCAGTAACGACCCCGCCGGGCATCAAAAAGACAGCGGGGAAAATTCCCCAATTATAAATTCTAGACCGGGATTACAAAAATCACGGCGGGGAAGAGCGAAATTTCGGCGGGGAAACAAATTTTCTTGGCGGGTCATCATTTCACCTTGGCGGGGAAGCGTTTCAGCGGGGTCGTTGCTGGGGGGTGTAACACTCACAGGAGCTCTAATCATCTCTGTAAGGCAAACAATGTTGCAAAATCTAATCAAGGTTGAATATGATTTATTGTTAAAGTCTTGAAATGGCCTATTACAGAAGGTCACTCGTAGCTAAAAAATTGGTCCAATTTACACGGGATAAACTCTGTAATGTAGTTGAAGCTTTGACCACTCAGCAAAGTATCACCAAAAAAAGTTGCCGACGGTAAGTGTTTTTCACTCACTCAATACAATTTTTGAATATTTATGTATTCAAAATGATTCGATTGCTATGCAGTTCAGAACCAAAGAAACTTTCGTTGTGCAGGGCATCCAGGACAAATTCGAACAGTTTGCTTGGAACTGGTGAAACAGGCATTCCTGGATTTAATTTAAACCATGTTTCATCCCAATCATCGATAACTTAAGCGTTGGCATATACCGGGTGAGTATGTATCCACTGTTTGAAAATTCATATTGCAAATACGACACCATGACCATTTTCATGAAATTTTGAATCTTTCAACTCAATGGGACTTCAACTTTATATTTGATACTTTTCTCAGAGTTGCTGATGCCTTAGTTGTCTCAAAAGGCAGTTATGAGCGAAAAAATCACATTTCTTGAATTGCTCAAAAGCGATCAAAAATGTGCAGTACTAGATGATGCAATGTTGAAACAAAGCATTTTGTTTCATCCCTAGTATTGCTTGGAGGGAATGTTTACGTTTCATCAGTTTCCATGTCACTATAAAGCAATACTGTATGCTAAAAAAAGTTTTATTTACCATTCTAACAGTTGGAACACAAATTAACAAAAGCCACAATTGCCAAATTAAGTTAAAGCCTCAATCAGGCGATGAAACTGATATTTTTCGAAAGGATTTCATGATTTTTAAAGTAGGACTTTCAAACAGTTGATAAATTTTTTTACTCACCCGGTAGTTCACCAATAACAGTGGTACGAAAATAGTTATCACCAAATTTCTAATTTGCTGCCAGGCTGAAACGAGAGCCTAAAACTGAAGACAAAACAAACGTACAAGGAAACGCTTGAAGTGAAACAGAATCTCGATAAAAGATTTCGAAGTGGCTCTTTCCCCATGAAAAATGTTCTATCGAAAGGCTTGGTCATTTTCTCGAAAACGCTCGCGAGTTTTTTTTTTAGCTGAGGTACCTTTTAGGTGTTTTAGCTATTTCCTTGAATCGGCAAGGATTTGACTGAATTCGTACGAGAATTTTAAATAGATCCCCCCATACCTAAAATAAAAATCAATTTTCCCCTAACATAGCTATTTTGTGGGGGTGTGAAATAAGGTATTGATGAATGAAAGCTTCTTTTCCTCAGCAATCAGCTTTTTGTCCTACTTTGAGATGCTCATCGTAGCCTGTTCCAGCTTTAACAGTGCTCATTGTTTGTCTGTAGGGGAATATTTGCAGCCGTCCTTGCGACAAAGGCACTTATGGTGATGGATGTTCAAAGTCATGCGACTGTGTTCGCGTTCATTCAAAGGCATGTCATCCGAAGACAGGCGAGTGTTTCTGCGGACCTGGTTACTATGGCAACAGGTAAGCAAGGTACCGACAAATATGACAATTGGATTAGGAGATGAGTGCAAACAGTGGCTAATTTATATAGAACCTTTTGTATTTTCGTTCCTATTCAGCTCTCAGATACTATTCTAACACAAATGGCTGGAGTTAAAAGGGTGGGGAGGGGGGACCTAGACTTATTACATGTCGTAGTTTCGCTACTTGCCTGAACTCATATACGCTCCAACTACGACTCATGATCTAACTGTCAGTTCAGACGACCACCTCATGGCCTAAGCTATTTCATCAAAAATACCGATGCAAAAACGCTTAAAAATTCGAGGTTCCAGCACTTGAACATGGGAATACTAGTTAGTAGTACTTAGAAGAATGTTTCCTTGATGCAATAATTTTAAATACCTGAAATTTTCTGCAATAATCTTCCCGTTTAGAGGCAAATTAGATGAGGTAAAACTGATCGAAGCTGCGAGAGTCAACGTCTGTCGGCAATGTTGTCATGACAACTTGATTGACCAATAAGAGAGCGTTATTTTAGTGCTATTCGCCCATATTTGGCCCTTGACTTTCTCTGGACTGCAAATCCTGCTCTCTGATTGGAGAGACAAGGCGCGACAAAAAATTGTCGCGCCTGGCCGCCTCAACTGACAGTTAGATCATAAGACTAGGGGGACCTGATTCGATGCTCTCTCTCCATCTTGCCCACTGCCAGCTATATTGAATTGGATTTACCTATTTGCTCAAACTATCACTCAGTGCCTCAATGGCCCCAGCCACGCTAGAATTCCATGATGGGTAGGAAGAAACAGCTTGAAAGTTAGCATTGTATGTTTCGGAAACTGTAATAATCTTTGTTGGCCACTTGTCCCTCACGATGTTGGGACAATTTTGAAGATGATTTTGATGTTGATTATAGATACTAATGCAAAGGAATCTTTGACATCAGCTGAAGTGCAAAAAGAACTGGAATGCAAGTCTTCAACATAATACTGCTACTCAATGAATGCTGCAATACAGGAGTGGTATCGGAATATTTAAATTATGCACTTGACACTGAAATAAGTGAGGATTTCTCCGTAGTAAAGACAATTGGGAAGAAATGGCCCCAGCTTTCTGGGGCGGCCATAATTCTCGATGACTTGATTCGACAAAAGCTGTAAACGAGCACGAGATTATTTTCCGGATAGTTTCTGGAATAGTTTCAGAACAATCTCGCGGAAAATGTTATTGCGCGGTTTCCGCGGTTTCACGAGTTCCGCGTTATGGACCTGGACACACATTTTCGCTTTGATGTTCAAATAAATTTGAGGAAGAAAGTGTCATAAATTCTATCATAGATATATTTGATTTAGAAATGAAAGATTTTCATAATGTGGTTTGCCTTGAGAAGAAGACATCGTTGTTTGTGCCTAAATTGGAGCTTAGTAGACGTTCTTCGCTTAGGGATGCTTTCTTAGGCTTAAAATTCACTATCCTGGATTTTGAAAACTTTGTGGGTGAATCCTTGTTAAGCCGTGAAGGGTGTTTTTGTTGTAGTTGTATAGCGAAGCAGAGGACTGTTGTCATAATTGAATCTTTCGGGTTGGGGAAAATTTTCCTGCAGTAAAATGAGCCAACGAAACTTGTAACTACTTTAGAAATAAAGGTCTGTGAAAGGCTACAGTATTTTGGTTGAATCACGAGAGAATGATTTCAGCATCATTTACGGCATTTTCTCAGTATCATCATCGTCATCATCATTACGTTATTTTTACAGTAGGCGAGAATTAATTATAGCTCAAATTTACAGCTAATTTAAGCCTACTGGTAGATTTTATAAAATAAGGTATCAAGATCTAACTTAACTATTCAATGCTACGAACATTATTGTTGATGAATAATTTCAGCAACAGATCAAGAAAAACTTGTCAACGCGAACTTAATCTTGTAAAAGTCGTAAAATTGTTTTGACTCAGATTTTCGCAAGAAAAATTACTTTTTCTTTAGTTTTCTATTTTATTCACAAGAAGCAGCCTGTGTGCAGCCATAACATATGAAAAGTAGCTTTCTCGTTCTCGAACAATAAAAATTTCAGCAGCAATTGTAATGTTAGTAATATTGTCTCTGTTACCCTAGATGTGAAAAGCCATGTACCAATGGGACATATGGTGACAAATGCACATTTCATTGTCTCTGCAACTTAAATAACAGTGTATGTAATAACCTGGATGGTTTTTGCAACTGCACAAAGGGCTGGACTGGTGAAAGATGTGATACACGGTGTGGAGGAGCCTCACCAAGTTCTAATATCAGTGTGAGCTGCCAGAAAACATGCAATTGCACATCAAATGGAAAGTGCCAAGGAAGCACTGGGAAATGCTTGTAAGTGGCACCATAAATATTTTACTGCGTGAGATTAATTTTTTATATTTTGGCGGGAATGCATTGTCGTGAATTATCTTCCAATGTCACAGAATGATAAGTAAAATACAAAGGCTAACTTAGATATGAAAATTAATTCAACCAAATCAGTCGTTCTGTTACAAAATATTATGGGAAGTTTGCTTGTAATTGTTGTACGATGAGGCTTAATAAAGAACTTTTAAACAGCTTTTTCACGAGAACTTTTGGAATTGGAACCGTTCCGTGCGGGACTGATTGGAATGGTTCCCACTGTAGCTCGTTTACACGGGACCGGTTCCAAAAAGCTCCAAGGACTTTGTTGAATCATAAATACTTTTCAAAACAAAGATGGGTATTCTTTGAAATCCATCCTGGAATCTCTCTTCTGTTTTAAAGAAGTATTAAACAATGGATTTCAGCCTCATTTCCTAGCTGTTACCGTTTGGAACCGTTCCACCCGTTTACACGAGACTTTTCTGGGAACGGCTCCAAACCGGATCAGCTTCGTAAGTGGACCCACTTTGGTACGGCTAGTAATTCTGTTTGCAACTGTTCCAGTGGGTCCCATGTAAATGCAAGGCATACACACCTATTTTGTTACGGTTCCACATAGAACCGATGCCCTGTAAACACTGTCTTATAGTCGATAAATAGCCTCGAAGAGAAATTGTTATAACTTTAGAATGGGATGACCGATTTTAATAAATTAAATTCTATAACGTATAAGTCAATGCAATAAAAATGATTTATTCTGTTTGAAATTGGTGAAGGACTCAAAATAGCTATTTGAAAAATCTTCTTGTGGTACAAAATTTGAAGACTGCTTTGAAAAGTGAAACCATCATGAGCCATACTGAAAGCTCTTTCGTCTGATGTTCATCACAGTATGAAACATCAGATAATTTCCGAAAGATGAAATGAGAACTTTATGCCCTGGTTTATTCTGAAATAAATCAANGTACTTGGCACCCTCCACTGTACTGCGAAGACATTCCCCAGGGTGATGAACCAACCATTGAAAGATATTTATATTCTAAATGCATTGATTTATGGATTCGTTTGTCCTAGAATGTTCAAACTGGACTTTTGGCCTTGGTTGCAAGAAAAGTTGCATATGTAATCAGACAACTTCTCACGGGTAATTGTTTTATTATTTCTAAGCTTTTAAGGACACTAAGATTTTCGGGCAAATCGTTTCAAGCCGAAATTTTGCTTTCTAAAATAAATGTGCACCTGTAGTTCATTGTTTAAAGCTATATATGCAGCATTATGAGTAAATATTGGCACATCTTGTATAGAAAAATCTGACAAAGAAAACTTCTTGGGATAACACTAGATAACAATTTAAACTTCAAGTATCACATTGAAAATATATGCAACAAAACTGGCGAAAAACTTCATGCGCTTGCTCGAGTTGCAAAATTTATGGGCCAGGAAAAGTTAAAGACAATAGTTAATGCCTTTATTTTGTCTCAATTTAGCTATTGCCCTCTAATTTGGATGTTTCATGATAGAAAGGTAAACGAAAAAATTAATAAAATCCATGAAAGAGCACTAAGAATCGCATTCAAGGATACGTCATTAAATTTTGATGAATTGTTAATTAAGGCGGACTCAGTGACTATTCACCAAAGAAATCTGCAGTTGCTAGCTACAGAAATTTACAAGACCAAAAATGATCTCAATCCTAAGTGTTCGTCGTCTTCGAAGTCTTCGTTGAGAAGAAAATCCCATATAGACTGAGAGGCAATGACAACTTGTTAGTAACAATTCCACGCACAAATGCGTATGGTATAGAGACAATCAGGTACACTGGACACAAACTTTGGCATTCGTTGCCACTAGAAATAAAAGAGTCTCATACCTTGACAGAATTTAGGCGAAAAATAAAAAAGCATCAATTTACAAATTACAACTGTAGATTGTGCAAGAGATATGTAGTTCTGAAAATAATCAAGATATCAAAGATTGCCAATGAACACTTATTTATAGCAAAGTACTTGAAATTCCTTTCAAGCCATTAAATCAAACGAAAGACACATTAACCAATCGTGCAATGTTGTTTTAAAGATTTGATGCCTATGCCCAAAGTTCAAGAAATTTTCCTCCAAACTTTCAGCCTAAATGTTCCCAAAAGTTGTTGTTCTGAGATATGCATTTTCACTGTACGACGACAATTAGAAAAGAAATATTTTATCATGTAAAGTAAGGTTTTAAGGCATAAAGATTTAAGATGTGTATCTTTTTAAGCTGTTTTAGAAAACTCTCCAAAATTTCATAAGAATTACCCAAAATTGTCTACAAATGTTAATACAATGTTTTTCAAAAGACATTTTGCAACAAATTTTGCATTCCACAGTTCATTGAACTCATTGAGTTTCAATTGAGCTCATTGTATCTTTGCAAAATGCTCCAGACTTGAACTTAACTTCTCATTTTCACTAGGTGTCATGCAATGCAAGGAAACTGCACGTGTAAACCTGGCTGGCTATTGCCACATTGTACAAGAGAACGAGGTATATCTTTCTCCGTGTAGCTTTCTTGATTTTAAGCCAATTTTACAGCTATCAAAACAGGAGACAGCCTGTACGAAACAGTCAGGCCATAATTTAGCAATATTATTGCCATACTTTTCAATTGTTTAGCAGGTCTCCAACAGTAAGATAACCTGACCTTAACAGCAATTTCCACTGAAATATGCTAATTTGCTCCAATTCACAGTACTTTAGCAGTACAATAAACAGAACTTATTCGGTACAGGATTCAAGTAGCATTACAAAGAATCATGTACTGTTGTTGTACTTTTAAGTACTTCTACCTTAGCAGTTGGCTAAAGTATGGCTAAGCTAAGCTGCTAAGCTTAGAAGTACTGTTTCGCACAGGAAGTGCCAAAAGAGTTCAACATTATTTTTTCAACGAGCTTTGAAAAGAACCCAAGGTTTCATGTTTATCTTAGTGAAAAATTTTCAGAATGCAATCAGGCTGCTAAACTTTTTGTTTGTTTGTTTGTGGAAGGGGGTATATTTCTATTATGGTAACTTTAGATTATCGTTTTTATATCAACTTTTTATTATAAATACTCTTTATTTCAGTAACGTTGTAAGTAGGTGTAGGCTCCTGAAAAGCGCGTTCCATTGGCTACGGGGCTACGGCTACCGTGTTAAAAGAATCCAAAATGAAATGAAAATGAAGATGGAAGAAAGGCTACTATAATGTCCATATGCAATCAGGGGCATAATATGACCATTGTTATTGGAGGGGTGTATGAAAATTTTGCCCTGCCAGGATAAGAAATGCCCTGCCAGAGATGAGGCTGAAATTGGGTTTTTCGGTTGTCGCAAATCGACCAAAGTTAGTCCATGAAGGAGAGGAGCATATTTTGAGCATTATAGGTGATTTGAAAATAGGTTAGAATAGCCCTACCGTACACTTTGTCCTGCTCATCAAAGCAGCAGCATGGTCAGGCAAATTAACTGGAGGTTATAGAAATGAAGAGGACTGGGGGTGAACCCCCAGGGAAATTTTTGAGGACACACCCTCTGTTTTGGCTTAGAACACCTCTCCCAATCCCATGTTAAAATAGAATTTTTGACAATTTTACAACAGATTTTTTTATAAATTTTATAAATTGGCATCTCCAGGAAATTTTTTTAGTAAAAAGCATTTACCTAGGCTTCGAATGCCGATCTCGACCCCATGTTTGCCAGCGCCAAATTGGAATCTTTGCCAAATCTGTCATGGTTCATCTACGAAAATTTTTAAGGACGACAACCCATACTTTGGCTTAGAACGACTCTCCCAATCACTTATTAGCTTTTCTCAGCAAAAATTTTACTCCACTCTTCCTTCACCCAACCACTTTCCCTTTCATTTTTTAAATAATTTTGAGGACTATCTTTTATAAAAGTGAGGGGGCCATTTTAATAGAACAGCTTCTGGAAGATATCCCTTTGGAAAATATTTGACCAGTCTCCAATTGCTACAAAAAACTGGGAAAGCAGGGGGTGCAGCGGGTGGTCACCTGATAAATAATTGGCAATCACAACTCTTGACTGGTTGAAAATATCCATGCATCTCATCGCATAGAAAGCTGCAGATTGTTATGGGTGAAATCGACAAGTGCGTCTTTAATTAATTTGTTTCTGTTCCGTTGGTCAATACTTAAACTGTACGTTGTTGTAAGTTGTTCAAAAAAGTGCCTTCCAATACACTTTTTAAAGAGCAATCTTAAAAGTCAAGGCTGCCCTGCAGTTTTCTACTTTTGCCCTGCGAAAATCAATGTTATCACGATTGGGGGGGTGTCACACCCCCCACACCCCCAGGATTTTCGCCCCTGTATGCAATGCATGGAATAGCGAAGATCTTTACTCTCAAAATCGTCCGTTGGAACACTCTTAGAAGTACCGTGTAGAAGGAAGCATCTGTACCTAAAGCTTGGTTAGGAAAATATTCTGTATCATAAGAGAGATACATGTCGAGAAAGCTTTTGACAAACATATCCAAAGAGCATTTCCAGAATATTTTTGCATGATTGACCTAGACTCATTACATGTTGTAGTTTCGCTCTTTGACTGATCTGATAACGCTACAACTACGACTCATTCCCCTACGCTTCCAGAAATGGATTTAGCCCCTTAGGCCCTCTTACTGATTCAGCATGGCCTAAATCACCTGTTATTTTTGTTCTCAAAACCAGCCTAAAACGCCTAAAGAGCCTAAAACGTCACAAAAAGCAGTTTTCCTGAACTGCTGCACCATAACATGAGCTATCAGTACTTAGATGAATGTTTCTTCTAGATTGCAAAAACTTTCTTCCTCTAAGCCATTTTCGTTCGTTTGGAGATGCAAAAGATCTTGTAAATACGCTCGCATCTTTCGAGATTTTTGTTTGCTTCAGCAGATCAATCGAACGCCGCATTTGACGGTCTTTGTTGGCTTTTGGCGGGAAGCCAAATTCAAAGAAGGACTAGCCAATGAGAATGCGGTTACTCAAATCCTGCATTCTGATTGGGACAGAAGAAGTCACATGCCGATTGAGATTTTTGACCACTTTTACAGCTCTAGGGATCTCTCATTGAAGGTTGACGAGCAGCCTATATTTTCAAGAAAGACTCATGTCTATTATTGAATTTTGGACCCATAATACACCCATGTACTAAAATCATAAAATGGTTGTTCCATTTTTAGAAAATTAGCAGCTCTCTTCAATATCAAAACCCTTATCTGGGGATTTGTTACGAAAAACAGACCCATGTGCCATGTGGGGGAAATTCTTGGCTGAAAAGTAACCCATTTTGTCACCACTTCTAGTATTTTGAACAATTAAGTACCCAGACCCCGACCTGATGTTTGGTGTTGGGCGGGTCGTCGGGTCGTTGGAGTATATACCCTGTCTATTTGCCTTGAATTAATTATTTTGTGTGTGCATAGTTTATTTCTTTTCGCGTGAAAGTTTGTACGAAAATTAGTGTTGCGGTGCGAGAGGCAACTCGATAAGTTCGGTTTTTTGCCTCTCACCCCAACAGTTTAGATTGATTTTGTATTGTATTGTTATTTGTATTTTAAATCTTATTGTTATAAAAAAAAATGACCCCGATCTCCGGTTCTTAATCTCCGAACGGAGGTCGTCAACTTCGCTAATGTGGCCTTTCTAATATTTTCTTAGTGTGTCCACTTGATTTCTATGGACCAAACTGCCTCCAAAATTGCAAATGTGAGAACAATGCTACATGTGGCCATTTCAATGGATTTTGTACCTGCAAACCAGGATTCTTTGGAGCTAAATGTGAATTGCGTGAGTCTTTTTATCCTTATCAACTTTGCACAGAATAACAGGACTATGAGTTCGAGCTAAGTACTGGATGACTCAAAATGATGCACAATGTTTGAGAGATGACTAAAATGTGACGACGTATTTTTTATACATTCCAATAAACTACGTTATTTACAAATACTACAATATACAATACTACTAAAACGATACCACGGGGAGCAAAAGGCTATGTCTACCCCGCGACCATTACATAAAGGTAAACTACTTTATAATAGACTAATTTAACGAACATTAACCACTACGGACGTTCGTAAGAACAACGGTATAAGGTACACATTTTTTGTGGTGGCTCAACAGATCAGAACACCTCTTGATGCATCAATGCCAAATTGATTTTAAAATGACCTTGTTGTAGCCGAGGCCTATAATAGAGATATTTGGTCTTTCCTATGAGCAACCTAACTTTGAAGCATCCCATCTATTTGCAAGGAAATGTTATCACATTCTCCCATATCTATTCCCTCAGAGATATGGTAGCATAATAATCTTGTAATGATCTTTTTCTAAAGAATGACTTAGGGCCTGTTTATATGGGGAAAATCATCCCACCTTCCAGGCTGTGAGCTGAGATCCCACCCTCCTATACGATCCCTTGTATTTTTCATCTTGCGTTTATATGGAAAACGAGCCATCCCGGTTAGGTGAGATCCCACTCTACGAGAGGTGGGATCTCACTGAAGTGGGATGAAAATTTTCCATATAAACGCTGGAAGGTGGGATGAAAAGCTAGAAGGTGGGATGAAATCGTCTGTTTTGCGCACGCGTCAAGATAAAACAATAGGAAACCTAATCGCTGCTGGCGCCAAACACCAATTATGATTGTTATTGTCTAAAATTATAAGCTGGAAGGTGAGATGAAAAAGCTGGAAGGTGAGATGAAATTTTACATATAAACAGGCGCAGATTTCATCCCACCTGACAACTGATAGCCTGGAAGGTGGGATAGTTTTCCTCATATAAACAGGCCCTTACAATCATGCTTTCAAGATGCAATTTCCTGATGGGGAAAAATTGTTATTACTGCTGAAATTAATTTGCAGTGGAAGCTAGATGACCACGTGTCTTTTCCCATTGTGAATGGCATGAGGGATGTATATTGTTTTGTAGTTAATATATGTTTTGTTTATATCGAAAAAATTAAGTTTTTCATGAAATGAAGTGTATGAGCAATGAAATATAGCCAACTACGACGCCCAATCCCTTCAGAATAATTAAAAATAAATCTTTTCTTCCATCGCTGAAGGTTGTCCCGCTGGCAACTTTGGTCTAAACTGTAAGTTTCTCTGCACGTGTGCAAATGGTGCTAGCTGTGACCACGTGACTGGTAAATGTTATTGCACAGCAGGGTGGCAGGGTAATCAATGCAACGAAGGTATGTATATGTTTTAATCTATACTTTTGCAATTCTATGGAAAACGACTCTGGAAGTTATAAAGTCCATAGTCTTGAAATTTGTGTTGGGAATTCGACGCATTTGCTTCATATTTTCATCTGACATGGGTCATCTGATTTGATTCAAACGTGGCAAGCAAAGATCAGGTAAGATCAGGTAAAGTTGCTCATGACTGAAATTTATAAAAGAAAATGCAGTCTGAATCCACCATTCATGAAGGATATTTTCATGCAGCGAAACATTAGCTACAGTCTAAGGCATGGCGATGACGCTCAACTTCCAAAAGTACGAACTACGTCCTTTGGAGTTGAGTCCATTACTTACCTTGGAAATAAACTGTGGCAGTTTTTACCGCAAGGAATAAAACAATCAAACAGCCTTCCTATCTTCAAAAAACAAATTAAATGTTGGAATGGTGAAAAATGCAACTGTAGGCTCTGCAAAATATATATCCCAAAAGTTGGGTTTCTAACAGGATAGATTTTTAACTCTTTTTGTCCTGTAACATTTTTTATCTGATTGTATATTGTGTATATTGTAAATAGTAGGCCTTAATTAGCTCTAATTTAGCTATTCATTTTTTTCTAGCCTACTTTAAATAGATATTTAATAATAATAATAATAATAATACGAGAATATTCAGCAAATTGATTTGTTATTCAGCACGTTTTTCGGGTTCTGTACCACACAGCAGAGCGTCATATTATTCTTTAGAAATCTAGTAAACCGGATGAGTTTTAAAATGTATCCACAGTTTGAAAATCGTACAGGAAAAGTAATCCCGATTTGTAAAAATTTTTAATCATCAACTTACTATGGCTTCAACTTAATTTTCAAGATTGTTCTCATAGTTTTAGGTGCATTAATTCCTTCTGAACATGGGACTGAGCCAAAAGTTATATTTCTCGATATGCCCCAAAACAACAAAAAATGGCTTGTTTCACTATCAAGTAGATTTTGATTCTTAGGATTCTTTTATGCCTGGCATTGATGGGCAAGCGTAATAACATTTCAACAGTCTCCATATCATTAGAAAGCAATGCCTGAGCTAAGAAAAACATCCTTCTACAACTTTAATCGTTGAAAGATGGATCAAATTGATCCAAACACTTATAGTTTTAGGCAAGGCCCTCGGAAGTTAGTTTTTGGGAATTCTTCATTTGCGATTAAGATGATGTATAGTAAATTATGAACAATTACTCAAAATTAAATCAAGCTCTCAGTTAGGCAATGGAGTTGTAATTTTCCAAATTGGGGTTATAGTTTTTGTAGTACGATTTTCAAAGAGTGAATAAATTTTTATGACTCACCCAGTATTTTCCACCTAATTCTTTTTGTTTTTATCCTGATATCTAAAATGACCCCTTTGGTGATCCATCACTCAGTAAAGGCTACATAGAAGTATTTTCCAATTTACTGCCCAAAGAATATTTCATTCCATTGGATTTCCGTTGATCGAAAGAAAAAGCACACCCTTCGATCTAAGGAAAAACCGTCGATCTAAGGAAAATCTGCATATCGAGGGACGTGGTCCTTGCTGATTATGAAATTATTTGCAGTTCGTTGAAATCGATGAAAATATTTGTTCAATTGTTCAACAGAACAGACCAAAAAATGTCAATAAATTTTGTTCGCATTCGAATTAAACGTAACCATAAGATAAAAGTTTGTCAAAATTTAAAACGCTTGGAGTATAATCCCAATATGCATAGCTCAATAACTGAAAATTAATTCCTTTTTTTCTGCAAGTTTTAAAGGTTGCCAACATGAAGCTTCCGAGCAAGAAGGTATAGTTTTAACTCAGCCATAATTATACCCGATGTCTCAATGATTTTAATCCTGTTCCATTTTTTATCAGAATGCCCATCAGGAAAATATGGCACTGGCTGTGCCAAGAAGTGTTTGTGCCAAAATGGTGCCAAGTGTAATCACGTTGATGGGGGATGCACGTGTATCAAGGGCTGGAAAGGAGATTTTTGTGACAAAAGTGAGTGATTATTTATTTTGATATTATCATAGAGGCACATGTGACAATAATTAGCACTTGTATATCAAATTTCTTGAAAATGAGCTATGTAAATCTTGAATAAAATAAACTAGGAAATTTATTTCTAGTTGGCTGAATAATAAGAATGTTTTTCCATCATGGTTTTGTTTATCGCTGGTCCTGAAAAAATTCTTCAAAAAATTTCATAAACAATTTGCTCAATTATTGAGTCTCGATATTTTGCTTTGAAGCAACAACCTCTGTAGGAAATATGCTACAATTGTGTAGCAAGTTTCTTCAATCAGAGCCACACATTTGAATTTGCTTGAATAGGATGTTGTTGACTGAGGTGGCTGAAAGCGCTAAAAATAATCCTAAACTAAACTTTGACCAGTTGTATTTTTATTCTAACGATAACAAGTGGATATTTTCTGATCAATCTGGTTCTTCATAACTTCGTTCAGTTCTTGCATGGTACCTAAACATAGTGAAGGGCAAAAATACAGCAGACTTTTCCAAGGCCTTTTGCAATCTGAGAACTTTCCTATAGTCTAATTTGGTTCCTTTATACCACAGCATGCGATAACTGGACGTATGGAGAGGGTTGTCAAATGTCGTGTTTCTGTGTAGCAAATAATTCAATCTCTTGTGATCCGAAAAATGGAGTGTGTTCTTGTGGACCAGGCTGGAAGGGAGTTGTTTGTGACACGAGTGAGTCTGTGTATTTTTTTCAACAAAGTTCTTGCAAGAAACCTATTACAACAAATTCAGATCAACAACAAATTAAGAGATTTAAGTACTGGGAAAAGCTTATTCACGAAACGTTTTTATTTACCACCCTAAATCACTCTTCTGCTTGATTGTTGTACTTTATAACTCAGTATTACTTGGACAATGTCTAGACAGAGGTATGCTTTCGTAAAATCGACTCTTAAATGTTCCCTAAGACACAGCAGACCCGACCGATAGATGCACCTAGAAATTGAGGAGCCTTATAGGATACGCTTAAGAAATTTTTAGTACTCAAATCTGAGAAATTTTAAGAAACGTTCTGATTCTTATACAGTAAAATAAAATGTGTACATATATCACGTTCCCATTTGGCAACCACAAATAAGAGACGTTATTCCTAGATCTCAACTCATTTCTTATATTGTAAGACTTTCCAAACCAGCATTTTGTTTCTCGTAATCAACAGTAGTACCTTAGCATTTAAGAAGTGCACTGATCTCAAATTGTTTATCAATTGAATACTATTTTCATATTTTGAGCAGAAAGTCCGAAGTGTTGATTGTAGTCTTCCTGGTTAAGATTTAAATAGCTAGAGTACCACATTTCTTTAATCACTAGTTTGGGTAGTAAGAAATAAACTGAGACTTTAGAACTAAAATCGTGTGTTATATCCTGAGACTTGTTTTTGAAGAAGGAATGTCTAGGTCTCTTATATTGCTGTTTCTTAACTGTGGTACCACCTACTATATTACCCAACCACTTTCCCTGTTTAAGAAGAGCCTTTTGGTTTTACAACTTCAAGAGTTCTCAATTTTGGAATGGATACTGTAGGGTGCCGTCGGTGGTAATCGGACACAAAGGAAAACAGAGTTTTTTCATAAGAAAAATTAATCACAGACAAAAACTAAACCTACCAGGTGAATGGACAGATATTTTGGCATATTTTCTCAAAGTTTTTAGTTTCTACTTTGCCAGCGGTGGTTTTCGGACAGTAAGTTCACGATGCAGAATGTACCAAGAAATTTCTTTTTTGGTGTATACTTGGCATGTATTCCGTTTATAGACCCTTGTGCTTCATTTTATTGACAGAGTTGTGTAACATTTGTCTTTCTTATTCTTGAATGCAGAAACAATGGTTCGACTTGCGGTTTGCGTAACGATGTTCTGGAGAGCTTAAGGTATACGCAACCCAATCTATAAACTAGGAGATGCGCGAGAAAATGTTGTTTTGATCTAAAGCCTGACAACCAAAGTTTTGCTGGAATAAATATGAAAAGTGGTTGACTGCATTTATTAATATTTAATACTTGTTACTTTTAAAGGTACTGGCCGATATTGGTGACCTTGCTGTAAAAATATTCATCATCAAAGTAGAAATTTGCAACCACCCCTAACAACCACCCCCAAAAAATAGTTTTCTTTGTTCTCGCGCCGTTTTGTGGCGTTCCTGCCTTCATTGTGATATAAATTAATAGAACATAACACAACATATCACAACATAACATAGCACAACACAATAACACAATAACACAATAACACAATAACACAATAACACAATAACACAATATCACAATAGCACAACATTATACAACATAATACATCATGACATGGCTCACATGGTTTTACAATGTATGATTTGATTCAAAAGCACCGTCTCTATTTTTTCTTCTTCCAGTTTGCCCTGATGGTGAATTCGGCCCCAATTGCCAATCTCGCTGTGTGTGTAACCAAGATGGTTCAAAGTCGATCAAATCCTGTAACGTATTTGATGGTCAATGTAAATGTAAGGCTGGCTGGACAGGACCAAGTTGTGATAAAAGTAAGTGATTTCATCGTTTTACTGACTTTCTTGTGTGCTAGAAAGATAAAACGCTCTCTTCACTCGCACCGCTCAGCAAATTATCTATTTCAAAAGTAAAAGATCCTGGCTATAATGCTATAGTTTTCCATCCTATCTACTTGTTTTTCTCTACCTTCGTTTATGTGTCAACTAACTTTCAAATGTACATAAAAATTATTATTTTTTATTTAATTCAGGATATTTTAGTAATAAGAAGTAGTAAAGTCTTTCCATAAAAGATTTATCACAATGCAACTAGACGAAATCCTTATGTATTAGCATGCCTTAGCACTAATATTTTTCTCAAATCAAAAGAAGCTTGAGTAAGCGATGGCAAAGATCTCTTAAGTATATTCGTTGTCTAGTTGGCATGATGGATTTTTGATGATCGTTCAGGAATGGCACATCACATGCTCTGAACACCAACTCCGTAATAGTTTCTTCCACGCCAGGTAAAAAAGTCGAAAAGATGATTTTGGGTTTCACTATGTTTTACTGCCTCTGTTGCCTTTGCCTATGTTGCCTGTTGCCTCTGCCTTTGCTAATTTAGGGAAGGCATGGAGATTTGATTTTGAGTTTTGGNACTACCAGGTGAATGGACAGATATTTTGGCATATTTTCTCAAAGTTTTTAGTTTCTACTTTGCCAGCGGTGGTTTTCGGACAGTAAGTTCACGATGCAGAATGTACCAAGAAATTTCTTTTTTGGTGTATACTTGGCATGTATTCCGTTTATAGACCCTTGTGCTTCATTTTATTTACAGAGTTGTGTAACATTTGTCTTTCTTATTCTTGAATGCAGAAACAATGGTTCGACTTGCGGTTTGCGTAACGATGTTCTGGAGAGCTTAAGGTATACGCAACCCAATCTATAAACTAGGAGATGCGCGAGAAAATGTTGTTTTGATCTAAAGCCTGACAACCAAAGTTTGCTGGAATAAATTTGAATAGTGGTTGACTGCATTTATTAATATTTAATACTTATTACTTTTAAAGGTACTGGCCGATATTGGTGACCTTGCTGTAAAAATATTCATCATCAAAGTAGAAATTTGCAACCACCCCTAACAACCACCCCCAAAAATTAATTTTCTTTGTTCTCGCGCCGTTTTGTGGCGTTCCTGCCTTCATTGTGATATAAATTAATAGAACATAACACAACATATCACAACATAACATAGCACAACACAATAACACAATAACACAATAACACAATAACACAATAACACAATAACACAATATCACAATAGCACAACATTATACAACATAATACATCATGACATGGCTCACATGGTTTTACAATGTATGATTTGATTCAAAAGCACCGTCTCTATTTTTTCTTCTTCCAGTTTGCCCTGATGGTGAATTCGGCCCCAATTGCCAATCTCGCTGTGTGTGTAACCAAGATGGTTCAAAGTCGATCAAATCCTGTAACGTATTTGATGGTCAATGTAAATGTAAGGCTGGCTGGACAGGACCAAGTTGTGATAAAAGTAAGTGATTTCATCGTTTTACTGACTTTCTTGTGTGCTAGAAAGATAAAACGCTCTCTTCACTCGCACCGCTCAGCAAATTATCTATCACAAAAGTAAAAGATCCTGGCTATAATGCTATAGTTTTCCATCCTATCTACTTGTTTTTCTCTACCTTCGTTTATGTGTCAACTAACTTTCAAATGTACATAAAAATTATTATTTTTTATTTAATTCAGGATATTTTAGTAATAAGAAGTAGTAAAGTCTTTCCATAAAAGATTTATCACAATGCAACTAGACGAAATCCTTATGTATTAGCATGCCTTAGCACTAATATTTTTCTCAAATCAAAAGAAGCTTGAGTAAGCGATGGCAAAGATCTCTTAAGTATATTCGTTGTCTAGTTGGCATGATGGATTTTTGATGATCGTTCAGGAATTGCACATCACATGCTCTGAACACCAACTCCGTAATAGTTTGTTCCACGCCAGGTAAAAAAGTCGAAAAGATGATTTTGGGCTTCACTATGTTTTACTGCCTCTGTTGCCATTGCCTATGTTGCATGTTGCCTTTGCTAATTTAGGGAAGGCATGGAGATTTGATTTTGAGTTTTGGACCAAAAATACTATCTCAAATAACAAGGGCAGATTTTGTAACAATAGCATCAGTTGCTTTTGACTGACATGACATTTCAACGCGATTAGCAACTGCAGACAAAGGGAATTCTCTCAAGAAACGAAATAAAATAAAAATGAAGCGGAAAAGATTCCTGAATGTTGTGCACATGTGAAGGTGTTGTTGAGAGAAGTCATGAGTATATATCGAAAGAAGAATGATGATATAAACATCTGCTTCGTGGATTTTATTTATCTAATTCAGAAGCTGAACAAAGTCTTACAGTTCTCATATATTTTGGGTGTGAATAAAACAATGATGCTCAGCTTCTGAATCAGACAAATAAAATGCGTGAGGCAGATCCTTCTTCTTTCTATGCATACTGATGACTTCTCTTAGTAATGTCTTTTCGGGGGCATCTTTTACGGCTTCATTTGTTTTGATTTTATTGCTTGAGAGAATTCCTTTTGTCTGCAATCGCTAATCGCTTTGAAATTGCATTTCAATCAAAAGCAACTGATGCTATTGTTACAAAATCTGCGCTTGTTATTTCAAGCGGTTGCAAAAAAAGTTATGATAGAAACTGTGAAATAAGGCGTTTTCCAGAGAGGAACTTAAGAACTTAAATATCGTGCATGTGACGATGTTGCTCAATGAAAACGGAGACTTAAAAGATAAGATTAGGCCTTACTGTTGATACCTTCTAATGCAGGGCATCAGTTTTAACTGAAGATACTGCTGAAGTACATAAGGAAAGATTTGCGCTTACTAGAGATCAATGAAGATTTAGGTACAACAGATGATGATGGATAGATGACATCATGGTAATGATAGCATTGATAAGTAAATGTTACTACAATGCTCCTTCTCATCAATTAAAAAGAAATGTGTGTCTTCTTGAAAAAAGTAAATCCGTAAATCAGATTGCATCGCCCTTTACAGATAATTGCCCATTGCCATCACTGTGTTTTTAAAACTGATTCATGTGTTTAAATTTCGAAGATAATCAAACCTGAAGAGCATTATCTTTGTAACAAAGATGAGGCCTATTCATCACTGCAAGAAGAGAGTAATCATTTATAGCAAGTAAGGGAAGGAATGGGCGACGATTGGTAAAGGATGACAAGAATCTAAGTTTGGTTGATTTGTTCTCCTTTTTTCTTCGGCTCGTTCAATTTTTTATTTCTTTAATTGCTCCTGACCAGGCTTGTCCTACCTTGTATTTTAACAGATTGCAACAGAGGCTACTTTGGTCCAAACTGCTTTACACGATGTCCTTGCTCAAATGTATCTATGACAGGACATTGCGATCGCACGAGTGGAAAATGTTTTTGCCAGGTTGGATTTAAAGGATATACCTGTGACGAAAGTATGTATTGATCTCATTTACGACTAACTAGTGGTGTTGACAACTAAAAGTGAACTAAAAGTCACTCTATGTGTTTTAGTTGTTAATCAGTAACAGAATTTTGGGAAAATTAAGAAATTTCTCCACTCAGGGCAGAACGTCAGACTCAAAGGCTTAGCGCTAAAACACGCTGAAGTGTATTCTCCAGGGCTTCAAATAGTCAATAACATTGTAATTTGAATCTGCTTGCAGCCTTGGTACTATGTATACGGTTTCAAGGTGTATTAGGACCACAGCTTTGCAGTACCAATTGAGTGAAATGAGATTGATACGAAGTACTATGGTCCACTTGTTCTTCGTTACGGACCAGAGAAGTCGCTTAGTAAAAGCCTTCATTACGAGGAAAAGAATCAAAATCATTTTTGGTTGTAAAATTTTTTATTGCAGAGCATTCGTTGTCTTTTTTTGATGCAGCAAATGTGGATCAACGATGAACAGACGAAACAGTTTTATTGCAGGTCCCAGAAATCGTATTTTCAAACACTATTTAAACGATAACTGTTAATCCCGTTGAGTTAAAAAATTGTTTGATAAAAAATACTGGCCGGTCATTGTGAATTGCCATAGTTGATCTGAAAGAGACAAGCAAAAACTAGGAAGCGCAAACAACCAACGCGGGTTTGAGGAAAATCTGCCAAGTTTTGTTGATGATTCCATTACTAACTCAACGGATTTTTTAAGTTCTGCACCAAAAAGACTTACCAAAACTAAAATTACCATGTGATCTCAACAGCAATATGCTGAAGTTTGTCTCAAATTAGATGTCAGGTGAGATTTGCGATAAAGCAAAGTTACTCATGCAAAACATTTCCATTGTTTTTATTCGCAGACATTTTCACCTGACATCTAATTTGAGACATACTTTAGATAGAATTTTAATAAGAAACACGAGATTTCTAGGTTTCAAAACATATTTCGATTATTCCACAATCTTCTTCAGTGTTCAGGTAGATCTAAGTTTTTGAAACTTAGAAATTACTGAAATTACTTTACAGGTACTCAAGATGCGTCTACTGGTAACAAGAACCCAGTCACTACTATCGCTGTATCAATCGTCGTCGCAATTCTTATGTTGGCTTTGCTACTGCTTGGATTCGTATACCGGAGAAAAAGATCAGCATCTAGTAGCCAGAAGGAACAGAAAGAATTTTCTTCAAGGTGAAAGAATCTTTACACTTATTTCCTAAGTTCAGCCCCTGAGTTACATACATAGAATCCTTGAGGCAGACTGTTAGATTTATTCTTCTTCTCTCGATACATGCTAACGCCTTATATCAATAGCCCTTATTCGCGTGAACAATGGATGACTTTGCTACCTTCCTTTATAGCACCTTGTGCAGTCTACTTTGTTTACATTCATCACGTGACTAGTATGTCGTAGCAATCCCTTTGTCATTAATCGCTAATTGCGGTTTGTACAGTCATGTCAATAAAAAGAAATGAATGTTATTGTTAAAACAATTGCCCTTGCTGGAGGACCGAGCCGGTGTCCCAAAAACAGTATAAATGTTTTAGCAGTTACTGCAGAGAAACGTAATTTCATGTGTAGAGCTTTTCAGAAATTTTGTCACTTCTTATGGAATATAGCCTTTGCCTTGATATAACGTGGAGCTAGATCCCAAAAAGCTTGCATTTGCTCTCAGCAACGCATGGAATGGTTTTGTGCTTGTATTTGCATCAAACTAGGTAAGGTGTAGAAATTGATACAGACGGCATGACGTCACAGCAGCGTTGAAAACACGACGTCATCTTGTTTTGGGGTAAATGTTCAGAAAATTTCTATTGGTTTCTATAGGAAATTTTCAAAAAGTTGTATAAAATTGTTCCTCTATTCTACCTTGCGATAGTGAGTAGGGAAAGGATAGGTAGCAATTGTCAGTCAGACCGAAACCAATGAAATAAACACACGAACATGCTGTTTTAAAAGCAAAACAAAAATTTAGTCCAAGAAAGCTATGAGAAACTTGCCTTTGCGACGATAATATTGTAAACAGCGGCACAATCTCCCTCAGTTGTGAGTTGCTCGTCGCTTCTTTAAAGTCAACCTTCCTTTTAGACATTCGCCTATCTCTCTACTAAAGTTTTTGAATAATTTGAGCAGCTTCCAAGCTTTTTGAATTAATTTATTGCGATAAATAAACGAGACAGTCTCGAAATCCCAGTGCGACGCTATACTTTTTAATGGCTTCATTTACCCAAAGTCTAATTTTCGAGCGCGAATCGATCAAGTCACGTGACATGTCGTCTGTATNAAGAAAGCTGCGAGAAACTTGCCTTTGCGACGATAATGTCGCAATCAGAACCACAAACTCCGTCCGCCGTAAGTTGCTCGTTGCTTCTTCAAAGTCAACCTTCCTTTCAGACATTCGCCTATCTGCTAAAGTCTTTGAATAATTTGAGCAGCTTCCAAGCTTTTTGAATTAATTTATTGCGATAAATAAACGAGACAGTCTCGAAATCCCAGTGCGACGCTATACTTTTTAATGGCTTCATTTACCCAAAGTCTAATTTTCGAGCGCGAATCGATCAAGTCACGTGACATGTCGTCTGTATGAATAGTTCACGAAAAGGAAGATGATTCTTCTTTTCATTGGTTTTCTAAATAGCACATTTGGAATATTTGAAAAACAAGGCTCTTCTGCAGGAACTTTTGAAATTTGTATACCTTTTTATGACACCCAGTAGTGAAAAATATTACTGATTGGTTCATTTAAAAGTATCTTTGTAGAAAATCATGTTTTACCTTTTGGTTGTTATCTGAGCCGTTCCATAATGTGAAGATTTCTTAAGTATGTTTCTATTATTGTTTCGCCTTTCCAAATACGTTATCAAGTTTTAGACCACCAAAAGATTTTTCAACGACTGGTCGATCGATCAATTGATTGATTAATTGATGGATTGGATTGATTGTGTGATTGCTCTTTCATTTCACAGAGTAACAATGAATCAGCTAGTTGACAACGACCACGAAGACCATAAATATGAAGATCTTCGCAAGGACAAATGTACACAAGATCCTAGCAGTCAGTATGAGCCGTTACGCATACAACCCACAGATCGTAAATACGAGGAACTTCGTAAGGAAACGTCTGAGCATAGTCCTAGCAGTCAGTATGAGTCTTTACGCGTGCATCCTGCAAGAAGGCCAGAACCTCAAAATAAAGCGTATTCACTTTCCGATTTTAGTGAATTCCCAGAGGATAAAAGCATTTACGAGAACACTGTGTCCGAATCTGATAATCAATACGAGGTTGTTGCACATGATGATAAACCAAAATATGTTAACTTGCAAGACGTCGATAGGAATGCTAACCAAGCCCCCAAAGAAGAAGGAAGTACAGGCAAGTATGCGAGCCGTGGTGATCAAGGGAAATATGTTAACTTGGAAGACGTCGATAGGAATGCTAACCAAGCCCCCAAAGCAGAAGGAAGTACAGGCAAGTATGCGAGCCGTGGTGATCAAGGGAGATATGTTAACTTGGAAGACGTCGATAGGAATGATACCCATGATTCGAGAGAGCAAGAAGGCGCAGGCCTGGATGTGGACTGTGTTGAGCAAGTGAAATACGTGAACGTAGGAGAAGCCAACAGAAACGGCACCCAAGCTTTCAAAGGGAATGAAGATGCAGCCCAGTATGTGACAATGTAAGTAAACTATTCATTGACTCTTCTCCCGATAGGGGCACTGAATGTGGGGTTCGGCACTCAGGAGAATAGGTACCAAAACTATAAATGGTATTTTGCAAGGATACCTCCTCGCAGCAAAGGGTTAATTGAATCACCTACCGGCATTGCATTCCTAGCTGGATGAGAAGGGGCTAGTAATCCGGCCAATAATTATGTAATAGATCTTTACGGATGGTTCGGGGGCAGGAGTGGCATGAATCCTAAATGTTCATAACACACGATCTCAAAACTTATTTTTATCTCCACAGTAAACGTATCAGGCCTTGCCTTTTCAGTGAATGGGACCTTGAACAGAGATATGATTCAATCAAAACAATGAAGTACGGAGACCCTCCCAGGGGTTTTAGGGAACAGCAGATTCTTTGAATAGTTAAGCTGGTGAAAAGGAACATTAAGAAAAGTAGTCTGGGAACAAGGGAACAAATTCGTGAATAATCATAGTTTGGGGAACAGATTGATGAATATTCTTCTTATAGGGAACTAGATAACAAAACAGAAAAATAACTGGGTAACAAGGGAACTTTGGTCCCCTTAGGAGGACCTCAGTACCAAGCTGGTCAACTGGAAGAGCCTCTGGTGTCCCGAGTTGCCACCACATCCCTGTCACGCGCAAACTGTAATAAAAATAATATATTAAAAAATCCTTTCTGTTTGTTTTAGCGTGCATTAAAGAGTGAACAGTATGAATAGTAGTATGGATGAATATATGGATAGCAAGCAGCCTGTTTGTAATTTCTATTTGAATTTAGATGTTAGTAACTCATTAAAACTGACTGGGTCTCTAGCTTGACATGTTTTAATGCCGAAAGACCCAAATTTTAGATTTGGAAAGAGAGTAAGAGAAAGGTTAACAGATGATTCGAAGGATATTTTTAGACTCATTTTTATTTTGATTAGAAGTAAGAATATTATGATCTAATTTTCTAACAGAATCATCCATCCTTTCATTCAAAGGTAAATGACATTAGGAAAATTTAAAAGGAAAATGACGTATTACATAAAGTTATTTTTCGTTCCAAAATTAAGAGTCTCAAAATGAAGTTCTTCCTTTCTCTGCTCATGTTCTGTCTTCCGTAGCCATATCATCGCTCTTTTTCTCCAACTACTCTCCCTCTCTCTCATCTTTCCTTCCAATCTCTATTACAACTAGGAAGTGAAAGCGCTCGCTTCGCTCGCGCTTCAACATTTCTAGCTCCTGCGGAGAGCTTCTAAATACTCAGTGTTGATAATCTGTAAACTCTCTTTTTAGACATTCGACTTCCTATCCGCGAGAGTTCTGATCGGCTACCGTTGCCACTTGCCACGCTAAATTGTTTGTTATTTAGCTATTGCTTCTTTCAGTCTTCTCATACAACTGACCGGGTGTGCCGCCCAATAGGGGATAAAAGTTATGGGACATGGTATTATAAGTGAAAAGAAAATTTCGGTAAAGGNAGACCCAAATTTTAGATTTGGAAAGAGAGTAAGAGAAAGGTTAACAGATGATTCGAAGGATATTTTTAGACTCATTTTTATTTTGATTAGGAGTAAGAATATTATGATCTAATTTTCTAACAGAATCATCCATCCTTTCATTCAAAGGTAAATGACATTAGGAAAATTTAAAAGGAAAATGACGTATTACATAAAGTTATTTTTCGTTCCAAAATTAAGAGTCTCAAAATGAAGTTCTTCCTTTCTCTGCTCATGTTCTGTCTTCCGTAGCCATATCATCGCTCTTTTTCTCCAATTACTCTCCCTCTCTCTCATCTTTCCTTCCAATCTCTATTACAATACCGGATAAAATAAAAAGAATCTTAAAACGCTTCAGAGCCTGTAGTTTTTAACTATTCATCAGATTGCTTCTATCTAATATTCATTGTTCCGCTAACATGCAAATTTAAATATGAAAATTTAGTTTGGCGAAAGAAGTCGTATTTTTCTGGAATAGCAAGCGATTTTATGAAAATTCTTAATTTCAGAATCCCTCAAAACAGGTCTAAAAACCTTGATAACATTTCCTTGCAATACAGCCTCGCAGTATTAAGAATTACTGGATGACCCAAAAAAAGTGAAACTATGAACATTT
This sequence comes from Aurelia aurita, assembly GCA_004194415.1. Lineage (NCBI taxonomy): Eukaryota > Metazoa > Cnidaria > Scyphozoa > Semaeostomeae > Ulmaridae > Aurelia > Aurelia aurita. The sequence continues at coordinate 56,065 of REGM01000126.1, forward strand.
GGCTAGTACCAATCATGAAAATTTCTCCATGTGCATTTGTGTCATCTTTGCAAGACACCTGATTTTGAAGCTACTCTAGACTTACGACGTGATTCTTTGTATTCGTATCCAATTCAATGAGCGATACTGAGACTTATGTAATGAGTCTAAAGCTACTCTACAATAGCAAAAATATAATCAAATTGCAATTGTATCCCATACCACCAATAAAACTGATTGCCTATGTCCTTAACAGAGCTACTATATCATGTAGGAATCGACCTTTTATAAAAAAGTCACAAGTTATTGCTTCTTTGCTAAAGGTTCATGCCTTGATTTTGTTTTTCTTCTCCCAGAAGAATAAAACAACTACACAAATGTACAAAAAGAAAATGTAAAGATCGGAAACATAAAGTTTCACTTTTTGTTGTGTCACGCAGTAGACATTACCACCATTTTAAATGCATTTTAGCCAATTCAGTTCTGAAATTATATCATTATTAGTTGTAATTCCGAGTCTTCAAATATCTGTATCTTATCTTTCTAAATTGTAATGTTGATGGCAAATACTTACAAAAAAGGATGAATTCTGCATTCATTAAGTTCGCCATTGCCTTAAATTCACTGATGATGTAGAATGCAAATTCATGCCCGGTTACTCTTGCGGAGAACCGCAACCGATTTGGCGGGAGCTGCCATGCCATAATGTGAAAATGGGAGTGGCACAAGTATGCCTTGCCTTGCCTTGACTTACCTAATTAATATTGCAAAACGCATGCCGTTGGTTTTAAGTCCGAAAAAGTGCCTATATCCTTTAAGGGTGGTAGAACTCCATCAGGGCCGAAGCATGTGGGGGGGCTGGGGGCGGAGCGCCCCCCCCCCAGCAGGCCGTTTGTCGGAAATTTCACTCTACCTGTCGGATTTTTCGTGATTTACAGGTCCACCTTTAAAAGATTTTGTCGGAGAAATGATGCATTGAACACGAATTTATTATTGTTCGAGGATAAATGACGACATGAATTTTGAATCTGCATGCAGCATCTTTTTGCTTCATATTCACTACATTTGAAGGATTCAAGGTTGGATTGCAAAATAATTCCAAATTTTGGTTATTGAAGGAATACTTCAGTCATTTTGCGCATGATTTGAACATATGTTCCTACAACTTGCGTTGTTGCTGTTGTTGTTGTTGCTTTTGTCGTCGGAAATTTTTGGTTCCTTGCCCCCCTATGAATTCATGGCTGGTATCGGCCCTGAACTCCATCTACCTTTACCATGGGAAACCCCTCCTCCGTGCTACCAGTGGCAGCGCCACGGGGAGGGGACTGGGGCACCACTTCTCTCCAAAGTCAGTTTTCCAATTCGTCCAAATCCGTAGAGAAATTGTCAAAGGAGGGGTACCCTGGGTACCAGACTCTAAAAAAAATGAGATCTCATTTTTTTGGGAGTCTGGTACCCAGGGTAAAGGAGGGGTTACGTAGTTAGATCCTGAATTTTGAGAATAGATAAGGGCGTTTCTTAGATATAAAAAGGACGTTTCCCAAGGATAAAAAGAACGTTTCCCGAAAATTTTCTTGGTGGTTTTGCCCCCGGATCCCCACTTGCATTTGTCTTCCCCAGCCTTTAGCTCGTTTGCTTAGCTTGTTTTCACATGATGTTGGCACAATTTGAAAACGGCAGGAAATTTGACGCTACCAATCTCTCCCAATCTTCATCTTCGCGTCCAAGGGGCTGGATTTGGACGATGAAACGATTCATCTTGGCCTAAAGAACCAATCAGCCTCGTTTCGAAAGCGTCGAAGAATGCTCTGTTTTCTGTTTTTGTTTTCATCGTTTTCGAGTGTTCACATGACACTTTTTTCACATTGTTCTAGATAGAGTTACGTTTTTCTGCTGCTATTTTCTACCGATGAATCAATGCGATGAATATCATAAAGTTTTTATTCATTCCTTTCCTTGTCGCTTTAACTTTTTGGCGTAAAAATTTTATCGCCAACTGTGTGATGAACTTTCACGTGGTGATGGTGATGATAGATTATCGCGAGGCCAGGCTATAGCACTACCGTGGGAATGAATTTAATACAACATATATTGCCGTTGGTATTATTATAAATGCATATAAATTTTCAGTCAATAAGTTCTCCGTTATGGTCTAACATGTTTGTCCTCTTTTACTCTTCGAAAATAATACTCCATCATTACATTTTTGCCAACAAAAAGTATTAAATTTTGATTGGCTGTCAATCACAGAAGAAACTTCATGAATGGACCAATGAGATTACGAGAAAACATAACAACAAAGGTTTGAACTTTTGCACAATTTATAACTGTCATAAATACAGGTTTCTGCAGAAATTAATTTATTACGCAAAATACCTGTTCTACATACTCTTATCTGAGATATGGGTTAATAACGGATAATAATGGTAATATGTAATGGTTAATATGAAAATTTAAACAGAAATAACGAAATGCTGNTATTATTCATTCCTAATTCAAAAATAATACCTAAAGGTGTTTTTAGACAGTTATTTTGGAAGAAAATGACAAATATTGATGACGTCACAAGCACGAAGTAGGTTTACGACCAAAAATCTATAATAACTTTCTCAAAATACTTTAAATGTATTGCAAAACGCAATTCTATGCATTTTCTACAACTTCCGTTGGAAAAAGGTTCAAATTCTGGAAAATTGACCCAAAATGGCGGCACATGTGACGTCATCATTTAAAAATGCTGATGTCAGCAAATTCCATTGTTGTTGATAGCAGCATGAAAGCTCTTTGTTTGCTGATTCTTTTAAGGTACAATAATCAACATTTGAAACTAATTCTGGTTGTAAAAATATAAAAAACATTGATTCTTTCAATACCATCTTCCAAATATGGTAGTGTCATCTGTCACGTGACTCCCATCGTCCAAAAGTCTTATTGTCAAAATGTAGCTAATAGATAATTAGTAATAGTCAGAAAGTTGGAGAGTCATAGCTCATGCCGTTAATAAATGCTCTGCAAAAAACCGACAGGGGGTGGAAAACACCCCCCCCCCCCGGTCAAATTAGGGTTATACTTGAATTGTTGTCTGCGAGGCATTGCAGGTCAACTGAAGACTGTATTGTTGGTGATATTATTTTGTGAGATGTTAAAAAAAGAGCTCTAAGTGAGCATTATAGTCCTTAAAAGGCAAAATTATCAGACCTTTTTCCGGCTAGATTTTAACCTACTCACTAACATTACCAACAGTAAATTAGTGCTAGGACCATCTCCGAACTTCAGAGAATCTCAGCAGCTCATTTCAAAAGGCGCAAGACGCAAGAGTACTTTAAGAGAAAATAATCTTTCTATCATCACGAGGATTTTTTATGTATTCAAGAGTCGAAGGCATTTGATTGGTTAAAATTTAACCTGGGTTAGACAAAGCTGGTTTAACTGCTTCAGTGTGAATGAGGTATAAGCTAGTAACAGCTAGGATCTAAAGAATTGATTTTGAGAGTATTTTAATTCAATGAGCAGTTTCAGAGCAAATGGTCCTAGTGATCAAAAGGATATTCCCACTTCTCTCAAAACACAGGGAATTTGTTATCAGTGTTCGCTCAATTTTGAATTTAATAACCAATAAGCATTATCGGTGCTGTTACCTCTGTTGATAGAAATAAGTTCATGAAACTATATGAGCTATTAAGGAGCAGATGGTTTATGAATATCCAATATTGCTTATGCAGGATATTGCTAAACAATGGCAAAAGGTTGAACCCGGCATTATAGCAAATCCACTGTAAGGCAATAAGGCATGACTTTAAAGCTCTTTAACTACTCTTGGGGGTTTTCTGCTGGTGGGTTTCCTCAATTACTAAAGCACCAGAAACATTTTTTTCAACAGTTAACAGACTTCAAAAGTATTTTTTGGAACCATTTTAGGAACCATTTGCTCTCGAGCTGCTCCTTTGTTGGTCGTAAACAATGGATAACACTCTTGCGAATACTAACAGGCACGGCATAGTTGGTAATACTTTCATAATTCATCCCAGAATATTCTCTTCAATTCTTGTCCCTAAGATCCTCACAGACTGCTCATTTCTAGTTGAAAACTGCTCTTCGAGGTTTTCAGAGTTAACCAAGGTACTATGCTAAGTATTGAAGTAGGCCACATTTTCCCCCATTCGATCAAGAGCACGTTGTGAGCAAAATCCCAAAATGACTCATATCTCACAAAGTACTCTAAAATCATATTCCTGCCTAGTTATATACGACTCAAGTCAATATATCAAAATACGCATTTGAGTAAAGTTGCATGCAAATTCATCACATTTTCTCCTCCAGTGCTCATTTTTGGGATTTTTCGACTTTCAAAATGGTGGATTTTCTGCCATTCAATCAAAAACATGTCCTTATATGATCTTGACACGGGAAAGACCTTAAATTTCTAAAATTTTGATTTAATTTCATAACCTTGGTTTTTATGTACAGGGTGACTAGAAAAAGTTTCTGCTGCTTAATTTTTGGATATGGCAAAATTTATTTACTTACCAATTGTTGAATTTTGTGTTTCAAACGATTTTTTAGGCGTTTGGGAGCCTGCAGTTTTTTAACTTTTCGCCAAATTTCTCCTTACTGATGTTTATTATGTAGTTAACTTGTCAGATTTAGTTCATAAAATTTAGTTTAAAATAAATCGATCTTGCCACTCGCGAATATCTCTTAAAGCAAATCAATGGAGTTAAAAGCAGCGAAGCTAGGGGGACTGGGGCCATCTAAATATAGCCCACTTTATTTAATGTTCTCGATACATGAAAGCTATAGGATCATAAGTGGCACGTGGCTTTATTTTGTTCTGTTCTTTGACTTGATCGCTATATAAAAAAGGTAGTGGATTTTTCAATCAGTAGATCTTGGTTTGGGCTGCTATCCGTCATTGTAAGGCTCTACTAAGCCATAGTTCAGTTGTTAAGACTATATTGCCGTTGGTATTATTATAAATGCATATGAATTTTCAGTCAATAAGTTCTCCGTTATGGTCTAACATGTTTGTCCTCTTTTACTCTCTTCGAAAATAATACTCCATCATTACATTTTTGCCAACAAAAAGTATTAAATTTTGATTGGCTGTCAATCACAGAAGAAACTTCATGAATGGACCAATGAGATTACGAGAAAACATAACAACAAAGGTTTGAACTTTTGCACAATTTATAACTGTCATAAATACAGGTTTCTGCAGAAATTAATTTAATATGCAAAATACCTGTTCTACATACTCTTATCTGAGATATGGGTTAATAACGGATAATAATGGTGATATGTAATGGTTAATATGAAAAATTTAAACAGAAATAACGAAATGCTGGTAATGTCATCTGTAGGAAGCCTCCAGCAATGAGATATCACTAACGTTATTTTTAGGCATAATCGTCCTATCATTGACGCCAAGAAATTTTGTGTGACCATTAGTTAATTAACATGCTGGGCCATTATCAAACTTTTCTATCTACCTATAAACCCAAAGAACGGAGGACAGTGCTCGACTTCTTGTCTAACGAGGCATCTGCTCAATTTGCTCCCGTATTTTAAAGCTGAAAAATGCAGGTTGCTAGCAAATAAAATCAAAATATAGAAGACTATATTATTGCACCACTATGACATCATCGCTAATAATCAAGGGTAAATTAGAAAGTAATATATTGGTAGATTATATAATTCAATGGATCATAGATAATAATTTGCTGTTATAAAATGTTTGCCGCTNGTTTGTCCTCTTTTACTCTCTTCGAAAATAATACTCCATCATTACATTTTTGCCAACAAAAAGTATTAAATTTTGATTGGCTGTCAATCACAGAAGAAACTTCATGAATGGACCAATGAGATTACGAGAAAACATAACAACAAAGGTTTGAACTTTTGCACAATTTATAACTGTCATAAATACAGGTTTCTGCAGAAATTAATTTAATATGCAAAATACCTGTTCTACATACTCTTATCTGAGATATGGGTTAATAACGGATAATAATGGTGATATGTAATGGTTAATATGAAAAATTTAAACAGAAATAACGAAATGCTGGTAATGTCATCTGTAGGAAGCCTCCAGCAATGAGATATCACTAACGTTATTTTTAGGCATAATCGTCCTATCATTGACGCCAAGAAATTTTGTGTGACCATTAGTTAATTAACATGCTGGGCCATTATCAAACTTTTCTATCTACCTATAAACCCAAAGAACGGAGGACAGTGCTCGACTTCTTGTCTAACGAGGCATCTGCTCAATTTGCTCCCGTATTTTAAAGCTGAAAAATGCAGGTTGCTAGCAAATAAAATCAAAATATAGAAGACTATATTATTGCACCACTATGACATCATCGCTAATAATCAAGGGTAAATTAGAAAGTAATATATTGGTAGATTATATAATTCAATGGATCATAGATAATAATTTGCTGTTATAAAATGTTTGCCGCTACTAGTTATATGCTACTAAATGTTGTCTTTTTGTACGTTATTTACGGTTGACTTTTGCAAACTGAGGATCGCAATTTTGCAAGCAATTCCTTCAAGCCATCTCTGAATTGATAATTCCACAGTCCATAAATGAGCGGGTTGAGCAATATCTTGGAGTTACCAAGTGTTATTATAGCATAGATAAACCAGGCAGGCACTTTGGCAAGTTTTGCGAGCAAAAGGATGTTGATGAGAAGAGCTGGGATCCAAAGTATTAGAAACACCAAAACAATCACGAACATTACTTTTGTGACATGAATTTCCTTGGCACTCCATGTTTTGTTGAAGTTTCTTGCTGACTGCTTGCGTCTCACTCTTCTTTCCCGGCCCGTTGAAGCACTGGCATTTTTGTCTTCTTGTGGATCTCGGGCATTGATGATTTCATCGCCTTCTGTATCTGCAACATTTGTTCCTCCATTGAGGCTAGACGATGCATTGCTTGTTCCTGTTGAAAAGGGATGACGTTCCTTGTCCCCATCTGTGCCCTCAGTCGCGGCGGATCCGTTCTCGTGTTGCTCTCGATCCATGCCATTTTTCGATGTTTCATCTCGTTGCTGATTGGTTGCATGAGAGGACTGTCGATGGAGTCTTCCTTGGGAACTTGAAGAAGCATCATTTGTCGTTGTAGTAGAAGGACCTCTTCCCTTGCCGCCCTCGCTTGCATCAAAATCGCTGCCGCTGTGCTCTTCTTCTGCATAGTTTTGAGATGATCGTTGCTTCTTCGTGTGTGAGGACACTCTACGACCGTGGACTCGGAGAGTGTGAAAGATACGAGCATAACAAAAGACCAAAATAGGCAGAGATATTCCAATGACATAAAAGTAGAGCATGACTCGGAACACCATATTCTTTGATGAAAATTGGGCAAAGCAGATACCATGATAACTTGTAAAAGTATACTGCCCTTCACCAACAAGAGGGAGCAAAGCAAGGACAGTGGTAGCGAGGATCATGACTGCACTGTACAGCTTGACTTTCCTGGCTGTGAAAACATGGTTGAATTTTGCCAATTGAACAATTTTGTAGTATCGTACAACTGCAATGGCAGCTAGTAGAAATGGTGAAAGTACAGTGGTTATGGTCATAATAAAACCAGACATGGGACAGTAGAACCCACTTAGTATCACTCCGTCTTTGACTTGAAAGAACGCTTTGAAGGGTTGGATGAAAATCGCTTTGATCAAATCAATGACAGCTAGCTGGATTAAGAAATAGTTGTTTACCGTATGCAGTTCTTTCTTTTGTACGTAGATGTAAATTATCAGTCCGTTTGCGATCATGGCAAATAGTCCAACCAATGCGTTGATGCAGGAGTCTGCGATGATGTATGCAGAAAGCATTTTATCAGCCAGATGTACGCAAATATATGTAAAATTAGTTACCACTTTACACTGAAGGCATTTCTTTGACCATGAGTCCTCCTTTGTAGCCTGCCCCTCTGTCGCTGCGTCAGAATTTGCCAACTCTACAGTTACAATGTGTTTAACTTTTGTCACAGCAAAGATTTACTTATGCTAAAGAGTTTTCCTTTGATCACTTTCACAATGGTGGACAAGCTGACTCATTTGACATTCAGCGAAAATGGAAAACACTTAACTGTTGGAAAACGACGAGCAAGATAATGCTTTCAGGTTTGAAGTAGTGGTAATATCGTTAGCAGGTGGTATTTTAAGCTGTAGATTTCCTATGTTTGTTTATCCTAATTTAAAAAACATCGAATGTAAAGTATTCACAATGAAAAGTAATTTGCGTGTGAGATCTTCTCGTTTTCCTGAAACCAGTTTATGTAACAAGGCTATACACATTTGCAAAGGTGGGCATGTGGTGTTATTTTTATGTTCCTATGTATGTGCAGGAGACAGAATGAACCCACCCAGTTTCCAGAGAATTAGTGCGATTTACTGCCCAAACAACTGGTTTTTGGGAGAGACATTTGGGATGAAAAATATTGCTAAATCTGAAGGGAATCGGCTCTTTTTAAGCACATTTTTTTGTATTAAACACCCAACTGTCCCACTACACTGGTCCCACATTTGTCTCCAAAGACACCTTTAATCCACCCAATCTTTACGGCTCCCGCAACATCGTTTTTTACCTTTTTCCAAACTATTCCAAAAAAACCGGTTTAAAAAAACAGTTTTCCTGCATATGCCTTCGAATTTTCGTCGAAATACAAGAAATGTTCTAGGCAAACTGCATAAGCGGTTCTATCTCTGTCCCCTCAGGCATAACTAAAACCAGTTTTCTGCACTCATCCTAAGAAACTGATAAAAGATTGTAACACAAGAATTGTCCAGAAAATCCATAAAAAAAGTCCAGAGATTCTACATACACATCAATTGCAATGACAGCACTATCCAGCAAATGCAGTAGAATAAAACCCACTTTTAGGGACAAAGATTGCAAAAAACAATAGTCCATACTTGCGGTATTGAATAAACATCTATAAAAGGCTTAAAATTAGTTATTAGGTCTATAATAACATTGTGAAAACAAAAAAAAACAGGGCTGAAAATCTATTGGTGATAACCGCTAATAGGTTTACACAAGGGATCCTTCCAATAAGAACCTTTAAGAACCTTTATTCATACAGACGACATGTCACGTGACTTGATCAATTCGCGCTCGAAAACACGACGCCATCTTGTTTTGGGGTAAATCTTCAGAAAATTTAAATAGGAATCTATAGGAAATTTGCAAAAAGTTGCATAAAATTGCTCCTCTATTCTACCTTACGATAGTGAGTAGAAAAAGGATAGGTAGCAATTGTCAGTTAGACCTAAACCTATGAAATAAGCACACGAACATGCTGTTTTTAAAAGCAAAACAAAAATTTAGGCCAAGAAAGCTGTGAGAAACTTGCCTTTGCGTTGATAATTTCGTAGTTACCACCACAAACTCTGTCGGCTGTGAGTTGCTCGTCGCTTCTTCAAAGTCAACCTTCCTTTTAGACATTCGCCTATCTCTCTGCTAAAGTTTTTGAATAATTTGAGCAGCTTCCAAGCTTTTTGAATTTATTCATTGCGATAAATAAACCAGACACTCCCCGTTCGACGCTATACTTTGTAATGGCTTCATTAGAGTGTCTCGTTTATTTATCGCAATAAATAAATTCAAAAGACTCGGAAACTGTTCAAATCATTCCAAAACTTTAGCGGACAGATAGGCGAACGTCGAAAAGGAAGGTTGACTTTAAAGAAGCGACGAGCAACTCACAACTGAGGGAGATTGTGCCGCTGTTTACAATATTATCGTCGCAAAGGCAAGTTTCTCACAGCTTTCTTGGACTAAATTTATAGTTTCCTTTGAAGAATAGCTTATTCGTGCAATTATTTCATTGATTTGGGTCTGACTGACGATTGCTACATATCCTTTCCATATTCACTATCGCAAGGGAAAATATAAGAGCTGTTTTATGCAACTTTTTGCAAATTTCCTATAGAAACCTATAGATATTTTCTGAACATTTACCCCAAAACAAGATGGCGTCGTGTTTTCAATGCTGCTGTGACGTCATGCCGTCTGTATCAATACCCTGAAATGAACATAAGCACCTTTAAAATAAGAACCTAATTCTGCCTGGCTCTCAAAAAAGTAGGTTCTTACACGCGGGGATTTACTGTATAGCATAGGTTCCAAATCTTTAAGGTCAGTGTAAAATTCTATGACCTATTTTATTTTAATTGAATGACTTGAAAGGAACTTTAGTCTATTGTTCTATCATCGAACTTTTTTGAGATCTTCCATATTTTCAGAATTAGAGTATTTTTCTCCTTCTTAACCCTATTTTACCTGGGCGATTTTTTTGATGTTTTCTCCCGGGGGGGCATTATGGCCCCCCTGTTTATCTCCATAACTATAACTCCTATGCTGTTGCAACTTACAAGAACAGTACCTACATGTATTAACCCTATTCTAACCGGGGGGCGTTTTTCGCCCCCCCTACCAAACTTATTTTAATAGCTCTTAAAAAAACCTAGTTTTGGGGACAAACATTGTCAAATTTAAGTAAGAAAACTCCGATTTCTGAGACATAAATAGGACTACTGTCCCGATAACTACATGTCCACCCTTTCATTTGTAAATCGCTTTGAGAATGAGTAACATTTTGTTCTATCACAGAAAATCCAAACAAGAGGACCGTAGCTGAACTGGGACAAGATAATTGTCTTCACTATTTGTTTTAGTTGCTTAGTATCAAGAAAGTAAGAAATTCTTGAGAGAGCATGTAGCTTTTGACCAGCTTTTTGCAGATTGACCTTACTTGCTGTTTAAAGCATATAATTTTTTGTCCAGAATCACCCCAAACAATTTTTCTTCCGTGCTCTCTTTTATAGTTATACTACCGATATTTAAAGAAATGTTGTTACTTTTATCCCCAAATACCATTAGATGGCATTTGTCCTCATTCAACTTGATACAATTGTTTGGAAACCATTCTGCAATTTTAAGGGCATCACTCTCTAATGTTTTGAATGACGCTTTCAATGTTCGCTCAAGCATAAATCGAGGTGTCATCTGCATAGTTGCATATTTGAGCATCTTTCACGAACATGAAGAGATCATTGACGTATATATTAAACAGAAGAGGACCCAAGACCGAACCTTGTGGTACACCTATCGTCGTTTCTCTCCATGTACTTTCTTTACCCTCTGCTTCCTCTCATTGAGAAAGCTATGGATCAACCACAATGCACCCACACTGAAACCATAAGCACTTAATTTTGCAATCAAAAGTTCGTGATTTAGACAATCAAAAGCCTTCGAAAGATCCATGAGTAGTGCTCCAGCAAGACCCCCTTTATCTAAGGTCTTTTTGCAGGTTTCTATAAGTTGTACAAGTGCATGTTGGCTTCCATAGCCGTCCATAGCCCTCTCGAAATCCACACAGAAGAGGAGAAAGGAAGCTAAGAGCATGAGATTTTATATGACTTTACAAAACCCTCTCGTAAATTTTGGACACAGACGATAAAACGTTCATGGGTCTATAGTTCTTTTTGATAAAGCATCAAGACTTTTCAAAAGACATGAGATGTATGTATGTATGTATCAATTTGCCACTAAAATATAAAATTTACAATGTTTTAAAAGCTAAAAATAGATACATTACAATTTTAATACGAAATAAATAAATACTTGTAAAAAACACCCCTAATTGTAGTGGCAGGGATAGCATTAAAAGGTCAAATTGACCTTATTTCCATAATGGTCCCCTCAGAGGTGGTTGCTAAAAAATAAAAAAAAATAAAAAAAATCTGTAATTTAGTAAGGCCATCATGTAATTTAGTAATTTAGTAAGATCCCACCAGCTTTCAATTCCTTTGGAAGATAGTAAATTATTTCCAAGGTAGACTATGGTCTCAATTCCAAAGGACGTAGTCCCTACCTTTGGAANTGCAATCAAAAGCTCGTGATTTAAGCAATCAAAAGCCTTCGAAAGATCCATGAGTAGTGCTCCAGCAAGACCCCCTTTATCTAAGGTCTTTTTGCAGGTTTCTATAAGTTGTACAAGTGCATGTTGGCTTCCATAGCCGTCCATAGCCCTCTCGAAATCCACACAGAAGGGGAGAAAGGAAGCTAAGAGCATGAGATTTTATTTGACTCTACAAAACCCTCTCGTAAATTTTGGACACAGACGATAAAACCTTCATGGGTCTATAGTTCTTTTTGATAAAGCATCAAGACTTTTCAAAAGACATGAGATCCCACCAGCTTTCAATTCCTTTGGAAGATAGTAAATTATTTCCAAGGTAGACTATGGTCTCAATTCCAAAGGACGTAGTCCCTACCTTTGGAAGTTGAGTGTCATTGCCATGCCTGAAATTGTAGCTAATATTTCATTACATAAAAATATCCTTTAGATCGGATTTGGATTTATACATTTCTGTTATTAACAATTGTAGATTTCTTACATGGATTTATTTACATGGATGATGGATTTATGTAAGGTCCGAAAGAGAAAAACCTATATACAAAAGTTTGAAGTTAGCTAATTTGACTTGGGTTAACATGAAATTAGCCAATCAGAGAACCCAGTAAAGTTTTAGACCATTCATTTGTTTTGATTTGTTGCTTGAGAGAATTCCCAAGCGCTAATCGCTTTGAAATGGGGTGTCAATCAAAAGCAACTGATGCTATTGTTACAAAATCTGCCCTTGTTTTAGCACTCAGATTTTGAATTAGATGAATAAATTCCTCGAGGGTGAGGCAGATTTTTAGATCTGGCTTTCTTCGGGCTTTCTTCTTGCGATATATACTCATGACTTGCCTTTCCTCTTGCACAATGCGATAGTTTTCAATACGTTTTCCTGGGCATCTTTTGCGGCTTCTTCGCTTGTTTTGATTTGTTGCTCGAGAAAATTCCCTTTGTCTTCGATCGTCAGTTGCTTTGTAATGGCGTGTCAATGTAATGATGCTACACGTATCTTTTTCATAAAAAACTAAGAATTCGAGCCAGAACTGAAAGTTTCTTAAAAATATCAGATTTTGAGTACTCAGAGTTTCTTACGAGTTTCTTAATAAGTTCCATAACAGTCTTCGTGTTTACTTCCTGTGCCATCGTGAAAATTTCGAAGCGAAGTCTTTTGTAGCCCTTCCATTGTTTAGACGTTACTACGAGCTCCGAAGTAATATAATACAGGAAAAACTGAAAGTAAAGTAAAAATATGCTAAGGATTTCCTTGACTAAAATAGTTGCTTAAATAATTTTCCCCAGTACTAGAGTTTCTTAACTTTTTAACGATCTGAGGGTTGAGTTTCTTATAAGCAGCTTCTTATACAAAATACCTGTATTGTTACAAAATCTGCAAGGGTTGCTCTACTATAAACATTGAAATATTCAGTCTTCATCAAGACTATCTTCAAGTTTTGCCAGAGAGGAGAGCATTTAAAAATAATTTGCTAATTGCTGTCTAATAGCTAGTTTATTTGTAACGATTTGTATATGTTAAAACCAAAAAATTTCGGACACTAAAATTTTTGGACATTTCAAACGTATGAAAATTTGAATGTCCGAAATTTTTGTGGTCCGAAATATTTAGTGTCCGAAATTTTTTGCAGTAATGAAAAATAAAATAAATATTTGACAAAATAATAAATATTAAAATAAACTATTTTTGCTGTTTTAGAAAAGTAATATCTTGCTAACTAAACATTTTGTATAGAAAAGGAGTATGCTGGGAGAGCTGCTTTGTGAAAAAGTACCATAGTTCTTCAACAAAAATTCACTTCGGCAATCATTTCAAGCATCCTCAACAATAATTAATGAATGAAAAATTTCCGATAAGGTCCCTTTTGAAACCTTAAAATAAAGCAAAAAGATTAAAACATTTTTATCATAAAAAAGGCACAGTAAACTGTAAATATACCATTTTCCAGAGTCGTCCGAAATGTTTCTAAAAACGTCCGAAATTCCGTGAAAAATCCTTTCCGAAAATTTGTTGTCCGAAATTTATTCGTCCGAAATTTTTTGCGTTAATGCATGTCAAAACGAATCAAATAATATTGCACAATGAAACAATAATATAAAATAATTAAAATGATGTGCAATAGAAGAACGTCAGGTTTAAAACATCTTCATATGGACAAAGTTCACTATCGTTCAGAGGCAGTATACTTGGGAACACTTTGTCAGACAGCATAAAATCCGCACAAAATAGCAAGACGTGTAAAACTATGATCAAAAACTGGAAGGGAGATAAATGTACCTGTAATATTTGTAGATAGAACTTTGATTTTAACTTATACTTTGTAATTAGATAGTTGGTATTTATTAGTTTCTTGTAAACAAGAGCCACGACCGACTGTAAATAAATGGATTATTATGATATTATTTACACATCTAAAGTAAATTATCCGGTGGTTTCTCTTGTATCTGTTAATCTCGGAAAAAAATCTCAGACACACAACGAATTATTTATTGCTAAAACTTCCAAATATTTAAACAAGAAATTTCCCTCAAAATTAGATTTTTAAGGATGAATCTAAAAGGTCCGTTCCCTTCTGTTTAAAGTGCTAGGAAATTTGCCTCTCCCGGATCTCTCCCTTGCATTTCCAAATTTAAAAAATGAACAAAAAAGGATTCTATCGATTCTTACCTTCAATACACTTTTTTTATTTAGAAGCCGACCAGAAGGCATTACAATTCTCGTATATTTTGAGTGTAAATAAAACACGTAATGCTTCTTGGTTTTCTGAATCAAATAAATAATATCCGTGAGGCAGATGTTTAGATCTATCCTTCTTCTTTCGATATATACTCATTACTTCTCTTAGGGCATGTTTATACGAGGAAAAAGACCTCACCTGCCAGACCCGGGGCTGACAGGCGAGATTCCACCTTCCCATAAATCCTTTGCATTGTTATTTTGTGTTTATATGATGAATGCAACACCACAGTTATAGTGAGATCCCACCTGACTAGACGTGGAATCTCACCTAGGTGAGGTGAAATTTGTCCAAAAAACGAAACACCAACGTTATGGCCGAGAGGCGTTATGGTGAGGTGAATTGGTTTATTCTTTGATTCTTTTTGATTGATTCGTTCGTATTTCATGGAAGCGAGAATTTTCACCACCTCGCCTCTCGGCACCTCGCTGACAGGTGAGGTGAAAATCCCATATAAACAGTGGCCGAGATTAACCTCTCCTGTCAGCCCCGGGTCTGGAAGGTGAGGTGTTTTTCGTCATATAAACAGGCCCTTAAAAATGCCTTTTCGCGTGCACAAGGCGACATTTAGCCATAATGGTTTCAGGGAAACTTTTACGGCTTCACTTGTTTTGATTTGTTGCTTGAGAGAATTCCCTTTGTCTGTAATCGCTATTGGCGTGTTAATCAAAAGCAACTGATGCTATTGTTGCAAAATCTGTCCTTGTTGGTCCAATCACATTGCGTAAATGCTACAATCAATGCAAACTTAGGCCCATTGTACTCATGTTTAACATCATTCGCGATACCATTTTCTGCTGCAGGGAAATTTAGATTTTTAATATTTCTCAACAAAAATGTTTAAAAAAACACGGCCAGCTGGCACTTCTTTGCCAGGATGGCTGCATCAATTTGTAGGCCGATGAGGGCTAGGACTTCAACTGGTGATATCATTTGGCAACCTACTTCTAGCACCTTTGGCTTGCCTTGTTGATAGAACTGAACTTTGCGTAAAGGTGGTTACACACTATTAAGAACATTTCAAAGGCACGGTCATGTGATTGGAACCCTGCACGGTCATGTGATTTGAAGCTATATCGAATTTCTGCCTAGGAGCATAATCAGCTTGCTTTGCAAACAAATTTCAGATAATTTTTTTGCATAAATTTGCATAATTAAAGACCTCATCCACATAATTATGCGAAGGTAAAACAAATCTTTGATGCCACTTTTCTCTGGAGCTGTTAGGCCAATCGAGCTTAAATTTGCTATGTGTTCTCTAGTATATTTGCTGAAGGGCTACAACTGCAATCTTTTTATTTGCTCTATGAGAAAATGTTTTATTGCAAAGAAAATATTTCTCCAACAAAAATGTGCGCACTTTACAGATAAAATCTGTCATAAAATTTTATTTTGCGTCCTTTTCCAAAAAGCTGTAGATCAGGCCCTGCAACAGTACCTGCACAACACATCTGCCAAGGTTCAAGTAATTTGACAGAGAAATCATAGAGAATAGTGGCATGAAAGATTCAAATACATGCGAAAATTACATTTTGAGAAAACGCAATTTGAAATTAAGGCAAGAGCCTTAATATGAAAATCCACGAGGAACATAAGATTCTCCCCCTTCCTGTTCCTTTTCCACATCTGTAAAAACCTTTCCTAGTGTTTCTAAGATGCTTTCTTCTTCATGTGACAACATCAGACTGTCCTTTTTCAGGGTTCCTAATTCTCTTTGCCAGCTTTTTTTTGTGACGAATTCTGGGTAATTATCCTGGGATTCATATTGAAATGATTTAAAACGTTGTGGACTCCTTTTTTCAAATATTGAATTCAACAACAGCTGAATTCACTCCCATTTCCAGTGTTTCTCTCTTCACAAATACATTTTTGGGGCATTTTGTCCAGATCATGTTAGTCAGTGCCTCATTACAGCTCTGGGTATGTCCATGGGGGTATTTCAGCAACTCCCCCAGCCTATACTGCAATAATGTGCACATATGAAGATCATCATCATCAAGTCATGATCATATAGTCACCACATCCAGGGCACTTGCAAAATGAGGTTATCATTTCCTTGCCAACTTTAAAATTTACAAAAGTGTAGCAATACTCTTCATCTACACATTTAAATACATGATCTTTACTTTCCATTTTCTTCCTTTACTAGCTTGGGCGTGGAAAGTTATTGTATTACAATAACCCAGCGTTAAATAAATTGATAATAAAAAAAGGGATATTTTGTTAAAAAAAATTAAATAAAAAAAAAAATTAGTTGGAATTAATTAGCTATATTACAGTAATCCAACGTTAAATAAATTGATAATAATAATAGTCTGTCTCAATCTAGTCGAGGCCTAGGACGCTTTTATGTCATGATTCGTGCCTTTTTCTGTCCTAGTCGAGAGGCAAATTCCAATAAACTTCCTTTTCTTGTCTTGAATACTGCACTACAACTTTTACTTGAGCACTTCTTTGAACCCAGTGCATTCTAGCGAAACTTTTTGAGACAACTTTGTTAACCCTAAATTAGCCCCCCCCCCCCTCAGAACTCCGAATTGTCAAGGGCTAGAAGAAAGAAAATTGGCCATCTAATGTAATTTGATGTGAAAAGTCCGAATTTATAATTAATTTTACTCTAATTGTTGTATATTCGATGACGTCATCATTTTTCTTTGTTTTAGGCCAAAAACAGTACTATTACAGATTTGACTGTAAAATCTCACTTGAGAGGAATACTATACTTATTTTAACTGTAATTGATAGATAAAACATCAAAATCTCATAAAAACAAAATGTTTTGAAAAAATAATGAATTTTGTAAACCTATATTTATTACCTACATTCATTATATATATGACGTCATCAATGACATCATTTCTTAGAAAAACAATAAAATCAAGTTCTTTTCCACATTCTCTTATTAATTCATGGTTGAAAAGAAGATTTCATCCAGTTATCTTACTTCTGTCAAGAATTATATTAGTTTGAAGTTATAAAGGGTTTGACCGTAAAACAAACAAGATATTAAAACTGCTCTCTCAGAAAATTATTATATTTCCAAAACTACATGAGATATCTTGAAGAAATTTGGATAGAAGATGCTAAATAGATAGTTAGAAAAAGGCACAAAAAATGATAAGCCTAGAAATTAGGAACACAGAATTACCCAGACAAACATGGTAGGGGGCTACTTTAGCCCTGTCCAGATAGGGTTAAATATGGCCTAACTCCATTTTTTCGGGAATAACCCTCATTTTGTCCCTCAAACGAGGCTTAACTGGACATCGAGTCAGGCGCAAAAGGAACAGGACACAAGGATCTTGAGGAATGAGGACTTTGGCCAATGATTTTCAAAATTGGTTTGCAACAGTCTCACCAAATTTGGATGAAAATTTGGTTGCTAAGGGGTCGCTAAGGATCTTAAACACCACCTGGTCGCAACTAATTGCATTTTTCTCGAAAACTACAGTTTATGCCGGAAATATCAATTTCCCTTATTAGGAAGAGCACATGTAAATTGTATAAAATAGCTTGAATACAAAAAATAGATAAAACCTTCAAAATGTTGTAATTCAATATTGTGTAACCACCTTTTTAATTAATGCTCCCCAAGTCTTTCGAATATTCTATCTACTTTGAAAATGTGAGAGATTTCTAGTTGAATCTACATGATAATAAGTAGCTGAATATTTTAACTTTTAGCAAAGTAAAGTCAAACTGCCTTACGAACAATATTGCTTAGCTTTTTCAGGTGTTTGCAAATCACCATTTGTGTACACCTATGTCCCGTAGGCTAGGGTAGGCTATTGAGTAGTGATTACGTAAATGTCATACATGCCCTAGCCAATATTCAGAAAAGATGCAAACAACTTCAAGAGAGCTTCTACTGCTCAGAAATAACTTGAATGTTACATCTAAAACTTGTTCATTATAGTTCGTTATTATTCTTGTTGTATTTTTTCTTGTCATTCAGTTCTGTTTGTTTATACTTAGTTAGTTTTGCTTCTAGACATTTGAAAGATGACAGAATGACAAGCAAGCGAACAGTACAGCCAACAAATCAGAATGAAACATTTATGGCCCATACTGCTACATTGTACATGATTTACCTGAGGTCTGACAAACAATCAATGACCTCTGGAAGTAAAATGAGGATAAAATCAATACCACTGGCCCTATCGCTTTCAACAAGAACTCAATCGAAAGCTCTACTTGAACACAATGTTATCTTGTGTTTAATGTTCAAGTTTGGATGGACGACCGAGATTTAGTACTTTTGGAATTCTAGTGACTTCTTCGTTTAGAACATTACAAATTCCTTTTGGTGGGCCTAATTAGTCCCTTTCTTTATTGAAATGCCATGAGTCCCAGTTGCGGATATAGGGGACTGAGATAACGAGTCTAATGTACCGGGTGTCTACAAACAGTACCCCCTTTTGATTGGATAAGATATCGGGACTTTCCGAGTGCACAGTTACATTTGTCTTCAACTTAAATGCACATACCTTGCATTTATAAATCGTCCACCAAACACTGGAGATGCGAGTTCGCAAAGTCAGAATCAGAGGTTTTGAAAAAGGGCCTAGCCATGATATTTCTATATCATGGGCATTTTCCAAAGGAATTTTGAGCTTAACTAATATACCATTCTGTTCTCTTCAATAATAGACCCCAGACCTCTTCTATTCATAGTGCCGTATGACCCCACTACTTCCCAAATCGGTAAAATTATGAAAGAACATTGGCACTATATTCGTGAAGACCCCTCCCTACCAACCACATGGCCAAATGAGCCGTTCCTTAACTTGCAAAAACACAAAAATATTAAAGACATGCTCGTCACATCTAAATTTAACAAATAAACCAAGCAGAACAAAGTCTCCTCTCATAAATGATGCTTCGCCATAAACCTCCCACTTTTGCCTGCGCGCAGACTCAACTGGTTACGCAGAAGTAAGTTTAGCCCAACAAATTTCAATTCAACTAAACTTACTCCTGCGTAACTAGTTGAGTCTGCGCGCAGGCTATCCCACTTCAGACTTCAAACACACAATTCACACCGTAACGAGGTTGTGAGACATATCTGGAAAAGCAGCATGTTGGTAATACCCCTTATTTCTTTTCTTTCGATCTTATTATTATTTCTTACAGCAAGCAAGCTATCTTTCTATCTTATTGCTCAAATAGTTTACTGCCACATAAAAAGACTGCCGCATAATACACTTAGGAAAGTCATTCAGCCTCATGTTCTCAAGGTCTAAACATTCTGATTCACCCTGTACCATTTGCTATCAGCGTGTTTCCAATAATTACCATCAATTCTTCAACATTTGCTAATTTCAAGGATTCAATGTTTGAAATGAAAAATTTAAGTTTCTGAGAGTAATTTGGAATTTTTCATTGACTTTGTGCAAGGATAATAGCTTGCATTTGCATGTGCCATGAACAAAGTCTAACAAAAAAACAATGATGTACCTAGGTGGGTTTTAGTTCTATCTATAGGCAACTCAATTTGCCATTCATTTGAATTTTTCAGAAG
This sequence comes from Aurelia aurita, assembly GCA_004194415.1. Lineage (NCBI taxonomy): Eukaryota > Metazoa > Cnidaria > Scyphozoa > Semaeostomeae > Ulmaridae > Aurelia > Aurelia aurita. The sequence continues at coordinate 76,232 of REGM01000126.1, forward strand.
AAAAATGGAAAATGCCCAGCAACGGACACATAGCTTTCAATCAGGGACCACGGAGCATATTTTGGATTGAGGGGGCTTGAAAGCAGTGGGAAACTCTAAGGGGGTCTGGGGGCGAAGCCCCCAGAAAAATTACTCGACCACGTCCTCTACTTTGGCTATAAATGCGACCAATGCCCTTTTCATAGCTAGAAACGCCTAAGAAAAGATCTTAATTAGTAGCATATTCAACAACTAAATCACCATAAAATCATCGATGAATGAAGTGTACAATATTGCAATCTTTCATCTGATGGCGAAAGGTTCATGTACCACGAAGAGTCTTTTGGATTACGGGCAAGGGTCTGAAAGGAATGTCCCGCTTTAATCTTGTATGTTATAAAGTTAAGAATTTCTTAATCTCACGGAATTATTACATTTAATGTAGATAACACAGTCATACTCGCGTAAGTCGGACTCGCATAATTCGGATATTTGCATAAGTCGGAAAAAAATGAAGAGACTTGAAAGTCCCATCCGCATTTTCCTTTTCAAATTAGTTCGCATAAGTCGTAGTTCGTGCAAGTCGGATTGTTTTTCTTGGCCAGAAGCGATCCGATTTATGCGAGTTTGGCTGTATAAAGCCTCTCTACTTTCAGAAATAAAGATTTTAAACATAACAGAACCTAATAACGCGAACATTGTTTCTTAAGAATAAGTTTGTATCTGCAATAGATCCAACTTTCAATCAAATTTCCCAAAATTTCATATATTGTTCTCATTTCTATTGATAACAATAGTTGCAACTTCGATAGTGCTTAAGTTATTATTATTGTTATTATTATTATTATTATTATTATTATTATTATTATTAATATTATTATTATCAAATTATTTACAGTTGGTACAATATATAGCAATAAAACTAATTCAAACCAACTATTTACATACAAAGAAAAAATTACAAAAAATTTCGTTTCTGATCCTCATTATCAACTATTTTTTTTTTAATGCAGATCTTGCATGTGCAATTTTGCCCTTTCCATTCTTTGGTCATCCTTTTAAATAATGCTGCTGAGCTTGAATTTTTTATAGTATCAGGTAAAGTGTTCCAAAGTAGAGCTCCTTTGAATACAAGTGAATTATTTCCGAATGTGCTTGCATTTCTTTTTGGTAATTGAAAGAGATTTTTAGTTCGTAGATCATATTTCACGTCCTTTCTTTCGAAGAATGTCCACAGGAATGGGGAAATATTATTNCGGGAGAGGTATCTTCTCCAAAGACACGAGATCGTTTTTCATAATGCTGAACTCTCTCAAAATAGACAGTAACTTGATCAAGTACACAGCAGTTAAAATTATATTTATCTGCATCGGAACAGCCATCTTACTACATATTTTGTATGAGAGAAGAGGACCTCACCTGAACTTATGGAATTTTAAAACAGAATTTTTTTGTATTAGCTAAGGTTTCAGACAGTTTATGCAATTTAGCCATGCCTAGTTACATAGAGAGTGGTTGTATTGAATAGGAATAAATAGAGTAAATAGGAATAAATAGAGATTTTTAAGACATTGAAAAATCTAAATCCATCTTTCATGCATGAGATTTTCAAAATAAAATCCTCTATTTACTCATCACGAAACCCAAATGATTTGCAACATTATAGACCAAATCAAGTCACATTTGGTTCCAATAGCCTTCGATCAGTGGGAATGGACTGCCAAGTGATATGAAATCTGCCGAAAATTTAAGCAATTTTAAACATGTGATGAAAAAGTGGGATGGTCCAAACTGTAAATGTAATGCTTGCCAGTATATGTCCGAAAGTTAGTTCTTATTTATTTAGATTTGTAAAATACTGTAAAAATATTTATTTAGATACATTTATTTATCGATTTGGATTAGTTTGCCTTGTACATATATTTGTATATAGTAAGCTAGATGTAAATATCGATATAAATAAAGTCGACAAACAAACAAGCTTTCTTTTAAAAGTAATTTTTAGCATTTTAGAAACATACGTATTAGGATGAATCTTCAATGAAAAAGGTTTCCATTATTATTATTAATATTACTATTATTATATTGGCTCCTAACCCTATCTGTACTGGGGGATCTTTTGGTAAGTTTGTACTGTGAGGCTTAGGCCAAAACCCAAAGCTCTGGTTTGGAGGTGAAGTCAAATTTGAGCTTTCGAGAATAATATTTCAACATTGGAAGCACCAATGTGAATAAACAAGGTACCTATTTTCTCAAGTTAACTTTTTATGATAAAAGTTATTATGACTTGATTCGAGCTAAACTAGCATCGCTAGCCCTGATCAAATCTTTTACCTTATATTTGGGACACCCGGTGTAACATTTTTGGAAATCGATAAAATAATGAATAGCCAGAATATAGTAAAAATCATAACCTATAACAATTTTTGGGCACAGAATGCGAACATTTGGTGCATTTGTCAAAATTTCGCTTTTTAGATGTGCTAAAAAAAGGGGCGAAATGGTAAAATATTGAACATAATGGTAAAATTGTAAAACAATAGAATTTCTGGACACAGAATTCGAAAATTGGGCCCACTATGAATTTATCAGAATAAAGTGATACAACGCCAACGACTGGGGGGGGGGGGACAAATGCAAGTAGAAGTGTCTTGTTTGTTATTGTAAAATTTTAATTGAATAGAAAAAAATGCAAGTGGGGGTCCGGATGCGAAGCACCCAGGAATATTTTCAGGACCACGGCCTTTTTATCCTAGTGAAACGCCCTTTTTATTGCTAAGAAACGCCCTTATTTTTATTTGTCCTCAAAATTCAAGATCTAGCTACCTAACTCCTCCTTTAATAATTTCTCTACGGATTTGCACGAATTGGAAAACCGACTGTGGAGAGAAGTGGGGGGGACGTGTCCCCCAGTCCCCCCCCCCGTGGCGCGGCCACTGTTAATATTGGCACGACAAGGGTTGAACTATTCTAATAACCATTTCACAAACTTTTGAAATCATTCTGAGAGGTTGCAAGAAGGAGTTTACCTCAGATTGAAAATCAAATATTAGCGTAAAGCTCAGACTAGTAAGTTGAACTATAATATGGAAACTGAGAAACTCATTTACTATAATGGATCAAAAATAGATCCAATGTAAACAAATGAAACATTCGAGCTGTGTGGGTATCTTATTACTATCTTATTACTATAATGACCTAGCTTATTCACATTCACCGGCTGATTTTTTTGTTTACATACGTAAAAATTACAGTCACAATAAATGACATGAAAAACAAACGACTATGTACGATGTAAATGCTTCACAAAGAATTATCTATGGCACTCAGGGGTGGTCATGTCCTATGTGGACAGTGGTTCTAGGTCTGTCCCAAAACTTGGCTTTTTTCTCTCAACTTTGGGCCAGCTCTGTCCCCAAAAGGTGGCTTTTTTGGTTTCAGTGAGTTTGGCTTTTTTCCTGTATATTATTGGACAACAGATCATTTGGCAAGGTTTGTCCCCAAAACTAGTTGTTTTCGCGCAGTCAGCACTGGTTTTTTCCTACTCAATGTCGAGGAAAAACTGAAATCGTAAGATGTTAAGAAATTTTTTTGGCTTATTTCTTCAAATCATTAGACAACACATTTTTGCAAGTTTTTTTGGCTTTTTCTATAAATTCATGGACAATTTTGAAATAATTTCTCAAAACTGGGTGGGATCCGGCAAATACTAAGGACAGAGGTAACACCAATTAACTCAAAATACGTATTTCACAATTGCAAAATACAAAAAATGGGTGGGATTTCAGAAAAACTTGGGACAGAGGTCACAACAGTGCACTCAAAATTCGCCAAAAATTGGCTTTTTCCTGGAAATTTCAAGGACATACGTTACGTCAAACGGATGCAAAAAGCCTTACGATGTTCAGGAAATTAACTGAACAACACCTGGAATTCTGCTAGAACACCTGAAATTTATTCTGACCAGCTATGTCCCAAAAACTAGGCTTTTTCTGTGGTCTCTTCCATAAGCCTAGGCAAAAACCGGGTTGGTTTATTTTTGTTCCCAGGACAAAGGTGGTGTCAAGAATTTTACAGTACTTGACTACCCCTGGGCACTTCAAGAAAGAAAAAAGATTGCAATGAATGGTACACAAATGGATTGCCTCCAGGGTGGACTGGCGACGCTTTCCCAGGGGTGCTGCTAATGTTAATGGGGCCTGTAAGATGTGGCCACATTTTTTCGTCAAAAAATCAGCACCCGTCTCGCTACTAATCAATGGGGTAGACCCACATTAATCAAGTGATTAATCATGGGTGCCATCCATGTGAAGTGTACATCTTTTGAACTTCATGCGCTGCTATTTGAGATCAGTGGCTGCTATGGACCCGCTTTGAAAAGCAGCGCATGTTCACTTCTAATCAATAATCATATGGGTGTCACCCATGATTAATCTGAACTTGGGCATATGAAGTTCAAAATATTGTACACTTCACATGGATGGCACCCATGATTAATCACTTGATTAATGTGGGTCTACCCCATTGATTAGAAGAGGAACGGGTGAAAATCAGAGCACTGCCTATTATGACACGCTTTTCCAACAGTGGCTTTATCGTTATTCGCTCATATTCACACATGAATTGTGGGTTATAAATTCTGTGTCAGTATTATCGTACTTGGAAGTCGCCAAGAAAGATCCTGGGAAAATTGCTATTCAAATTTGATTCAATAACAGGGAAGGCTATCTATAATAAAACTGTTTACGAATCAGAGAGTTCAAATACGGGGAAGGTTGAAGCGGTTAGCCATACTTTATTTGATAAAATATTAATCTAAGATTAAGAAATTGCTTTCGTTGTCTGCTGGTGTCGCCTAAATTTACCATCGAAAATTTAGGTATCTTTACAACAGACTACATCCAAGAAAATAGAGAAAGACTTCACTTAACTGTGACGAACTGCAGGGACCATAAGCTTAGGGGAAGATAAAATCTGGGGGGCTACCCGATAAACTTTCTACTGTTTACCAAATTTTTTGCCCGACTTAAGGTGGATTTTTGACCGAAAAAGGCTGATTTCGGTAAATTTTTCCAACGTTGGGGGGCTGCCACCCCCAGCCCCCTTGCTCCTACGCCTATGGCAGGGACACAAAGACAGAAAGGGTTAACAGTACATAGCTGCCACCTATTTTCTCACCTTCATTAGGTAGCGTACTATGACGATGTGAGCATGGAAGTGAGATTTTGACATGAAATAGAAGTAAAAGGACCTCAATTTGCCCATACAACATCGATTTTCGGAATCAGCATCCCAAAATTACCCACAGGACCCTACACCCATTCTCCTCCAGGTCTATTAGGAGGCCCCCCCATAGTACCCCTGGATAACGGATTCACGAGTCAAGTTTTCGTTTTTCACGCAATCACGGACTATAAAACAGCAATTTCATTTTTCATTTTCATTTTATCTTTTTGACTCACGGAGTACGGAGTACGAAGTGTAGGCTATGGGGTGATAGGCGACTCCTGTTTCCTGTGTCCTGTGTCCTGTGTCCTGTGTCCTGTCTTCTGCGGTCCTTGCTGTTTGTCGTGGCACCGAGGGTTGTATAGAAGCGTATAGAAGAGATAATGAGTTCGTTTAGAGCCTCAGGGCATGCATGACATTTAGCAGCTAATGGCGGAAAGCTGGCAGCGTGACGGGAGAGAACAATGTAATGGAGTTTTAGCGCATGCGTCTTGGAGTCAATGTCTTGTGGAAAATCACTACTTTTGAGCCATTTGACCGATTTTCGCGCAGTAAACGGCCGCGGTAAGGTGAAATTCGACGTAAATCGATATTCTTTACCTATTCCAAGTATTATTTCACAGTTATTTCAAAAACCGTCGAAAAACAAGCCATTTCATTTTGGAAGCTGTGGGGAAAGTTTCTTATTTTCCACTTAGGCCCATCAAATTTGCAAGTTTTCCTCCTTTCGAAACTTGCGTTTTCTATCGTTTTTCTTTGTGTTCTAAAACTTAAAAGCTGTCGTAAAGCCTTTTAAACGATGTCATGAAGTTTCTTAAAGAAATTAGTTTTATTTTCATGCTTTTTTACTGCTTTAGCAGTGACATGTTTTCGACCTTTTCTTGGTCTTTTTCGGCTTCCTAACAACAACAACAACCTAGGGTTAGACTGAATTAGCCCCTCATCGTTGTGTAAAACTTTGAACATTTTATAGAATGATGAACGGTTTTAGATGTGACTGTAGTGACTCAAGTGGGAAAAAGGAAACATGTAAACACAAATCGTCAGAAATAAAAAAATTGCTCACATTGAGATTTGAACTCCAGCCGTCAGATC